>JAGXJF010004954.1:0-288249 GCA_019208055.1 Stipa capillata
TTGATCTGATTCAAATTAAACATTTTATGCCCCTTTCAATATAGCTCAATATATAATTTAAATTTTCACCGTAGCATCATGTGGAATCTTTTACAACGTGTTGATTCCAGTATATAATGTAATTTCAAAGCCTTTATTATTAAAAATAGCAGAGAGATATAAACCCTAATATATTCGTATATTGTTAAAAAAATACTTTTTTTACAAGTTCATCAAACCCCTTAAGCAAGACACAGAAATACAAAATATATATTAACCTATCATTGTATCTGTTTTCACATAGGCCTAAACCCTAGAGTGTGTTCATATTGATATAACAAAGTTAAAGGAACCCTAACTCGGCACTGTGCACCAATAGTTAACACTTTTTGTTACATTAACCTAATGCACTCATGTTAGTTTTCTAAAGCTTCTAAAACTCAATAGCTAATCAAATCCTCCATGATTGTGTGAATTGATGCTCATTGCATTTGGTGTTATTTGGACTTTACCGCGCGCCGTTGATTTATCCAACGTCTTTGCAACGTGTAGTTTAGCTGTTCCCACGAATCGGGCGGGGAATCCGAAGAGTTGTTGTACCAAGGTCAAGATCAAGACCAGGCCAATGTTGCCAGGTAAGCTTCTCCCCTCTTGATCATGTTGAATCATGTAATTGCAAAGATGATATTTTGACTATGAACATGCATGCTACAATACAAACCCTTATTTTATGTAGCACTAGTTATGATATATATTGCATGAACCCTAGCTTCGAAAATATCTCCTTGCACCCGAAGGAATAAATATCCTAGAAATATTAATGGTAGTTTAGGGCAGAATATATGTATATATACATATATATATGTATAGACCATGGCTTAGCCCGCAATAGAAGAAACTAGGCTTTACAAAAAACAAGGAATCCCTGGAAATCTCTTTATGAGGAGGACTTGGGAAGGACTGTGAGTGTCCGATGGTGTTTGAAGGGACAGTAATGTCTAGGAAAGGGGATGTCTTTGAAAATGTTTTTAGCAAAACCAAAAACAAAATGGACCTGATTTGGATTAAAAAGAAGAAGGTGTACGAATGAGGGAATGGTCAAAATGTGTAGCCCGTCGTGGCTGGTTTTAATCCGTGATGCACGGTTATGGTGCGGAGTCTTTCTTGCATCAATCACGGGCCGAACCTAAGTGCCACTCGTCCAAGTTCATATCGTACGTCCACATGTCCTTCATGGGAAGGACTTAAAGTAGTATGTGCAGATGAGGTAATATGCTTTTGTAGAGAGGTTTTCCCCGTTGTGGCACGAGGTACATTTGACACAAAGGTGGAGCACCACTCTATTTGTAGCGCGGATGTGAATTCAAATAGAGGGTGGTTAAGTCCATTTGGCGGGTTCATCGTTAGAGCTACACCAGTGAAAAGTCTCGTTGTGATAACCCTGGCTGGCACACCTCGAGAAGTGTGCTCATGTGGCCATGGCAGCAAGGGGACTTTGCATCTTGTGGGTAAAACCGTATAACCTCCGTAGAGTGTTACATCTATTCTCATAGCTGCGTCCGTAGTCATAGACAACTTGGCTAGGCCACACCCTAGTTAGATTGTGTTTACAACTCAAAGATGGTTATGACTTTAAGGATGTAAGCATGATGTCGTGTAGAGAACTTTGTGAGCTCCCGTGTGGGACGGGAGTGTGGAAACAAACAGAACTAGTTCTATAAGGGTGTAGAATAGAAGGTCTAAAGGAGTAGTACGCCGTACCGTAGTGGTGTCAGCCAGCTTGAATGAATATGATAACAGGTGATGTTGTCATGGCTCGCAAGTTCCAGCTTGTTGTGAAAAGTGTTTTCTAGAGCTATTTAACTATTTTGAATGAAAACTTACTTTCTCGCACGCACATGAGACCTAGGTGAAGCCAACTGCTTGGCATATCGTCGCATGAATATAGCCGTATTATTCTCCTTGGGGAAAGCTTGTGAGTACATTCAATGTACTCACAATGGCTTGTTGATTTGGCCAGACGACGAGGAGAACTTCACCGGAAGATCGTAACAACAACTTCGAAGTGATTGCTCTTGACACACGTTATTAACGATATTTAACCTCTGAGAATCCCATGAAAGGCAAGGTAAAACGATCTTTTTCATACAAATTATCGTCTATATTACCTTTTCCAAAAGTTTTGTGTGCGTCAAATTGTTCCGCGAAAATAAGGGAATTTCTCAAAACCAAAAGTACTATAAGACGAATATCACCGTTCAAAGGAGTATGATAGACCATCGACTGCCGCCCAAAACATATCTAAGAAGCGTCATCGTCTCATTGTCGGACGCGGAAGGGGGGAAGGCATCGACCACACCTTCAAGATAGGTCGGCTGGCCTACCCCTAGGCTGACTGGCCCTGTCCCTGAGGTCGCCTGCCCTGATAGTAGTCGGTCGCCCACAAAATTTTGCTGAGGAGCTTACCTGTTCACCTGGGTGATTCGTGCATGCCAACATGCCTACGGGAGGTCGGTCACTGCCTCCAACGTTCATGCCACCCGAGGACCAAGCATAGCCATTGATTGTGGATCGATCAGCCCTGACTAGGTCGGCTACCTAACCGACTTAACTAGGTCGTCCGGCCCTGCACATTGAGGAAGATCGGCCTACCCCCCTAGGTTGGCCGGCCTATAAAAACCTCTCCCCTCCTCCTCATTTCAGAACCACCACTTCATTCCATTCTTCACTTCAAGGTGCCACCGACTTAACTAGGTTGGCCGGCCCTGCCACGTGGGGAAGATCGGATTCGATCCCCCCTAGGTGGCCGGCCTATAAAACCTCTCCCCTCCTCCTCATTTCAGAACCGTCACTTCATTCTATTCTTTACTTCAAGGTGCCACCCTCGCTTGTACTCTAGGTAGAGTAGTGTAGGCGACACCGGAGTCACAAACTAGCTAGGAGAAAGAGTCGGCCTGCGAGCCACAGTTTCGAGGAATTCCCTTCGGTAACTTGGTATGTATCTGGTTTCCGTGTATCCTTCATACCCTCGTATGAATATTTCATATCAATATAGTGAGCATTTGAGTATCTTTATTTGTCAAGTTATATTTTTCGCATCTTTTCTCTCTGTCAGACTAGTTGTTAAAGTCACGACCTAGGAATAGGATAATCCTTTACCCTTTGGTAGGTGTGCCGATGGATTAGTCGGGTTCAAACTACTAAGACTGGAAGTGTAGTCTAGGGGCTAGCTTACTGCTGCTTGGAGTTCGTGTTAGGCGGAGGCGACAATCTATGCAGACCACTCCCACTTTACCTATAACCTACCACTACAGCAATCCTCTCGAGACAATAGCTTTAAGTGTAGCCAAGATTTATCTTCACCTTAGTCAGGGCCTGATTATAGGGGAACATCCCGAGAGTCTTACGAGATTCACGTCCAACTACACCTCTATTTTTAGGTTAGTCGGTGACAGCAGCCTAATCTGATACCGGTATTCCGAGCGATTGAATCTTGACCTAACAACTGCTTTAATAGTTAAAATATTGAAAACCACTACTACAAGGAATTATCTCTTACCTACCTGTTACTAGTCTCCGGTTAGCTGCATACTCTATTAGACGTACTTGTGTAGGTTGGTGAAGGACCGAAGGAGCCTACTAGTGATAATAGGAGGCTAACTAAATTCACTTCTTTTAGCTTAGATTATTAAATTAAGTCTTAGCAGATTGCAAGGTTAAGCTAGCTGTGTGACAGTGACCAGCACAGGCAATATATGTTATGTATTAACACGTAGCTGTCCACAGGTATTAACACATGTACTTAACACAGGTGAGACTAATAACTTAAAAACAGATAAGCAAGACAGATAGCTGTGTAACAGGTAGCTGACACAGGTAAGATGATATGATATACAGCAACTGAGGCACAGCTACGCTAACACAGGTGAAAGGGATCTATCACAGATAAACAACGTATATCTAATGAGTAACTAAAAAGCATATAAGAAATACTCAGAGAGACAAGGTCTTTTCACTGAATTTCCCTACTCCTTTCAGAGAGGTACATCTCGTTGGAGAGGCTACTTCGAAGAGATCCCAACATTGAATCATGCTTGTTCTCTGAGTACCTGAGTAATCAGGCCTCTTGCTTTGCTTGTAGAAGTCATTAGTTTTGCCGCAGGTAGACTTCAGATCACCTTCACAGACTACCACTACAACAGAAATCCACCAGTGACGGCCTAAAATGCCCATTAGTGACGAGCGGGCAGGCCCGTCACTGGTAACCTGTTACTGGTAAGTGGTTACCAGTGACGGGCGGCATGCTTGTCATTGGTAATTCGTTAGCAGTGACGCGCGCACCTAGCTGCTCGTCACTGGTAACAGCGTCACCAGTGACATGCTGCGGAGCCGCCCGTCACTGATAAGCCCAACTCCAGTGACGAGCTCTCCAGACCGCACGTCAGTGGTACTTTCGACCAGGTCTAGCCCATTACTGTATTTTATATGTATAATCAGCAATTAATAATTCAATTCCACAGCAATTCAATTCATATCATATTCAGATCACCACACATATATCACAGTATATATCCATGCAACTTGAAACCACAAACACAATAATATATATGTAGATCGATGTCTCAAACCGACTACGAAAATGACAAGTGTAGAAAGTAACAAGACGTAAATATGTCCACAAGCGTATAAAGTACACAAGTTTGGCAATACACGACCACAAACACAATACATATGCAGTGTTTTTCCCTCCTCTAGGGCCTACCTTGACGCTTTTTTCCCTCCTCTAGGGCCTAGCTGCATGTAGGCGACAGCGTCTTCCCGGGTGTCGACCAGCGATTTGGCGACCCTGCTTGAGCGAGCCGCAGTTCCTCGGTGGGTCATTGCCGCCGTAGAAAAGCCCGGTATCCAAGAACGACATCCTTGTTGATGATATTTGCAAACACATTCTGGTAGCGTGCAATCTCTTGCTTCCAGTCATACGGCTTGTGCTCGAGGTTATTACTCCACTTACGTAAGTCCTCAGCTTTGCATAACGTGTTCCACGGCTCGTACAAAGTCGTCCATGTGGGAGCAGACGTAGTAGCCACACGTCACACTATTCTCCGGCTGCTGTCTGCAACAGAAATCAGTCACGTGTTTGAAGCGTGGAGGACCACTTCTTTTTGCCACAGTTCCTCCCATGTGTGCAAAGTCGAAGAGAGCATCATCCAGAACTTTCTTGAGTAAGGTGTAGTTTTTCTTCTCCCTTTTCATGGAATCAAAGTAATAAGCCTTGCTTTCCTTCGGCACTAGTACTAAGAGGATCCAGTGGTCGCTGCGCAAACATGTGAACAAACCAATATTAACCCACGAAGTTGGCTACGTGCACAAGCAAAAAGGAAATTTACGAAAGCACAAAGTAGAGAAGGACTTACATGGGATTGTAGGGCACGAGTAGGTAGTCCTTGCCCTTATGTGCTAGCAGCACACTCACGAGGTATTCTTTCATAATCTCTCTACCTTGTTCGGACCGAACGTTGTTCTCGTGCATGTGATACGGATCTGCTATTCCAACACTCGGAAGATTCAGGCGTCTGGTCTCTCTGGCTTGGTACAGCGCCCATAGCCTGACTAAGGATCTTCGAGCCTATAAAGGTTGAACATGCCGAAGATCTCCGCAAACTCCAGATAGAATTTGTCCGCGGGATACTGGTCGACGAAATGGAAACCCTCTGGCACCTTCACCGTGTAATATGAGACATTATTTCATCAGGTGCTAATTCCACCTGTCGAATGTTCTCATGCAGAATCTTCATTTCGTTTGGAGGATGTCGAACTCATCCCTTGGTACCATGGGGTGACCCGGGACATGATAGGCCCACCATTGACGACCCGTTGCTCCCTGTCTTGATTGGGAAGATGCTGGGTAGGTTAAGGATTTTTTCAACCTCGCCTCACCCTGTCTATCGTTAGTACCGGTGCTGGCATGTGTCTTCTTCGTCTCTTTTTTCCTCGTACGCTGCGGTTCCAGAGATACGGCCCTCTGACCGGCCATCGCTTCTTTGGCTGCGCCCATGAGTGTGTTAGGAGTCAACTTCGTCTGGGCTGCTTGTCGTGCTGGGCTGGCGGCGTATCTACAAATAATTGTGCCTCTTCGTCACACGGCATGCCATGCTCCGCGCCCTCATCGGCGCCCTCCATCTCCAGATCCCTATACGATAGAGGTGGGCAAAGACCAAAGGAGATGGTCTTGGTGATGTACTGTGGGTGTGGCTCGCTGACGGTGTTGCGCGATTGGAGTCTCAATCAACTTTATCGCGTCCTTCGGCCACCTGAGAAAAAACCCCTTGCAGGCTCCTAGTTTTTCGTATCCCTCTTCAGGGGGGTCATTCAAACCAAGTCCTCGAAGTTGCCGACCACCTTAGTCAACTCCACCCTCGCCAGTTTGGTGGTAAATCCACACAGTGCATCTTGTTCTCCGACGTTATTGGGTGGACTCGACCGTGTGCGACGGTCACCATCGAACAGAGCACTTGGGCCTGGAGATGGCACGGAGTGATTACCTGCGAAAACATATATACAGGTGGATGCGTCGTCGATGTTAGAGTCCGAACACGAAACCAAGACGTACTAGAACGATTTGCTGAGCCGACGATGCTTACCGTGAGGCTGTCGATTGGATTTGGCGACCCCGGGCCAATGCCCGAGACAGAGGGGCTGCTACTCCTTGCAGCAGTGAAGGGCGACGCTGGGTATCAAGATTCAAGGGCGGCGGCTAGGTATCAGGATGCATGGGTGGACGTTGTAGTTGCTCATATACAGGCCCTATAGACGTTTCACCGCCACCCGGTTTCCACTCGCGCATCGAATTCTTTATCTTGCTTGGCTTTCCTCCTCTCGCGGGCAACCTCGCGGGTTTGGGGACAATATCAGCCCATCGAGCCCCATACCCGACGCCCATCACACGGCCACGAGTCTCCAGCTTGCCGAGAGCCTTGTTGATAGGGTCTTGCCACCTATCGCTATCGACAGAGTCCTGGGAGCTTTCAGGTTGCTGGCTTAGCTTTTTCTGCAAGTAACGTCAACCGTTTAGAAACGTACCTTTTCAGAAATTAATCTACGTAGGACAAATAAAATAAAATGGGTTCAAGGTTACCAGCTCTTCATGCACCTCTTTCAGTTTCTCGTGTGTGAGATCGGTTTCCCCCGTCACTGGGTCAAATTTTGCGCGGGCCCTCACAAAATCCTTTCCGTGCCCTGGCTGGATGTCTGAGAAGGGGTTCTTTCCCAGCCGCAATCACTTTGCGTCCTCCATGTCCATTTTGGCTTCTTCCCTGGGTTACCACGGCTGCGCGCGAGTCAGTGGTTGTTGAACGTGCTACGCAAAACAAAAATTTACCGTGCACAATCCACCCCAAGATCACTATTGAGGTGCAGGCAACGAGATCATACCTTCGACGATCACGTCAATGCAGCGGAGAAGTTGACCGATGTCGATGAAGTCCGCAGACTCCCGCAGCTAGGTTATATCTCCCAGCCGCGAGAGCGATCTCCTCGTGAATAATTCGCCCGATCAAACGCCGAAGTATATGACGTCTCCGAGGTATCCACGCGTATCGGATCAGCGACACCGCGGTAATGTGTGGACCAGCATACAAGAACAGCGGGGATCTACGAGAAGGAGAAGCAGCAGCGCGCCGACAGCTGTACTAGATCCAATCTAGAAGAGAGAGAAAAAGAAGGCTGTGGCCAATCTAGAGATGGCCGGCCTAGGGTTTAGTCCAAGGGACTAGGGCTGCCTCTGGGGCTGCTTGGGATCCCCTTTGAGGTGCCCTGCCCCTCTATTTATAGGGGTTGGGGCAGCTCTCCCTAGGCAGGTGGAGTCCTACTCCAGCAGGGACACCCTGTTGGAGTTGGAGTCCAACTCCACTAGAACCTTCTAGAACCTTCCAGAACCTTCTAGAATTTCTAGAACCTTCCAGAACCTTCTAGAACCTTCCAATACTTTCCGGAACACTTCCGGACATCACCGGAACCATCCGGGACCTCCCGGAACACTTTCGAGATCATCCGAAACACTTTCGGAACCCTTCTCTCTCGTTCTCTATAAGTCGTAGCATTCCTAAATGTCGCTAAAACGTTAAGCGTGTGACCCTATAGGTTCGAGTATATGTGGACATGTCCGGAATACCTTCCGGTCAATAATCGTCAGCGGGATCTGGACACCCATAACGACTCCCACATATCATCGAAGATCTTTATCGAGCAAACCTTGTATTGTCGCATACAATTCCTTTTGCCTCACGATACATTACACAACCCGAGGCGAGACTTTGACGGTATCCCTGTGATCAACTCCTTGATCACCATACCTAGTTATCCTCGTTACCGGTTTGTACTCTTTTCTCGTTTCCGTATTCCGGTATCCCCGTGACTAACCTTTTAGTCACAATACCTGGCCAGGCGATGCTGGACACCGTAATACCGAGTGGGCCCAGAGTGTATCTCTCCATCGCCGGATGGGCAAATCCCAGTCTTGACATATCTAGAACCACGATATACTTTCTGGTGTACCTGGAAGTCACCTTTATAATTACCCAGTTACGGCGTAACGTTTGATGACCCCAAAGCAACCATCCGGTATCCGGGTCTATGATATTCTCATGGTCTAAGGACGCAAGTAAACGTTAACACATCATGAGAAGATACTGACAACATATTGACGAAGTGATCTCGCAGTATCTCATAAGGGGTCTATCCAACACCATTGTTACCCTAACAATGTGTTCCCATTATTGCCGGCATCCTTGTTACATTAACAATGCCCATGATCAGGAAAACAAGATCATCAGCAATACATGAGCTAGTCCAGAGGCCTGACTAGGGATCTGAATGGTGTTTATTATTCCACACATGCAATTAGGTTTTCCTCTGAATCTCATATTCAAGAACCAATGCAATTTTAGCATAGAACATAAACTTAATCATGAACATGAAAATAGAATAATAATAACTTTATTATTGCCTCTAGGGCATATTTCCAACAGTTTGTTTCTGAACTATCGGTAGAAATTTGCCCCCAAATGGTGAATGCACCAGCGGCTTTGCATATCAGCCCAGGGTTCAAGCTCATCCGGTCCGGAGTTTGTAAGAGTCTTCACGGCCTTCAATATACCGGGATGCCTGTCATGTAGTACGCACACGTTTGGTCGGTTTTTGACGACACCTCGCTTCAGTCTTCTGAAGAACCAGAGCCAGCTCGCGTAGTTTTCGCCTTCAACAAATGCGAAAGCCAGTGGAAGAATTTGGTTGTTACCGTTCACTCCAATAGCGGTAAGGATTTGCCCCTGTACTTGCCTGTCAAGAATGTGCCATCAACACAAAACAAAGGCCGATAATGGTTAAATGCTTCAATGGAAGCTCCGAAGGAGAAAAAAGCTCGGTTCATCTCTTTAAATCCTGGTGACTCGGACGACAAAGTATACTTGATGTCGACATACGTGCCTGGGTAGGAACCTTGTAGTGTCCACAGCATGTAAGGAAGGTTGTGATATGAATCTCTAAAATTCCCAAATCGCATCTCCATTGCTTTCTGTTTAGCACGCCATGCATTTCCGTAACTAATTGAAAACTGATACTTGTTCTTTATTGCTACTTGAATATGTTTCGCTTCCATGTCTTTCTTCTCCACTATCTCGAAGAACATCAATCTTGCAATTAGACTTGAAGTCATATTACGATGCTCTGCGAGGACGTTGGATCGAACACAGTTATGAGGCACTACTCTGCTAACAATCCAACTGACTCGTACTTCAGGACGTGAGCATGCACAGAGCAAGGACAACCACTACTGCTGCACTTTGCGGTGTATTGGGTTGGGGTAGAGACCTGAACATAAAATGTTCTTTGTGTGGACATACCCCATAGAGCAACTGCATCTTTTAATTCGAGCTTGCTGCGGTACATGGTTCCATGTTTTATCTCATTGCTTCTGAATTCCCACGATGACTCATGCCCATCTGTCACACGCATACCACCCAATAGTTCTTGGTCCCACCCGCTAGGAATTTGATGATCGAAAGTCTCCTCGTCCTCAGCACTATCTTCATCATCGGACTCCTCGTCGTCGTCTTGCGCAACGCCCGCTAGATCTTCCTGCTTCATAGCCTCCACCAACTCTTCAAATTCCTCAGCTTCGTCCGCCCGCCCAGTAGGACCAAGGTTTGGTCTCGTTCCTCCCGGAATCGCTGATTCAGAAAGATCTCCGGCTCCGTACTCTGTTACCCCTTGCGCTAACGCACTTATGTGATCGTCTTGATACGGTGTATGATGATACTCTGTTTGATCTTTCGCAACAGCTTGCATCAAAGCAACAGGATCTTCCTTACGAGCGCTGCAGACCCTAAGCCAAAAAGTCCATTCCTTCGTTTTTTCGACAGTCCACTCTTTCGTTCTTTCGACAGTCATCAGATCCCAGCGCACAAAACGTAAGGACATTGTAAACACAGCTTGAATGCTGATGCTATACTCGTCCGTATCAAGACTAATGCTATGGGTGAACCAGTCTTTAGCTTCTCTAATGTTCAACGGCTCGGGATTTTGCAGAGGCAATACAGTGTAATTGAATGCACTAAGATCAACTCCATTTGAGTTCGTCCTCACTTCTCCAGGACTATAGAAAATCTTGAATCTCACTATATCAGACATTCCTGTCATCCGTAACATAATTTCGTAAAATTTACCTATGTTCAAAATGTACAAGACTCGTAATGTATAGCTACATATGTTGAACTGATCTATAATAATAAAACTAGATTTACGACTATTTCTTCACTACATAGTCTATTTCCTTTATTCTAAAATCGTACTCTACTTCTATTTCTTCCGTATTTATTTCTAGTTCTGTACAACTATTTCCTAATAACGTGAATTGTATGATCAAATCGTGATATATGCGATCACACATGAAATTCAATTTCTAAAACGTCGCAGCTATATTTTTCTAAAACACCTGAGGTAGATTAATATACCTACCTAACATATTAATACTTTTTCTACCCTAAATCTATCATGCTACTAAGCTACACAAGACAAAATTATGTAATTAGTAAGCTAAATCGATATATTTTTTCAAAATTAGATTTTACCTGACCGATGAACAAATCCGCAGCTTCTTCCTTCTTCTCTTTTTTTCTCCTCCTCTTCTGTTCTTCTTCCTCCTTTTCTTCTCCTCCTTCTCTTCTTCCTCCTCTTCTTCTCTTCTCTTCCTCTTCTCTTCTTCCTCCTTCTTTTCTTCTCCTCCTTCTTCTCTCCCTCTCCTCTCTCTCCCACGCCGTGCCGCCGCCCCACGGCCTCGCCGCCGGCCTCCCCGCTCGGTTCCCTGCGCCACCTCCCGCCGCCCTCCAGCCGCCGAGCCGCACCACCGTCCAACCCGCACCCCCCGCCGCTGGTCGCCTCCAACCCGCGCGCGTGTGCGTGACTGCGTGGGCGCGTGTGGTTGGGGCGACCGCGTGCGGGGCCGTAAATGGTCCAAGTCGGCGAACCGCGTGCCGACTTGACCTAAATCGGTGAACCGCGTGCCGACTTGACCTAAATCGGCAAACGGCGTGCCGACTTCTGAGCAAATTCGATTTTCGGTGTACGTCGTGCCGACCTATCGCATAATCGGCATTTGGAATGCCGATTTAGCCTTTTCGACAGTTCGTTTGCCGACTGAGCTCTAGTTTTGACATTTTTTCAAATCGACTTGTACACTTGCGATTTAAGAAAAAAAATAATATTTCAAAAAAATTCCGCGCACCACCGCCGCTCGCCTGTTTCAAAGTTTCAACGACGCAGCAGGTGATGAAGCACGCGGCAACACCGTTCTAACAATGCAATGACGATCCCGCGTGCCGTAAGAGTTTCTTGATCGATCCGACACGAAGCCTCTGGATACTACCTACGTGGCCAACTTTCTGGGCACAGGTGCTGAGCGAACCCGTCCCTGCCCGTGATGCGTGCCATACCTTTACCAAGATTGTTGCCACCACCACAAGATCATGTTTGTTTACAAAATTATCAGCTTTCTAAGTTTTTTTTGTCCTAGTGACCTAGTGTCACCGTTGATTCGCTGATCGAATAAACATTTTTCGTCCACGGACAGTGGCGGGCGCACGTTTCTGGCTAGTGCACCATTTTTGTTTTTGCGCATTTTAATATTCTCTTTGCTGTAATCACGTTCTTTAGATCAAAGCTAGATCACTCTTTATAGATACCAGGGTGTTTTATTCATTAGCAAATTAATATAAGTATTCCTCTGTTTCTGTTCTTCGTTCGCTACTGCGCACAAGGTGTCCGTCCACCTCTGTTTAGAGCCTAATTTTTTTGAGAGGAGATGGTTACATCTTAATTGATCATTTGGCGTTGTTCACCGAGGTGAGTGCGGACCATGGAACAGATTCGGAGACAAACTCTGACAGCGATAGTGCATTAGTGCAGTGGATCATGTTCTCCTCAGCTCCGGCTGCAGCAAGGTAGTGTAAGTAAAATCGGCACAACTCAGGGGGTGGACCGCAAAAGCGCGTGTCTCCTCAAACTCCACGCTTCCCTAACCTTCCTCCCTCGCTCGCCGGGGCCCCACCCTCCCCTGTACGCGGACGCGGCGCTTCCATCGCATCGCAAGCACGCCTTCCCGTTTCCGCCAGCCTCCCCCACCCCCGTTCGTTTGCCCGCCGCCGGCGAGACTCGTGAGCCCGCCCCGACGCGCGCGCGCGCGCACGCACGCACGCACCAGAGGAGGCTGCCATGGGCGGGGGTGGAGGCGGGGAAGATGAGGAGCTAAGGGCGGAGGAGTCCCCCCTCCGGCGGCTTCGACGTCTGGAGCGACGCCGTCTCCTCCCACGCCCCGGAGCACCTCCTCGTCATGGTCCACGGCATCCTCGGCAGGTGCGCGCGTCGTCCCACCTCATCGCCCTCTCTGCCCGTGTGATCTCTGTGCGTACGTGCCGGTTCAGGTCTTTTGTCGAACAGCTCGTGCCCATTCTCGTGTCACCAAAAGCGCTGAACAACGCAATGCGTACACATACATAATCATATGCTGCACCACCCAAGTTGCCAAACCCCAGTACCTAGCTGTAAACACGCCCTAATTCACTGCACGAAACCCCCACAATGGCACATTTCACTAGAGTTTCATCGGGCGTGCAATGGTCGGGTTTGGAACAGGGCGGTGCCCATGCAGAATCGGAACAAAAAATAAACGACTCTGGTTGGGTTGTGACGATGTTTAGCAATTTGATCAGGTGGCTCATGCTAGTGTTTACTCCTGTTGACAGTGGTCGTGGTTCTTTTGCAGAATCCGATCGAACAGCATGTAAATAGTATGCATTTAGTGAAAGGAGAAGGATCAACGTAGATACGATGGATTGTAGCTTCTAATTTGCAGGAGTTAGATCGTACAAAAACTTGGACACAATATCATGTACACCGGAGCAGCATCCACCCATTTATCTCCCAATCCCTGCCATTTGTCCCTTAAGTCAGGCCAACGCCTCTTGATCCTGATGGCCAATTTGCGCTCAATGTTGGTTAAGACATTCAAATACTAACAACTTATGGTTAATGTTCTCACTTACTGGGGAAGCTTTATGCCACTTGGTGAAACAAGTATCACCTTCCAATTGCCAGTCCAGTTGCAGCTGATTTGAAAGGTCCCAAGTCCCAATATAATTAAGCATTAGTCCCTGGCTGTGGATGCTTTGAGGGTGAAGCTACAACTGTTGTCTGGCCAAGAAGGTCTTTACAGGAGTCAGTTCTGACTCTATGCGTAATTTCCCTTTCGTTGTTCCCTGTGATGCTTTCGGTCCATTTTAAAGTCAAACATAAACTTCTGGTAGCGAAGTAGGCAAGGACGAACATTCTGAAAGAAGGCAAAAATGATAGTTGCTTGATCACTGGCACAAGCAAGCAAAAACTTGCGTAACAATTCTTTGACCCTTGGAATAGACAAGCAAAAACAAGTAGGATATACATAAGGTTGATTGCAATTTGGTGATGCAGTCTAATTCTTCATTATAGCTAAAGGCTAATCCTTTCATTTTTTTTAAATGACATAGACGTGCTTCTTCATGAGTAATTGCCATTTACATTCCTGAGCAGATAACCTTTTTTGCTCAATTATTTTATTAGTAATCAGTTTGTTCCTTTTTCCTTTGAGCAGTACTGCTGACTGGCAATACGCGGCTAACGAATTTGTAAAGCAACTTCCTGACGATGTAATTGTGCACTGTAAGTTATGGAATTTTGTGCTTTCCATTACTGACTACAGTAGCTAGTTTGCTACTAATTTTCATTCTTCAATTAATTTTCTATTCGAATCCTCTGTTTGTTTGTGTCATTCTCGAAATTGATTTGATAATGACTAAAAATATCTGTATGATTGACATAAAAGCAAATAAGAAACCATTGGGCATTACTGTTGATTCTTTCATTAGCATTCCTGAAAATTGAGCAAAGCTGCCTCTCCCTTTTTATGATGAGTATATTTCCATTTCTTTCTTGACCCGTCACACTGTCACAACATGAAACATGTATATGACAGAGCTAAAAATACGTATAAAGCCATAGAACCATGATTGTTATGAGAGAACAAAAATAGTCTAGATAGAACTATTATTGTCTACATGATTTAACTACAAACTTTGAGTATTGCTACATGATGTACAGTGATCGAAATGCAAACTTGAACACCTTCCTGAGTTTGTAAAGTTGAAGGTAACCGTAAGCATGGGTAATCTATAAGTCTATTTATTGGGACTGTGTTATGTAGACTATAAGTCTATTTATTGGGACTGTGTTATGTAGACTTATTTGTTAATTTTATGCAGGTAGTGAGAAAAACATGACCACCTTGACTCTAGACGGTGTTGATGTTATGGGGGAACGGTTAGCAGATGAGGTTAGTACCACAGGCAGTAAATGACTTTTACTTGAGAAGCTAAATATTTAGAGGGTCCACATACTGATTTTTCTATTGAAATGATGTTTTGGGTCAAAAAGAATATAACACAATCTTAAAAGTAGTACTGTATCCTCACTTCTGTTCTCCCTTGCTCAGGTTCGTGATGTAATCAGTCGAAAGCCAGAACTCACCAAAATTTCATTTCTTTCACACTCTGTTGGAGGCTTGGTAGCAAGATATGCAATCACAAAACTTTATAGACATCCAAATAGCACGTTTGACAGCAAAAGTGAAGGGACCATATGTGGGTTAGAAGCGATCAACTTCATAACTGTAGCAACGCCTCACCTTGGTTCTCGAGGAAACAAGCAGGTATGTTGTTGACTGCTTTTTTCAATGACCTTTATCTCCCTTTATTTTTCCACTTTGACAATCATGTGAATTCAGATTTATTTATTTAGAACCACGAGGATGATACCTGACAATTGATACCATATCTATGTTCGATAAAATGTTTTGGAACTAATACAGAACCATTTGTTCATTGATGTTATTAATCCAATTTTCTATTATGTCAAATCTGATTATGCTTCATACATGTAAAGTTTGTCTGGAACATAGAAGAAATGTTTGAGTGTTAGATGTCCAAAGTTCTGTTTCCAGTGGCTTCAGAGCATCTGATAGAATACACGTAAAATGGTCCCACAGGGATTCCCAATCTTTCAAAATTTTGGATGTAGAAAGAGAAAATTGTTTTTCTTGTAAGAAACTTACAAAATTGTTGTCATGCCTCTTGTTTCTTGCCCCTCGAAGATCTAAAAATACCCCTCCCAAAATGTCTCCAAAACTTTCATTTTTCTTAGCTTGTTTACCTCAATAAGTCCATAGTTTTATTTTCGTTGGCTTAAAAGCATTTGATACACATAGAAGGGTCCCAAAGGGGATGCCAAGATATTCCAAACTTTTGGAGGAAGAAAGATAGTTATTTTGTTATATGAGACTTATTAATTGTAGTCATGCCTCTTGGCTCTTGCCTTTGAAGATCTAAAAATGCCCTCTGAAAATGTCTTCATAACTTCCTTCATTGCTCCTAGCTTGTTCAGCTTAATCATTTTACTGACTTATATATCTAGTGATCTTGTCAGATTTTATTTTATAAATAAACCTTTTTGTGTACAGGTTAGTCATTTTAGTGACTTATATATACCTAGTGATATTATCAGACTTTACCAGATAAACAAACCTTATTTGTTTGTCTTTCTGCTCCATATTATATGCCATATTCCATGAGCCCTTGTAATAGCAACCATATACACACTCTGTTTGATGTGAATGTTCTTCACTGTTACAAATTAGGTTCCACTCCTCTTTGGATTCATTACAATGGAGAAGGTTGCTTCTCGTATCATCCATTGGATATTTAGGAGAACTGGGAGACATCTTTTTCTTACTGACAATGATGAGGGAGAACCGCCACTTTTGCAACGTATGGTTGAAGATTATGGCGATCTTTACTTTATGTAAGGTTTATCTTGCCTTCGGTTTCTTTTGGATTATTTCCCTTTATGTCTATTCCTATTCCATATAATATTTCATTCATTTTGGCTCTCATAGTATGTGATAACTGTACTAATTCCAGTTGACTACGATTTTTTAGATCGGCTTTGCGAGCATTTAAACGACGAGTGGCTTATGCCAATGCTGACTGTGATCGTATCCTTAATATTTTAAATATCTTGTTTTCTGGTGTCGTACTCAAATTGTTCCCTTTTTATTTGGACTTTCTACACGTCAATTCTTTGAACTCATGACATCCAGACATTGTTGGCTGGAGAACATCGTCTATTAGAAGAAACACTGAGCTGCCTAAGGTATTTATTGATTTCTGATAGTTCCGGGGCCATTATTTAAGAAGTACAACAAGATTAGCTCACTGCACGATTCTTATATCAATGGTTTCTTTTGTTTCTTCATGCCGTGCAGTGGGAGGAATCATTGTGTGAGAAGTACCCCCACATTGTACATGAGGAACACTCTGAAGAAATCAATGATGAAAAGTATCAAGATTCTGCAACAGACTGTGATTTGGACATATTGGAAGGTCAGTTTAGACAGTTGTCAGAATGTTGTTCTGTCTTCTCTTCCATGAATCTTAAGTACGTGCTAGCTTCCACTGATGCTGTAGTGCTATATGCAATAAGATGATCTTGCATGCTTAATCTTTCCTTCATAGATCTTTTTTTGCCATATTACATAATTCATAAATCAATCCAACGCTTCTTGAACCAAATGTACTAGTTTAGTCTTAAAACAACAAGCTGTTGTGTTACTAATAATTTTTTTGGTCTTATCACTGGGCGTTCATTAATATTTTGGATGGAACCATTACATGGACTGTGTCATCAAATTATGCTGATTCAACCCCCTATCATATGAACTGGAATATTCCACATGGTGTCCTGAATAGCAAGATCTAATGATTTGCTAGAATGTGTGCAGTTCCATGTCCAAAGGTAGCACATTTGACAATAGAGCTAAGTTGTTAACGGAAATTCCAGGACAGTTGGTCTGCCTTTGAAATTTTAGACTGAAGCAACACCTAACATACCTTGACAACTAGGGGTTGTGGTCTACTTGTTTTATTTGTGGAACAGTTAGCATGGTAAAGTCCATGAAAACCTTATTCTGAGTGAGTATTGTTTATGGGCTTGCATGTTGCCAGTGACATACACAGGTATCTACTGGTTAGCACCTAAAAACCAGATTGACCTGTGCTGCAAGAATAGATGCCTTTGTAAATATGTTTGCTGTGTTCGTAAGGAGTATACGTGGACCATATGACAGTTCTACTTTTTTTTTATCACCGTTCCTGGACTTTATAGTCTCAAATCGGTTCCTTTGTGGAAGTTATCCTTATGACCTGTTCTGAGTTGACTCATTCATGCAATGTACCCTCACCTTGAGTGCTTTTGATCTTTCCTGAGAGATATCCAGACATAACATTTTCAAAGTATGCTGGATATTGATATTCAAATACCTATAATATTTGGGCCGACACAATACCTCATTTCTCTTGGGTATGTCTACAGGTAGTCCTTTGGTCAAGGTTGTGGAATCTGGAATCCATTTCTCTTTATTTCCTTCAGCCTCATCATGTGTGCATCTGGAAAAAAAATCATTATATGTTACAAGGGGTAAACTGAGTGCTCAAATTTTGAGAGCCTGACAAAAACCAAAATATATTTGTTTCCTGATTTTTGCTTCATGATCAACAAGCAGCATTCTCTAACTAGCCTTAAGCTTTTAATGGACGATGAGTTTGTGTATATTTGCTTCATCAAACTATGCTTTTCTGTATTCTGCACTCCATTGTAATTTGTTGAACTTTGCGGTTGCATCTCCTCAAAGTTCATGAGGTTAGATATCCTTTGCTGATGCATTTTTGTGTGAATAAGCTCACATTATTAGTTATGCGATTACCTGATCGAATTTACCATTATTTTCCTATTAATTAGCAAGTATTTTGATGATATTGTATGTTATGCATATTTTATTTACTATTCTGTGAACCTTGAAGAAAACAAAGCAGTGAGCCAATGACTTGTCACAAGTTCATTGATTCACGTAAGTAACAAGCTTCATAACTTGACAGAGTAACTTAGAGCAGTCCATTGTTTTCACTACATCATAATCTTTATCTGACATCATGATTTGTTGACTTCATAATGCAAAAGTTGGGACTCCAAAAGTTAGTCATAACTACTTGACAAGCAAGTTATTTTGTTCAAATGAGTAGGTTCATTTCTAGCATTCAACGATCACTGGGTGACTGCAATCTTGGTGGGGCACTAGAAAAGACCTTTGTGTCTCCTGTTTCTCACCTTGGTACTGCTTACCATACTTAGTGACTGGGTTATATGACTAAGGACCTGAAATATAGACAAAGTACAATAGTATGAATTTAATATGGAAGCCGGTGGACTTTTTGGTGATGGAACTGGTGAAAGTTTTGTTATCAATATGGAAGCAGGTGGCCATCCTATTTGCGTGAAATGCTTTTGATGCGCTTATAGATTCCAGCCTCATAACGTGACCTAGAAGAGGCATAATTCTTATGTGACATGAAATGATAACGATATAAGAATATGGACAAGCTATACCGAGATCTCTAGACTGGTGAACAGTATTTTGTTATGAGGCTTAGGAAGATCCGTTGAATTCATATCTCAACGCTGGAGTCTACATAATCTTTTTCTATATCCACATTGACATTGTCTGAAGTTTTCAAAAATATTTTCCTTTCTGATTGTTCTGTTATGCAGAAAAAATGGTGACAGGACTACGACGAGTTTCATGGGAAAAGGTAGATGTTAGCTTCCACACAAGCATACAAAGTTTCGCGGCACACAGCATTATTCAGGTCTCCGATCCGCCTTCTTCCTGTCGCTAAAACATTTTACCCCTGTATCATGAAGTTTACGACGAATAGACTATTAATTTTCCTATTCTTGTCGCAGGTCAAGTACACGTTTATGAATGAAGGAGCCGATGTCATACAACACATAATAGATCACTTCAAGGTCTGAGTTTTTCACTGTATGGTTTTCCGGAACACGCAACCGTTGGCAATACCCGCATCTGCATGGCAACATGAACCTGCAGACTGCTTGTACTTGCAGAAATTAGATTCAGATGTTCTCCTGTATTGTTGTTTAATGCTGCATAACAATTCTCAAAACTGTATATAAGAGGAGTGCCGCGTCAAAATAATGTAAGGAAGTTTAATTTTTTTTCAGGGTATAGTCTAATCAATCCAAGAGAATGCTTCTCTGGTATTTTTCTCCTCCCGAAACTTCTCTGGCAACAAATTCTTACACACACGCACGGAGAAAAAGAAAGAAAAATCGTATGGAAGGGGGAAAAAATATCCCAAAAAGAACATTTGAAGCTACTATATATTTAAGAAAATTTTCATGTTAGCTGTGGATTAATGCATACATAAACACCTAATTGTATTATAGCTGTATAGTTTCTCGGTAACGCAGCGCAGCGCTCCACCTCCTCTCTCTCCTATTTCAGCCTACACGGCTTTCTCTTGGCCACGCATGTAGAGAAAGCCACACATGTCTATAGGCCTTGGGTGGGTTTTTGTGGAGCCTATTTTTTCTCTATCCTACGACCTGGCTCTCTTGGTTGCCACTTTTTTGATCCAGTTATTAATATTTTTATGTCTAGTCATACAAGAAACTGATAAAAAAATTGTACAGGATTCAGACATGAAAAATGTTTTTGGTCTGCATCATTTCAGTCAACAATTTCAAGAAAAAAAGTTTAAAATGGAACATATGTTGCTAGCAACAGAAAAGAACACTCTCCACTTCCCTTCTCTCTTGAACATGAACAACGAAAAATAGTGTGTATATTCCTTGGACATGAACATAATCAAACAAATTATGATGAAATCCGTGAAATGGTTGGGATCAAAGAAATCATGAATTAGTTTCATGAGCAAAGCATCAAACAAATCATCCAGATCCAAGAAATGGCCCAAACCCAATAAATTTCATGAACAAAGCATCCGGATCTTCAACTCATGGATCCGAAAAAAAGAACTCATGAACAAACGAGCCAAAAAAGAATTACAAAAAATGATGAATATGATTCCTTCCGCACGACAGTAGGGTGCCATTCCTATTCCACAACAAGATGAGGAGGATTTTTGACACGAGGGTCAAGAGGGCGCGCGCATTGAAGAGGAAGAAGGCTAAGGGAAGGATGTGCGGCGGCACGAGCAGGACGACCTAAACACCTCCTTCTCCAACCCTACCACCCCTCTTCTCCTCCTCCCCACCCTACCACCACTTCCCTCTCCTCTGACCCCCTCCTCTACCTCACCTATCGCAGTCGTCGACCCACCGGAGCGGGAGGGCCTCCAGCAATGGTCGCACACCGAGACGGCCACCTTCTTATCCATCTGCATGGAGCTACGCCACGAACCACCTCGGCAACTCCATGGCGGCACCTTCGTCCTCGCTACAGGCAACTTCTTTGGGTTTGCTACGCTCCCCACCGTGGTGCCCGTGGCGGTGTAGCAGGGCCATCGCAGTCAAAAGGATTATGGAGGAGGATGAGGGGGATCGGGAGAGAGGGCAAGAGAGAGAGAGAGAGTGTGTGTGTGTGTGTGAGAGAGAGAGAGAGAGAGAGAGAGGAGAGGAGTGGCGATTTGGGGATTGGGGATTGGGAGAGAAAGAGAGAGTGAGAGCATCTCCAAGGGCTTCCCTACCCCTTTCCCTATAGTCAAATTTGCCAATTCTGAGTAAAAAAAACCCCCCTCCAACGACTTCTCCATCGCGTTCTGCATCGCATCTCATTCCGCGATGGAGAATGCGATTGAGTAGTATTGAAATTGGGTTTAAGTAATGTTCATCCTTGGTGATTCTTTGAACTACCTGTTTGTGTATTTCTCTGCAATTCTTGCATATCCGTTTATGTGATTGTAAAGATGTGCCCTGTGATTACTAGAGCATGGTAGAATCTCTTGTTAAGGTGCGTGGGAACATGGCTAAATTTGTTATAGTTTCCTCATAAACCTGGCTGATTACATACTTCTCATGTACATACTACTGCTGTTAAGATCCTCATCATCCCCTGGTAAGCTAAGTATGCTCTAGCAGCAAGGAATTCGTCATCGTCATCGTCATCGGACGACGATGAATCCAGGAGAGATTGGTAGAGTGAAGAGTAGGGATAGCTCATTCTGATGGAGGAGTACAGAGTGGCAAGAAGGGATACCCAGGAAGAGCAAATGGTTTTGCTTATATAGATCCAACAAATATAGCCGTTGGAAATATGACCATTGCGAATATAGCCATTCGAAATATAGCCGTTCGAAATATAGTAGTTTACAAATAGCTGTAACAAAAATTTAGCCATTACAAATATAGCTTTTAAATTATACCCGTTATAAATAAAACCATCTAAAATAATTTGGTAGTTATAGGATATGAATAAAATATAGGGGAGTGGGATATGGAGAATGAGAAATGAAGAATAGGTTGGAGGGAGTGGAGATATAGGGAGAGAATATTTTAAAGAAGCTCCCCATATGGAGAAATACGAAGGATGATATGCATAATCCCTTGGAGATGCTCTGAGAGTGGAGTGCAGCCCGAGTTGGGTTGTTTCGGATCTTTCCTATATTCAGGCCAAGGAGGCTGCGTAAGATGGTTGAGCTTGTGGGCTCCCTCAGAGAGGGGAGCTTTAGACTTTATTAGAAAATATCTTCCCCCATTTCATTTCAATTTTAATATGATATAGGTCCGTATGAAATAGTTGTGTTCATATTATTTTGCCATGATTTATGTTTTGAAATCCAAATAAACAAATTGATAGGAACAAGTCACATGAAATTGTGAATTATGTCCATACTTCTTGGGCATGAATTTAAAATTTTGTTTCCAAATTTGAAGTAATCGCTTGATACAACCAAATAATATAAACAAATTTCATAGATACATGACCTGATAAGGATCTACAAGTTTGGGAGAGAATTTAGCTAATTGTTACGTCTCTTGTTATCCTCCTGGACAAACAATGGACATATGAAATTGTAGCATATAGTTGGAATTTACAAAAACTTGATTAGTGTATACAATTATTTGCGTGTATGTTTATTTACATTGAGGATTTTGTCTACAATTATGGTATATGATAATTTTTATTTAACTATGTGTACTAGAATTATCAGTAATGAGACGGAAACTTGTGTGACCTTGTGATGTCGGTCACGTGAAGTCTACCAGTATGAGTATAGGACCGCCGAAATGAGCCGCAACGCGACATTGCACCGTACCGGCCCAACTCTGTGCACTAACCGGCTGCGTCCTTACCACACTGTTGAAACACAAAGCAGGCAGCGTTTCAACCAGGTTCGGTACAGGACGACCAGAAAGGAGGCGAGCAGCTAGCAGCTAAAGGAAGGTAAAAGTTGCTGCTCGCACGTACGTACACACACACACAAAACCTGTTCACGTCGGTACGAACACCGGTTCTTCGTTCCTGGACGGAACCGGGCGCGCATGATAAGAAAGACTCGCTTAGCCGTACCGCAGTTCGTCGCCGGCAAGCAAGACCATCACCGTCGATCGAGATCCGAGTCGGTCAGCCCGTCGTCTGCAACTCAACTCCTCTGACTTTCTTGGTCTCCCGTTCTGGAACAGAATGCGAGCTTGTGCGTGCAGTTCCCTGAAACGATCGATCGAGCTCAGCTAACCGTGCCGCCGCATCAGAGTTGACAATGCTGTACTCGTTCATTTGCCTTGCCGAGCATGCAGATGGATGAAAGCTGTTGGTGCATGCACTTGGCGTGCGTGTTGACGCTGCCCTGCGTGTGTACGTGCGGCACGCCGGGTGGCGTCGATCCATCGAACGCCGGGGGTCAAGTCAAGCTGGGTACATAAACAATGGCCTTGACCGGCCTGATCGACGGACACCCTGCGTTCCTTCAGTGTTGACGATCGATCGATGCTGGTGCATCGATCATGCAGTTGTTAAACTAATTGAACTCGCTGTTATCGGATTTGTGGTAGCTTGGCATCGACCTTTTGCTCTCCGTCGTGTGACGCGGACACGGATACGAATACGGACTCAAGTAGTATTATACCGTGATGCGGACACGGTGGGTAATCTCTGCTGCTACGACTTTGTACTCAGGTCCAGCCAGCTCAGCACGTACTTGTACGTGCCGCTGGTTAGTGGTAATTTGGTGTCTAACTTGACCGGCAAGCCGGTCTTTGGAAGACAAATTTATGTTGTTCCTGGCCGGAGAGGGACGCACTGGTCTCGATCGATCTGCCGGTCCGTTCCACCTCTGCGGCAATCTTGGCCTCAGTTTGTCCTGATGGATCATCCAAAGACTCGTATGAAGAATCATTCTTCGTGTTCGGATTGGAGGGGACCCTTCCTCCGTCGGAAGCAACCATGTGATGGCGATCTTACATGAGAAGCATGCTCATGCTTCGGCATTTACAAAATACTTCATCCGTTTGCAAATAGATGACATTTTAAACATAGAAATGGTCTTTGACATATATTAACCATTACTTTTTACAATATTGATGCAAACTTATGAAAACAATATACTGTAAATGTTTTTCATGAAAATTAGATGGTATCATTTCTACCAGACCGACCTAAAGAATTGTTTATATATAGTTGTTGAGTTTGATTGTGTGATTTCTAAAACAGCATCTACGTCAGATCGACGGTACCAGTTAACAGGAAATGAGTTAATATTACTTGTACTTTATGTGAGCACGAATTTGTACTTAGAATGCCCATTTCTCTCTCATAGTTTTTAGAACAAAAAAGCAATGTTCGCAAAAAGAACAAACACTTTGTTCTACTGAATAAAGGGATGAGTTGCCCTTTAAACAAAGGCGTTAGTTCTCCCTCTGTATATAAGTCTTATTTTTTAGATTTTCCCTCGCTAAGAAAATTTTTTTTGCTTAGAATTTAAACTCAAGCCAAGCTTTACCTTCTAGACAGTTTATAGCTTTCCTGTGGCTATAAGCCACCCTATAAGCTATCTAAGGGGCCATAAATCATAGTGGGATCTGTGCGGCCAACTTTGCAAAACTTTGTTCGCGAGTACTAGGCGTCGGCCGGGTGATCGATTCAACTGATCGACTAGCCCGCCAGTCGTCCGATCGGTCGATGAGATAAATCTCCCGCACCGTCCGATCAACAATTACATAAATTACAAAATTACCACCGCACCTATAGTTCTAGATATTTATAAAAATGCCACCACCACTCATAATTCACCGCCACCAGAAAATTATGCCATGCTGCAACCATTTACCTAATTTATTTCATCTGATACAACAAAATGCTACAATCGCAATAATTGCATCACAACAATTTACAGCACATGCAAACTCCCATATGCATGTTGCATTGCAACAATTCACCTTCATGGAACTCTAATCATATGTTCCGTGCAACTTATGCGTCGATTATTGTAGTGACATGAGAATATTGTAGTGGCATGGTTGCAACATGAGTGTACGAAGTTGTAGAATAAAAAAACAAAAGGTTACAGCATGTAAGATGAATAGTTACAGCACTATAGTTCTTGGTTGTAGTTTTTACCTCCTATGGTTTGCAGCCTGAAAGTATGCATATATGAAGTTGCAGCATAAAAAAACAAACAGTTGCAGCATGTAAGATAAATGGTTGCACTACTATAGTTCTGTGGTTGTAGCTTTTACCTCCTATGGTTTGCAGTATGCATGTACAAAATTACAGCATAAAAAAACAAACAGTTGCAGCATGTATACTACTATAGTTTTTGTGGTTGTAATTTTTACCTCCTATGGTTGCAGCATGCAAGTATACATGTACGAAGTTGTAGCATAAAAAACTAAAAGGTTGCAGTATGTAAGATGAATGGTTGTAGCTTTTACTTTATATGGTTGCAACATGCAAGTATATATGTACGAAGTTGCAACATTTGGTATAATATGTGCGGTGGTATTTTTGTAAATATCTATAAACTTAAGTGCGGTGGTAGTTTTGTAACTATCTAAAAATATAAATGTGATGGTATTTTTATAAATACCATGTCAGATAATCAATGGCTAACTAATCAATCGGTGCGCCGATCGGACGGCAGCGTGCGGGGTCTACGCTGTGCGTCTGTCGTTCCACTGATCCATAGCATTTTCCAAACTTTGGCAGAATGGCCTGTTGATCCGTGCTGCCAGTTTTGGATTACATTGACTTCATATCATGAGTTATAGTAATATGGCAAGTAAAGTTAATAAATATCGTTTACGCACAATACACTAGTAAATGAATCGTATACTACAGATTATCCAAAACATATAACAGCCTCCGAGACAAAATAAAACATGTTTCCACATATACATGTGCACATTTATGTACAACTACACCGTGATAGAGGGATCTCCCGTGGGTTGCCTTTTCACATATACTATATTGTGTAATTAGCCTCTCGATGATGAACATATTAATTTTTATGATTTTATCATGGTTTTGTCGTACCTATTCGTCACCGAAGTCGCATAGTGTAGGATTAATGTCCCTGGGTTTCCCGAGATTGGCTGGTCTGACTACTAGTAAGGGCCGGTCTAAATGTCATCTCTGTACTGGTTTAGATTGGTCTAAGTCTTCTCTTTAGGTTACATGGGCACCCCAGTATTATAGGAGTACGGATTACAAGGTGTATGACTTAAACACTGTCTAACTCCATCCATTATGTTACACCATAAGCCACAATTTTAACATGATATAACAAGATGACACTATATTTTTTTACCAACTATACCACCTGATCAATAAATTTCAGCTATACAAAAGTCTACCTGATGACTTCATGTAGCATACCAATTCTGTGTATGCTGATCAAAACAACACATCATCTTTTGTAGTACTTGGTAAAACTTGAGACCACATACTCTAAACAGTAACCACCCAAGTCAATTCCCTTGTCGACCAAACTAACACACCATGCATAGCCCTCGCGGGTCGTCGTCAGTGCACGCACTCGAGCACGGTGCTCGCCGCGCTGGCCATCTCGACGTGACGGCCGAGCGGCGAGCCGGGCATGTTGGCGCCGCGCCGCCGCCTTGGAGGTCGAGCCGGACGCGCAGGTCCATGGCCTTGCTTATGTAGAGCTGCTTGACGTTGCCGCCCTGGTTCTTGAGCAGCCGCAGGATGCTGCGCCTGGCGTTGGCGCGGAACGGGCAGTGCGAGCCGAGGAAGCCGTCGACGAGGTGGATATACGCCTCGAGGTCGTGGCAGCAGGCGGCGTCGGCGTCGGGCCGGAGGTACGGGGACGCGCGGCTGTCCGAGGCGCAGCTCGCGGCCGACATCGGCGTACCACCGGCCGGCCACCGGCGGGAAGCGCGGCACGACATCATGCGCGTTCACCACGCGGAGCACGCGCGCACCCCGGGCCTCCACGCGCGCCGCGAACGCGCCGTCACCTACCCGCGGCCCGCCGAACGAGAACACCGCCACCGGCGGCGGCACCCCGCCAGGGCTCCCCGCGAGTTCGTCGGCGATCAGCACCGCCAGCGCCGCACCCAGGCTGTGCCCCGTCACCGTGATGCTCACCTCCTCCCCTTCATACTTGTTGAGTAGCCTGCGCACTTCGGACACGACCATCTCCGACAAGCTGGGCGAGCCATCGCCAGCGGTCTTGTAGAGGTTCCAGAACCCGCATTCCACCTTCGGGGTGGGGGCGTCCGCCGAGGTGGTGGCGGCAGCGGAGGCGTCGGCGTCGGTGGCCGGGACGAGGCCGGCGCGGACGTTCTCGGCCCACTCAAGGACCGTGCAGGTGCCGCGGAGCGCGATGACGATGTCGCGCCGGCCCATGCGGCGGACCTCGGCGGGGCTGTCGCAGACGGCAACGTACCCGACGAGGCTCGTGCGCTGTGCGGCGCACGGCGCGGCGGCGGCGAGCCAGGGCGGGAGGCCCACGGACGAGGTCGCGAACAGCGGCGCCGTGACGCTGTACGCCGCGTCCTGGAGCGGGACGCGCACCGCGGCGGCGCGGTCCCCCGGCGCGGCGTCGGGGCGGGCGAGGAACGCGCCGTACGCGGCGTCGACGAACTCCCCGTACCGGACCATCTCACGGCGGAGGTCCTGGTGCAGCGGGTCGAGTAGGCCGCGCCAGCCGTCCTCGCCGTGCAGCCGCCGCCACGACGCCGCGATGTCCCCCCGCGGCGACGGTCCGTCGGGCGGCACCGGCTGGAACAATCGGGGCGATAGGTTTCTCCTGCAGCTCCTCCTTCCCCACGGCCGCGGCCTCGCCCCTGGCCCGCCTGAGGAACGACGGCAGCCGCAGCAGCGGCGCCTGCTTCCTCCACCGCGCTGGCACCGGCTGCACGGCACCAGGGCCGCCGCTCGCACTCTCGACGGCGCCGCGGTTCCGGAAGAGTTGCTCGAGGTTACCGAGGTGCACCCTGTTGCTTGGCGGCGCAACGGAGGCTCTGCTGGCGGCGTGGGAGGTGGTCACCGCCGGCCGGTGCAAGGATATTGGCGGCGGCGCGGCGGAGGTCATGCAAGGCAGTGGTGTAGAGCCCAACGGAGCGGCATGCAAGTCAAGTCCAAGAAACGGCGGCGAGAGAGAGGAGGCGATCGGAGGCAACGAGCTCACGAGTGGCTTTTTATAGCTAGCTAGGCGCGAACTTGACGGTGGAAATGGGAAACGGATTGCGTCCATGCCGAGCTTCCTTGGTTTCCGATGATGGAGATGGCTCACGCCATCGTGTCATGTCATTAGTCCTGATGTTAATTATAAGCCCTCCTATTCTCAAAAATTTACGCACCCTCCTCAAAGTTAGGGGGTGTTTGGTTGGGTTTTTCAGCAGCTTTTCACTAAAAAAAGCTGCAGCCCAACCAAACGGCCAGCTTTTGCTAACGGTAGCTGTGGGCTTTGCAGTGCAAATTCAGCTGTTTGAAAAAGCTGCTTTCTGCCAGCTTTTTACAATGTGCTGAAGCTTTAATGCTTAATTTCCAAATGTTGTAGATGGTTTAGATCAACTAAAAGCTATATGTTCACTTTCCCACAGCCACAGCAGCTTTTCTAAACAGCCAGCCAACAGCAGCTTTGTCAACAGCCACAGCCCAACCAAACAGGCCCTTAGTATGCATATCGGGTGTTCTAAAACACATTTATCTTTTTTTCTTAGAACACAATCGATTTTAACTAGTCGCAGAGTTTTTACACACAAATTGAGCATTTATTATATGTGCAATTGTTTCATTAATCATGTGTGATTTTGGATTTTTCAAATTCTTTTGCCTTTCTGTTTTAGTAGGTCACTATTCCCATATTTTTGTATTTGTATTTCTTAGTGCTTTTATTCTTGTTTTTTCACTTTTTATTTTTGTTTATATGCGAGATATGGAGGCAACCTGGATGGTAGGATGCCCGTCTAACGGCTGAAAAGATTGACTGTTTTAATAAAGAAAAACAATCAACTGAGTTATGGGTGTTCTGATATATACGTGAGAGTGGATTCACTGACCCCCGACATTGAAGTCTCTATGATCTATCATACTTAGGTGCTTTGAGATCCACGCATTTGTACTGTCCAGCACTATGCAACTTCCAAGGTATTGGGACGCTAAGTTCATCAGAGTACCTTGGTTTAACTCTTCTAACAACAAGTACTGACATGTAGCAGTTTAAACACTGTAACTAACACGTGTATCAGAAAAACGTTTAACCAGATGTCATGAAAACAAACCTAATATAACGTTAAAATGAGCAAGTATTTCACCATAAGAATCTGCGATGGTATAAAGGTTGAAAATGAGTCGGTACTTGTTGGGAACTAAAAACCATAACAGAGAATCTCAAGTGAAATCATCCGCTAAGTCGAAACGTCAACTCTGACCTCAATCCTTGGGTATCAATTCCAAGAGGAGTGGAGTGATATGGCTTCAAATAACCCGAGAAGTCAACCTCGAACTTGCTTCGGCAAACTAATGCACGAGTCAGAACATCAATCCCAAACTCGTCCCGGCAAATTAATGCTCGGCTAGAGTATGATGATATAGTTCCCAAACTCCCAGTGGAAGAGTCATTTCACAGGGGTGATTAAATCTAACAATTCTATGATATAGATTCTGAAACCCTACCCGCACCATGTGGTTCAATGACATACACGTAAGGCACATGAGGCATGTAAGTACAAACAAGTATCACAACAGCAACTCTACGACTGAAACTATAATAATACTAGTTGTTCTTTAAAACTTAACAATATACTTCACACAAAGAGTCTATTACATAGCAGAAGATTAAATATGGCTAAGAAGCCACAAAGGTAAGGCCAAAAGATGGCAACAAAACAACCAAGCTGCCGGACCCTGGGCAGGACCACTGCCTGGGATCCCTAGCGACTAGTCGTCGTGGACGTCGATCTCTACATAGAAACCATCCGTTGAGGGGATGATTTCATCTGCACAACATTATCAATAACTGCAAGGTGAGTACAAAAAATTGTACTCCGCAAGACTTACAAGGAAAATTAGTAATAGATGCAATAGGTTTCAATAAGAGGGTAATTGTGGACTATTTTGCGGAAAGCTGATTATTCATTTGACAATACTTTTTAAGTATGAAATCAACTACTGGATTACTTTTAAAGGAGATGAGTTGAATCTTCACGATGAACTCTATTGCAGACCACCGCACACTTAACCCTCGATTCTTCCTCAACCACCAGGGAGGAAGCAATCGCTAACTTTTCATCCTTAGAGTTGTCATGTTTTAAAAGTATTGTTGTAGTGTCTAATTCGATGTAGATTCTTACCAAATTGTCCATAACCGTGGACACGGTTATTCGAATAGTTCAAACCCTGCAGGGTGTAGATCTTTACTACACATATCAATCGACTCTTAATGCTAGGCCGAAGACATACTTCACGAGGTGTGTTAGCAGAGTTGTGATTGAACATGACCTTTACAATGGTTTCGACTTAAGTATGAGCCACCTAATGGGCTAATCCGTGTACACCAGTCCGACCGGTACCCTGACATAGTCCCAAAAGTTGTAGTAGGTGATACATCCCTGGTCCTGGACCGTGTGTAACTTTTACACCTATATCGAGGACACCACATCATATCATTTTTCACTCACCCAGCAAATGAAAACGGCAAACTATGCAGCTCATAACCCAAGTTTAGACAAATTATTCAGTCGTGGACGGCCCATTATACCACTCGTGTAGAAGTACGTAAATCTTGGTTTAAAATGACACCGGGAACCGGTCCTTGTGGGAAAAAGAGACAACCCACCATGCTCCTAGCCATGGCCTCTCGTCTAAGCCCGATCATTATTAATCAAGTTTATTAGTTACTTCTCGGTAAACACCCACCTACCACTTAACCTACCCAGAGTGTTGTGTTTTGTCTGCCATCCAGGAATTACGACATCTACATGTCTAAGCACGTCTAAGCATCATTAACTATATAAGTAACTTAGAAGTAACAACTATACTACTCTAATTAGGTTGGGGTGTGGTGGGGTTGATTGAGCGACAAAGTAAGTTATGCAAGGGATAAGCTAGCACTTAACATAAAATATAAGTTGAACGCATGCGATAGGGTTTTGGAAACAATAATAACTTGCAAATAGTAGGATGATCACAAAGTGTTCAAAGTTGCTTCTCTTGCGGTTCGGCTATTAAATCTTGTTCCTGCTCAGGATTATACGCTTCGGGATCTTCCGGTTTTATCGAGAAGAATGAAAATACCAAAAAAAGGAGATGCAATAATAAATATCACAATGATGAACATCAGCATGATATGAAATGCGTGTCATGGCATAGAAGACTCAAATAAAGGCTAATGCAAGTGGAATCAATTTAATCGGAGTCCGGACGCTCGAGATATCGCGATCCGACGACTTCGGCTAACCAAGAAAATCCTATTTTGAGTTTTTAGCCATTTACTTTTTTTCTAGCATGCAAACATGTATGAAAATGACATATTTGGATAGATATCATTTTTCTAAACATTTTGATATATTATTTGTGTTTTTGATTAAAATGGATTTTCTATGAATTTCTAAGATTTAATCAATTTAAATACCCTTTTTATATTTTCTCAGTAAATAAAAATAATATTAATAATAAATATTTTTATTACTTATCTCTGCCTAAGCCTCAGAGAATGACATGTGGGCCCCATGGTCAACTCTATTCAATTTTGACCGAGCCAATGACAGGTGGGGCCCACTGTCTTAGATTTTATTCCCTTTATTCTTTTATTTAGAATCTGTCGTGCGGGTCCACATGTCATACACAGCACCAAATTTTAAATCAATTTAGTGAATTATTACAGTCATTAGTGTGTCGAATTAGAATTAATTACCTATCATTAGCACTAATGATGTCTGAACAGTAATTAATATGGATTAGCCTTAATTACAAACATTAATTACACTTAGCAATAAATGCTCTCATTAATGTGTCGGTTTAATAACTAACTGCGCTAGATTAGGTCTTAAAGACATAATTAAAGGGGCAATTAATGCCCCCAATAGACACGGCCGGGACCCAGCCGTTTTGGCTCGGTCCGACCAGTGCGAGGCCGCTGCCGGCGGCGAGGTCCGACGAGCGGTGACGGGGCGAGCTGCGGCGCGAGCTTACCGGGGCGCGGCGGAGCGACGGGGCGATGAGGTGGCGGCGGGGTTGCGGGAAGCGGCGGGGCGGCGAGGTCGGAGGCGAGCGGCGACGGGGAGCGAGGCTCTGGGGCGGCGGTTGAGCGGCGACGGGTGGAGGCGGGGCAGAGCGGCGACAGGACGGGGTGGCTCGGGCGCTCGGCTGGAGGCGACGGACAGAGGCGGGCGGCAGTTGAGCGGCGAAGCTCAGGTGGCGGGGCGGCGTGGGTGGTGGCGGGGGTCCTCCGAGGCGACGGCGAGGGCGGAGGCGAGCGGGGTAGGCGGGGGAGAGAGAAGAGAGAAAGAAACCGAGAGGGGCGAGCTCCGTCGGGGGTGAGCGGCGACGGGGAGGCGACGGTGAGGTGGCGGAGAGGTTTCGGAGAGAGAGGGAGAGAGAGCTTGGGGGGGGGGAGAGAAGAAATGGGGGAGGGACGGCGTCCGAGGCGGGAAAGCAGGAGGTGGCGCTCGAGCCCCGGTTGCTTGCCACGGCAAGCAGCTCGGTGGCGGCGGGGCGAGGGGATAAGGGCAGCAGCGGGGCAAGGTTAGAGGGGGAACGGGGCAGACCGGGGGGAAAGATTGGGCCAGGAGCGGGGAGAGCGGGCCGGGGAAAGAGGAGGCCCAGGCGGGGCGGGGCAGGCCGCAGCGGGGAGAGGGGAAGGCTGGGCTGCCGGCCCAGTCGGGAAAAGAAAAGAAAATGGGCCCCGAGAGGGCCCATCGGGGGTTTAGTTTTAGGCTTTCTTTTTCTTTTTTCTATTTTCTTTTTCTAGTTTCTTTTTTAAAATTTGTTTTACTAATTCAAACAATTCAAAGACCCCTTTAAAATTTAAATTCTCTCTCAGTTTTTGGATCATGCACATGTCATGATGCACAAATAGCATGGTATTAAACATTGGGATGTTACAGCACTTCCCAAAAGAATCATTGTATATATACTGTTGAAAACTGCAAAATACATGTTAATTATAGATTCGGTAGAGTGATCTATCCGGCAGATGGGGGAGGGTCACTACTCTTTGGTACGAGTCCCAATGCTTGAATCGGCAGCCCATGGAGGTTATAGCCCACGAGAGTAAGAGCATATCTTTCATATATATATTCTCTTTGAAAACATGCAATTCGTTTATTAAAATGAAATAATGTTTTACTGGCTACATACATTAATTGTGACAAGTACCGAGATGTCACCATTTTTACAAAATGGAATTTTGTGAAATAAGCTCACCAATTTACAACAAACATTACCCAGACATCTGGAATCATATATATAATTCGGTTATCTCATCATCCCAGCAAGTGCGCGCATGTCCATATTTTTTTCTTTTAACTTTACTTGCTAGTAGCCACATCTCGTTTTAAGGCTGCTACGACATGATTATTTACTCAATATTCTCCTTAATTTGCGTTCAGTTTTTGAACCAGTCCAAAAGATGGCTGCTTATTTTATAATTTTGTATTCATGGTGATCGAATATGTTGCACCACCTTTAGTCCTTTATTGTGATCTTGAGTAGATTCAGTAAACGGCAGTGGTTGTTACTTGTTAGACAAAGATTCATTTCGTAGTCAAATTATACTACTGCTCAACGATACTTTTCAAAAGAACTAACCTAGCTACCACTACTTGGCTAGCAAGTCTCCCTGTTCTTACTGGATTTTCTTTCCTTTGTAGTATCTTCAGTCGTTGTCCTAAGAACTCTTTGCTTACACGTCCATGGCATCCTTGCCTTTCCGGCTACTGTGAGATAAGACTGTCTTTCTTGGTTTTACTTTTCCATATCCAAATAAAGAGAAGACGAATTTTAGTCAAACAATACTACATACCAAGCTCCACAAAACCTTTTGATTTTATTTATCCTTTTTCCTTTTGAAATTCTAGTGTTAACAGAAAGAGTATCAAACTCATAATTAATTATCGTATTTTTTACGAGAAAGAGTATCAAACTCATAAGGAAGCGGTAATTAAACTCACTTGGTCTAAATCTGAAATCACACTTAAAATTAATAAAGGTGAAGGTTCAGACGCATAACTACCTTTCTCAAATAGTTGTGAATCTCGAGGATGCAATAAATAATTAAAAGGAGAAATTACTTGATTTAGAAAATAAAACATATTTTTAGAATAAATAAAAAAAAGAAAATAAATAAATACAAAAAGTTTAAGGAGAGGTATTCTAATAGATAAAAGTGAGGCACGATGTATATAGGTTTATGAGTAGCAATTCTTATAAGATATTGAAATTCTAGATAAACATAAAGTGTATAAAAATAATATCTAATTAACGGAAGAACCTTTTCATTGAAGATGATACTATTGCCACCTATAATTAATCTAAGCTTGTGCAATGTCACTTTGCATCAGTTATGAAATAATGTATTAGGCTTTATACCTTTCCTTGAAGATTGGATCATATAGCTCTTTATGGCGGACCTTTTGTCACTCAGTCAACAAGCATACCTCCTCTCCACCAATGTTATTATGTCTAACAAATGGGACGACGAGATAAATAACAACTACTATGATCCTTTTTAGGACGTTAGACTTATTCATAATCAATCCTAAATAATAAATTGATTGAACCAAAGATGGATGAAATCATAACATGTAGTTGATGGTGCTGAAGATGGATAGTCATCACAATAAATAGAGAAATTGCTGCATAGCTACTACTGCACACCACTTAGCCTCGATGGACTACTCACGCATCATGCAAATCAACAAAAATAAAAGAAAGATCGAATCCATATATTGATGAATACCAAAATACAAAAGAATCTCGAACGTCTTGCTGATCGTAGATGGATTAGACGGATGAACAAGCTATGGAGGCTTGCTGAAAAGGATGATCTACGGGTGGAATTTGTGGTGGTGATGGAGATGGAAAAATAGGGCTCCCGACAGGTGCCTTTGCATCTGTCCTGCCACTCTCTTCTGTTGTTTCGAAGCAAAGGCTTTTGTATATGCATACGAAACCTCATAGGGGTCTATTCGAGGATGAAACAAATCTACTCGTGAAGGGTGCTGCCAGCGGAGACCTAGGGCCTCCAGATGGCAGGGGGAGGCGACATGCCCTGCCACTCGAGCCTACTGCCTAGGCCCACCAAGGCTCCGGTAGTTGCCTCCTTTTGTGTGGTGCACTTCTCTTCCAGAAAATTCCTAAATACGGTCGAATTTCTAATTTTTATGGTGTTTTTCTTGCGTGCACAAAATAAGAGGATGAATAGCCAGGCAGTTTATTAAATAATCCATAAAAATATATAAACTACATAATAAAAATAAATAAAAATACATCATTAAACTTAAAATAATATGATATTCTTTTGTTATATCAATACTTTATGTAACTTTGTTTCATAACGGGAAGACGTCCTTGTTTTAGCGTTATGGAGTGATTCGATTGCGCACTATTTGATGCAAACTCGATGGATCCAAATGCGCCTCGTGTGGGTTGGGCATGCATTGCCACATTGAAACAACAAGCATACAAGGCAGCTGACGTCATAAAGATTCCCTAAAATACTAGAAATTCAAAATATTTTGTAGCTCAAACAGTTTAGCCGATTCACGATCCATTTCCACAGTCGGGTTTGTTACGATGAACACAACAAAACTAGATCCCATAAGGATATGTTTTGACAAGGTTTTTTTTTATCTTATTAATTATCATGTGAGAATGTAATAGTTACCACTCCTATTAGTAAGGAATTATCATGTAGTTGAACTTCACGCCTCATAGCTAGTGTAATTGACAGAGTTTCTCAGACACGTTCAGTACTCCTCCACTTCACTCAGAATAGATGATGGCGAGGTGTTAGATTTTACAATTCCCCTCTGATATAGGGATGCTGAGAGAATGAGTGGGGTTTCATTTTTCTTGAATGGGCTTACAAATATGAGGGGCAATGCATTTATCATGTGCTGATAACTATAGATAAATAGTTTGATAATTACTGTGAACTGATCGAATAAGTATACACCGACATTACTTTCTTGAAGCATGCTTAGAAATATGTGGAGAATGTATTATTACGTATTAATAACTATATATGATTAGTCTGCTAACTACAGTGAACCATTAGGATAAGTGTACAATAAACTATTTTCCCAAGCACGAGTTTACAAATATCTAGGGATGATCTTATTATATGTTGATACATATATGTAAATAGTCTGGTAACTCGCATATTACTAACTAATAACTTCCGACCTTAAAAAAAAGCTACCGGAACATGTCCAATTGAGATTTATTTTAAAGCCCTTGTTGAGATGAACTCATGATAAAAATAAAGCATGGACCAGGTATAAGAGATAAAATATTTAAGATAGAGGGAATCTTTGGTCACTTCAGCTAATCTAGTTCTTTGTGTATATATGATGGAAATGGAAAGTAGCTGCACCCTCTCGATCCAGTTTGGAGATGAGTATTTGGACAGCAAAACGACGTGGACCAAAAACTGCCGGAGCGTCGCTGCGTAAAACTACATGGCAACGGTTACTATAGTTGTGTCCAAGAATATATGTGCTCTGCACTAATCACAATCTTTGAACGTTAGATAAGTAAAATACGAGATACTTCCTGAACTTTTTAGCTGTCAGGTACTTTCAAGATATAAGACGAAGGCTACCCAGGCTCGGCCGTCGAACTCCATTAATGAATAGCGCCGCCTTAGGAGTAGGAGATGATTTATCCTAGGGCAAATGTTCGTCGACACCACTGCAGTCAGACGTTGCCCAAGCTCTATGAACGGTTGGCTCCGCCACTGGGTGCAATCAGGGAGCCATGGACCATCCTACAATGCGAGGGTGTAAAGGTTCACTCGCGCGGCGATCTGAAAATAAAAATCTGATAAGTTCTCTTCTACTGTTTGCTCACAAAAAGAAATTTATCAAGTCCTCTTCTCTCAGGGAAAAAAAAGGGACTTGCTCGTCAACTTCGAAGCTGGTCATTGTGTACGTAGTTCTCTCTTGCAATAATGCATTAATACGACTAGACGATTCTTTGTCAACTACAACTTTTTATACAATTGTAGGACTTCGCGCTAGTCCTAAGGACTGTTCACACGGATTGGTCCTGGACAAACATATAACACGGAGTACTGTACTAACCTTATCTACACAAGGAGGAGACATACATACGGCATACGTACACGTCCTAGTCCACTAAACAAGCGGCTTCAATTGGTCAAGTAATTAACAAAGGGTTTAATTCTCAAACCTAAGCGGCCTTTTTTAATCGCACCGTACGCATTTCTCGGAATGCCAGAGTATGAAGATACGCGTATTTTGTGATACAAAATTTGAGGTCAACACCAACAGTATGTACTGACAGGCCCTCTCTCTAATGCAGAATCTGCATGATACGTTTGGCTGGTTATGGTACGTGAGAGAGCCAGGCCAGCTCAAATTGCAAGGCTCCCTAGGCCTGGTTGCGAGAGAAGACTGTTGTGAGCTTCTTGTATGTACATGATAGTTCGGCGATTAGCATGCATCAATCGTTTCTAGTAAGGATTAAGATAATTAAGAACTATTAACACATCATTAGTGTTATTAAGCTAGACCAATAAATTTTACTATCTTTTCTATTTTTAATCCTAATTTTTCTTCTTGGCATGCATACGACCGACCAAACAGTAACATATACTTACATCCTTCGACCTATCTCAACTAATTAATCAGCTTGGCTCAGCCTGTGATCCCACTGAGATAGCTCGAGGTAGTGATACAAACAACCAATCACACCATAGCTGACCCTAGCTAGTTGTATTCTGCTTCTTGCTTTTACGGAGGCAGAGACTCGATCCCAAACTGCTTCTACTACTTGCACTAATTCTCTTCATTTTTGTAAGATCTCTTTTCTGCAATTTTGGTGAAAATTATAAGATGTGCATGCATTACTCATGCATATAATTTTTTTGTTTTACTTATTTCATCGTTCTCTTTCTTAAGCATCAACACATGACGAACCACAGAAACTATTCTCTCCAGTCTTCCCAAATCACTTAACGGAAGGTTACTTTAGTGAATAATTCTCTTTAGCGACTTTCTCAGTCTGCCGAATCAAAATAGGCCATATAGAATGCGAACAGAAATTAAGTAATTGACTACATGACCTTAGCTGGCTCGATCTCATGAGAGACCAGAAACTCCATCCAATTGTTGTTGCTTCTACTACTAGTATACAGCTTTGCGTCATGCATGCCGTCATGCCAAGTACGTAAGTATACTGCTAATCGTATTATTCTTGTATGGAGCATCCCGTGTTTTGTCATAAATATTATTGGCAAATTTGACAGGGAACAAGCTGTTGTGTAGCGTTCGGGTTGGGCAGCATAATTGCGGTCAATCTATGTCATAGACGTTAGCCGATCGAGCTTGCTTAGAATTTAATTAGCCGACTTAACTTCATGTAGTCTTGTCTGATTTAGAATATAATTAGCTGACCAAACTTCATTTAGTCTTGTCTGACTTTTTGCCTTTGAAACGGAGTAAAGAGTAAAATCAAATAGCAATGAAGAAAAAGGATCAGACTGCTTTGCTTTGGTGCACCCCAATTACAAAAATTTACAGCTTGCGATGCAAATCAACGGTAGAGATTAACACTTAAAATTTTAACTTGAAAAGACAATATAGAATATATCATATGATAAAAATGCTCGGTCCTCTTAAAACCCACATTACATGGGCAAGCATCTTTTGGGCTCAAGTCCCGTTTGATCTATAGTTTTTTTTCATGTATCCCTTACATTTCCAAATTTCACTGTTCAAAGTTCTAATTTTATCACACTTTGAAATTATTGTGCGCTTTAAAAAAAAATTCACCATTCGGAATATTACCTTGTTCGAATTTTCAATGTTTCCAAATTTTGATGGTTCAGATCTCCCACAATTCAATATGTTTCACAGTTCATTTGGAAATTTTACACGGTTTAAATTATCACAATTAGTGGCTCAGACCACAACATTTTTTATATGAGGACAACAGATAAAGCTATAATGGCCAATTTGGCATACATTTTCACTATCTTTTGGGATCCGTTCGCGATACCAAAGGAAATCGGATCTTTAATTGGGGACATGAGAAAACTGTAGCATGAACACCTTCAGATCTGTAGGATGATGATCATGAACGCACACATTTGCTCCAACAACCAGATGAGACCAACGAGTCCATTCGGATACGAAGGAACACCTTTTCGATCTCCCAACATTGAAAAAACAAAGTACTCTCCGGATTAAGAAGAAAGAACAAACATCTTCGTTTGCCAGAAAACAAACAATGCACATGAGAAAACATGTTGAAGCTAGAATTATGATGCGGACAACAAACCCCAAATTTCCCCCGCGACACATCCTCCAACCCACCAGATTGCTTTCTTGGAGAAGCTTCTTTTGTGTATGCTGAAGGACCTGGATGCCATTTAATTTTCTTTCCTTGTTGTCCTTGGCTGTAAAACACGGGTTTGTATTGTTCTGTCTTTTTAATGAAATAAGCATAGGCCTAAGGAATATATTTCCTTCGGTAAAGATGGAGCACCGATCAGAGAATGACCGAGTTTCATATCGCTGCCGTATGCTTTTGACAGAATTTGCTCCCTTTGTCCCGAAAATATAGGTGGTTTTTTTATTTTTCATAGTATGCAATGCAACACTTTGGCTATACTTTTGGATTGTAATATGCTATCAAAAGTAATATAAACACAATATGAAATAATTTTGCAAGATAAATCTAGTGCCATTATTTTTATATAGTCGATGTATATGTGCCAACAGTCAAAGTACATTTCAGGACGGGTACAGTATATATATGACAATAGAACTTTGTAGAAAAGAAGCATCGGTAACTACTACTCTCTCCATTCAAAAATAGATGACGTTTTAGATATAGACGCAGTTTTTAACATGTAACTTTGACTATCAATATGTTACTTAAAAAATGTAAAATTATGATTATAAAAACATGTTTCACAACTGACTTAATGATATTAGTTTTATCTGTAACTTTAAAATAGTTTTACATATATTATGACTTATGACTTAAAGTTAGAAAAGTATGATGATACGAAATCACCGCGTGCGATTAATGTTACTTTTAGTCGGGGGATCAATTCGATCCCTTGCCTGACAAAAGGATGGTAGACTCGAGCTTCTACGACTGAGATGGATGCTGGAATCTGCATATGTACCATCATTCTGCTAGGGCTTCTGGTAAACCAGCAGCGCGTACGCGTGCACGACTGAAAGGTGAGTAGTTGGTTTCGAATATACTTTTGCACTTGGAAACCAACTGCTGGAATTTGTGCGCCTGACCAGTTAAATCCTCTGCATGCATGCATGCGTTACAAGTGAAGCATGGAAATGTGAAAGACAAATCAACATGTGGACATTTTAGGTTTACAATACATATGTGGCGTCAGAGAACGAAGAAGCTAAGAATTAGATATAACAGGGCCAAATGAGTTTTACAATGCAAGAAGGGCAAAATTAGGCTAGTATTAATATATTCTTTTGAAACCTAATGGGCAAAAGAGGAATAACTACACTTGTTGAGTCATGGCCTCATGGGGGGAGATCTGGCCCTGTCAGTCCCCCTTCCTCCACCACCTTGTCGCTAAGAACTAGTAGAATCGGCAGTTTACTCATATATATATATATATATATATATATATGATCATAATATTTAAAATTATATTATGATAATATTATTTTCCAAGTTTTTCATATAACAAAATTTGTGTGATTAAAACATTTCTCCCGTGTGATGGAGACATTTTTTTTATGCAATAAACACTCGTTGTACCAAAAGCAAGAATATAAGCGCAGAAGCAAACATTTCCCTGCTTTCCAGACCGAAGGAAGGGCCAACTACGTACACATTTTCTCTAGAAGAAGAAGAAGAAGCGGCATCTCGACAGTGGGTCAGCATGTACGTCGATCTACCTTGCCTGCTGGCAAGAATATATAGCTGGTCCTGCGTGCTGTAATGCATCCCCTGCCATTGAACCAAATCTTATCCAGGCTAAGCGCAATGACTTTGCAGGCTATCGAGCATTCATTCCACCCCGTGGACTTCGACCAATCTGAGTCGCACGCAAACTTAAGGACTCCTCTGGAAGGGCTTGTGCTGAAACTGCCTATGTAATACCCAGATTCGACAATTAGGGTTTTCCTCGCATTCATGCATACATATCATCATATTCATGCATTTAAACACCCGCAACTTGCTTAAACTTAGTTGTACCTCAACTTTATTTTATAGAATACGTGCATATCCCATCCTCGGTTTGTAAAATTCACAGACACCAATCAACTTATTTGAAGTATCGAACTTCAACAACAACATTCGCAAGTAGTGGACCAGTGGACCCCGTCGATGGATCCCTCTACTAACCCTCTTATTTCTCCCCAAGACTTGCCCCAAAAGCCACATGAAATAACACTTCCACCGAGAGCGTCCGAGTGCAAACCCTAAACCGTCGAAAACTAGGGTTAAGCAATTGGGCAAGTTAAGGTACATAAGATCTCATCAAAACTTGGGAATAGCCAAACATATAAACATGCTAGCCCCATGCAAAATTTCAACAGCTTTGGAGAAGTTTAAAACCTAATTGGAGTTTCTACGTCGAATTAGGTCAAACCCGACGATTGAACTAAGGACCCATTCAAACAAGCCCCAAATTGATTCAAATTTTTACAGTAGCTTAAAAATAAGGTTTAGAGGGTCCTGTAAAAATTTCATAATTTTTGGAGCAAATTTGGCGCATAAAATAACGCCGGGAAGATCACTGGTATTAAAAATAAAAAGAAAAGGCAAAAGGGAATAAAGAAAAAGAGCCTGGGCCGAAGGCCTGCTCGGCCGGCCCATTAAGCCGCCGCAGCCTGCTTATTCCCCCAGCGTACGGGCCCCGCCCGTCGGCCTCTCACCGCGCCTCCCCTCCCGCTGGCCCGTGGGGCCCGCCTGTCAGGGCGAGGCCTCCACGTCGCTGCCGATGAGCGGCCATGGCGGGCGGTGCCGTCCCGACAGCCCCCTTCCGACCAGCCGCGCCGCCCTATAAAATGCGCCGTCCGGACCGCGCCTCTCCCCCGGTCCGAGCCCTGCTTCTCCTTCCCCAAACCCTAGCCTCTCGCCGGGTCACTCCCGTGCCGAGCTCCCTCCCCTCGCCGCTTCTTCTCCAGCGCCGGCGGCTGCTCCGACGAGCGATTGACGCGGTTTCCGGTGCTCCTCTGCCCTATCTTCTTCGCTCCCGAGCTCCTACTCGATCTCCCTTAACCCCCTACGCCTCTATTCCTTGCAGATCTGAGCTCGAGCCCCATTCCTGCGACGACCGGAGTATCCCGCCGCCTCTGTGCTCGTCGCCGGCCTTGCTCCGGCCTCCCCAGCCCTCCAGAGCCCCTCCATCCTCTCCACGGTGAGCCCACGCCGCTTCCCCATGCTTCCCCGACCTCGCCGGCTCCTGCAGTGCCGCCCGGAGCATCTCCGGTGATGCTCCGGTGAGGGCGCCGGCCAACCATACGAGAGAGAGAGAATGAGTGATGAGAGAGAGGAAATAGGCCACGTGGCCCCTTTTCATTCGGCCACGAGTCAGGTGCGGGACCCATATGCCAGAGGGTTGTGGTTATGGGCTGAGATTTTGGGGGTAATTTCTCTCGGGTACGCGTAGAGTTTGGAGTTTAGCTCGGGGTAGAGTCCGGGTGGCTTTAGCATTTAGGTTCACGTACAGATTAGGGTTAGTTGTTCTCGATTCTCCGATAAACTTCGAGACGCGATATCTTTCAAACCGTAGCTCGGATTTGGGCAAACTTTACCATTCTGGAAACCTTGAGAAATTTTGTACAACATGGCTGAAACCAAAATTAAAATGTTGAACTGTTACACCACCTCCAAATTGAGTTTGAATTAGAGGCATATTCGTCAAACGGGACTTCAATAATTCGTAACTTGTGATCCGTAGCTCCGATCCCAACGAGTTTGATATTTTTGGAAACCTTGCGAGATCTCCTATACCTTGGTACCATTGGGGCTACAGTATGGGCACATGCACAGTAGGTCGATTCTAAGTACGAGTTATTAGCTCTTATCGACGTTGTCACTAAACCCTAACTCGACAACCGAAGCTCCAAAGTGCACAATTTCAATTGTTTGAACCCACACCTCGTACCACTTACCTGATATTAACATGCTAAACACTTTTGCTATGCCCGCCGCTAGCAACGTTAACCCTAACTCACCGAAGCGCCCTAATATGCCATGCATGCATGTTTAGCGTTCCATGTACTTTCCACCAAATTAAGCTAAAGCAATTGCACTACAGTCTAATTTGAACTTAAGTTAGTCCATCCCCTCTTGAGCGTCGTCCGTCGACGAGTCGTATCTCGATGTTATTAGCTCCAAATTTAGTAAGCTTCGATGCGTTAGTTTCGTATCATAGAGTATCACTGTAATACCACCTTTTAAGTCATGAACATCTATTATGCATAGTAATTTTCCACGCGCATTTGCAATTGAAACCAATCGCTCGGGCATGCATAGTTAGGGTTACGATTTCATCTCTACAAGGTCATTGGAGCGATGCCTGCTGTCTTAGAACCCTAACAACTATAAGACATACTAGAAATTCTTTCTTAGCATTTCATCATGCCTCCTGCATGCATACACCACTAGAACAACAACCTAGTCCCTACTCATGCCACCCCAGAAACGTCTGCCACACCAAATTCCTAGTATTTCTAGGTCGCCTCATTTCGAACATGCATACCTGGCACCATTACTCATGCATACATGTTGAATCTTATTGCTTCTTTTACCGTTTCCTTTTTCCGGTTCTTCGCGTTGTTTATAAAAGAGCCTGGAGAAGGAGACCACCCGACTTACACCTCCGCACAAGATCAGGAATCCTACGGCCAAGGCAAGCAGAGCTTGTTGCATCCTTGCATCGTTACTTATATATTTTACTTGATTATATGTTGATCTGTGGAATGTTGCTTGGAATGTGTGGTTCAGTTCGGTAGAACTAGCATGTTAGGATGTGTTACTAGTGGTGTCCAGCGATGGCTGGGAATTAGTCCGGTCTCTCTAATAACTTGAACCTACTGAAGTGAGGTGTGAGAGCCGAGGGTGTGCTCGACGGATACGGTTGGTAGGTTCTACCATCCTGAGGTGATTCCGCTCGACGGATACGGTTGGTAGGGTCTACCATCCTGAGGTGATTCCGGTCGTAGTATCTCCCTTATCACCGCGTGGACGTTAGCGGAAATCTCTGCCATGGACGTTGCGTATGGTAAGCCTCGGTCACGTGGAGATTAGCTACCTCCGGGTGAAGAGCACTGGTTATTTCCATGAGGATGTATTTGCCGGTAACGATCCGAGAGATTGAGTGAATGTGTGTCATGATGGCTCGTTGTCAATGTGCGATGGGGACTGTCCCAAGTGAGTGGGAAGTGGCAAGTGAGTGCCATGTTGTCTATCCATCGAGGTGTCTAGTTGGCAAGTGAGTGCCTCTATACCCCTCCATTGTCAGTGTTGTGATCTATGTTGTCCCAAGTGAGTGGGAAATGGCAAGTGAGTGCCTCTGTGACCATTAGTGGAAATGTGTGAATTTTGAGCTGTGAGTTATTATCTATGGTTGACCTCCTTTCTGTCAATGAGATATTTGTATGCTTGTATCTTTTCAGCTTGAGTTATGTCATGTTTAATTACTGCTATACTAGTATGTGTAGGACATTTAATCAAGCACGAATAAGTCTTGCGAGTACGTTTGTACTCACCTAGGTTATTCCTAGAGCTTGCAGGTGAGCCGGTGGTTGAAGATTATTTTGATGATGCCTGAAATTGCGTTTCCTCGGTTGTGTTCGACTCATGGGATAGATTGTAGCTTTTGGGTCAGCGGTCACTGTACCGCTGTGGGACTCCTTTACCTTGTTTCCGCTGTCGTTTAACTTCTCCGTACTCGGATATGTTTTCGGTTATGGCCGAATGATGTAATATGTTGTCCCGTCGTGGGCAGTTACTATTAATACCGTATTTGTAGAGCCTTGTTGTGATATCCGAGGTGTTATCCGAGTTGCCCATGTACAATACGTGTATGTGATGAAGTATGTGGGCAACGGTGCAGCGGTATTATTGCGTGTCAGGATTGCGTTTCGTGATGGCAGAGGTGAGCAAACCACTAGTCCTGTGCAGCTTTGGTCGAGTCAATCCAGGGGATTCATCCCGTACTCGCTAAGTCTCCTACGGACCGTCACGCCTCGCGCTGACGGCAGAGCAGAGCTGGAACTCCCAGAGTTCGCACTTAGTGGCTAGGCTAGGTTGAGGGGATGCATATCCCGGGCTCTAGTCCTCCTATGACTATCGCGGAGCGCAGGCTTATCACGCGGTATTACCTCTTCACTGGCATCTGGAATTTACAGGTGGTTCTGGGAAGATTGGTCGCTTCCGGCCGGCTCGCACGTGGCGGGTGTCGGATCGTTCCGCCTCGGTGCGTACGGCGCAGGTATCGTGCCACCAGGCCGACGAGTCCTTCGGTCCTTGGCGACTTCGCGTTCCCCTAATCACCTATGGATCCCGGGTCCGTGACAGCCTACTTCCCCTATTGCTTTTGGCACAAGCGGATCGACGCCCATTTGCTTCAGACAGTTCCCACTTTGACACAACTCGTCCACGCTGCAAGAATCAGGACCCTTAAACGGCATGACTTGCTTCACCAGACAGCAGCTACTCAGGGCAACCAGCCAGAAGTAGTATTATAGAGTAGCGTGGATTTCGATAACTGCTCCCAAGCATCCACCGTACGTTTGTACCTAGAGATCCGTGTGTTACATAGCATGTTTAGAGACATCCATCTAATTAGTGAACTTATTCCTAGTTGATAGCTACAAGCATGGGTCATGTCATGTCCACTTTTATTGAAATCAAGGCAAACGGGACTGAATTCTCGTAGTGTAAATATGACATGGTAGAGCCGTAACTTTACGATGGGAAGAAGACAATTGCACGGACAACTGTACTGCGAGTATTCGATAGTGAACTGAAAACCAATGTTGATGCATAATCCGACTATTCGACGGTGCACCCCGGCGTATAAGCAAAAGTATCCAGCATTCCCATGCATTTCTGCCAAGTGCAGCTAGTTTTCTTCAGCACATTTCCTATAAACAAACTCCTATAAAGTGCTTGGGGCAGATATATATAGACTCGATCATAACATTTGTGAGTACACTTGACAATATAGACTAATGAAAGCCAAAAGTGGCTACCATTCCCATGCAATTCTCCAAGTGCAGCTACCTTTGTCAACTCATTTCTTCCTATCATATGCTCATATATATTCAGTGCTAGGAGACAGATAGAGACTCGATCCTAACGTTAACATTTCTGAAGGGAGGCGTGGAACCACCACGTGATGCCATGGACAAGAGCTACGAGTGCTGATGTGTGGTGATGGTGCATTACGAGCTGCCTAACATCGTGGGCACGATCTGACCTTGGATGCTAGCTACGGCCTGCTGCGGCATTAGAACACCGAGAGCCGTCGATGGCGTGCTCATGGGCAAATGCTGCTGCTGCTCCCGGCTATCCATCTAATGGCGACACTCCTCCACGCCATTGTCGCCGTCGCTTTGCCGACGAGCCTCACCTGCTGCGCTTCTGACGTGAGGGCCACCCCAGGCTTGGAACCGACGTCGTCTCCAACGTATTGAATCATTTTTAAAAGAGCTTCGAACCGATTTGCACTAACACTCTGGATGGTCTAAGACCATGACAAGCTGGTACGCAACACAAAAAGCACTGGACTTCACGCTTACCTGATTTTGCGATGAGACTCTCGTGAATTACTCAACGAGCAAGAGACATCAATTAATCATTGACTTCGCTTCAACATTTTAAACCCTAGCAATCTGTGCCAACTTGTCTTTCCAGGTTCCTGTGAGGTGAATAAACACATGACACAATTGACTAGACTTGACCAACTTTATTAGCGTCATAGTTATCAACTTTATTAGCGTCATAGTAACTATGCATAAATAGCACATATCCCAACAAATTCAAACGTACGGTGGATGATGGGTGGGCAGCAAACTGTTTCCAATTATAGACAACCAGCCCTTGCAATCAGGGCCTAAGTTTGCGAATCTTGAAGCTAAAATTGACTTTAACAAGTTGACGCTTAATGATGCAGACATCATTTTCCACAAACACAAATGCATCTCCTATAGATGTTAGATCTATGACACGAGCTGAAGCCAAAGCCATACAATATGATGTGACACTATTCCTTGATGAATATCTACTTGATTTAGGTGTGAAAGGTATACTACCTAATATGTTGACTGTATGCATGCTTAGGTACGAAGGAAGGCTGGAGGAAAACTCCTCTGAGTGAAGAAGTCCCACTCGGAGTATCTGAGCTAGGCTTGGAGACTCCGAGCACCTACAGCTTCCCTAGACAGAAGCGAAGGATTCAGTCGGAGCATCCGAGCCAAATCTGCCCAAAGAGTTGGAGCAAGTTCAACCTCTCGAACAGAAGCTACAGAAAATTCAGACACTCTAGATACGCTGACTCGGACTCATTGGATAAGCACTAAAGAATGACTGCCCAGACCCTCCGGACCAAGGTCTCTCGGAAGCCCCGGACCACTTCAAGACCAAGATAGAAGATCGTCTGGACCTTCCGAACGGACCACATATGGATGCTCCGGACAAGCTGTTTGCATACAACTAAGTGGCCGCGTGCCTTGTAGAGGTTACGATCCAAACTAAAGTGCATGAGGGGTAGGACTATACATGCTCCTCCCTCACCTTTCATTAGGGTTAAACTTAATGTTAGACTAAGTTGAGTTTTGCTTCTTCCTAAGGTTAGTCCAAAGCACCTTATGATCAGGAGTTCCTCCTCTTTTCTCTTGTGGATTTGTAAGGATCAACAACTCTGGTTGAGTAGAGACTAGGAGTTCATCAAGAGTATTCTTGATTTAAGTTCAAGTTCCCAAAGGCTATCTTGTTGGCGTGTTGTTGGATTCTGTTTTTGAGTAGGCATCACTAGTTATCTTTTCAATCGTGAAGATCGAAAATCCTATATATCACTCAACATGTTTATTGTAGACGCCAACTCTATGCTCAAGCTCCGAATTAGACGAAGCTCTAGTAGACAAGGGTATATAAGCTAAATCCTCTATAGTCAGTTGGCTTCTTCGAAGAAGCTAGCAGACATGGATATATAAGCTAAATCCTCTATAATCAGTTGACTTATTCGAAAGAAGCTAATCTTTGTCTTTTTGAGAGAGCTTTATTAATTATAAAGTAATGTTATTACATTTATTATTTCAATAAACACCAACACTTACGCCGGAGAATCATTAAGCATAAGATCATCTAACACACCTTGCTTAACTAATTTAGTTCACTTATGAGCAACAAAACTACACTCTCACTTCGTATGTTGATATCGCACTTCAGGAAAGAGCATAGCCAAAGCCTTCACCTCCTTGGTCACATCCCGCAACGTCGATCTATAATCACACAATGCTTGCAGTGCATGCACAGCACCAAGACAATCTGTCAAATTATAAGCTAATCTTGATTTTTTTAAAGGACCCTTACGCTGCATCTTGTTTGGTTTTAAGAGATGAATAAAAAAGTGTTTTAGCTTATCAAACACCTTTAAGTTAGAAAGGATCAATTAAACCTGTTAAAACCTTCTAACCACCTTAAACCAGGATTAATCTAACCTATAAAAATAGTGGAATAAGGTAAGCTGCCACAATAAACCCTCCAATTTCTGTTCTCCTGCTACAAACCCACCTAATTTCGCTCTAAAAAGTTTAGGCTAATCAGGATAGTTGTCAAATAAAAATTTAAGTTAAACTAACCAAGCTAGATACAGGGATATAAATTCCCGCTCAAACCTTCCGTTCAAATTAAAACAGGGTCTCTACACTTACAGGTTAAATACAGGGGATGCCAGAGTGCCAATGCAGCTACAGAGATGTGCTTCACTCTCAGTTTTGCAGAGGATCTCTCTGTTTGTCCCTTCCCTTTGTTTGGTTTCCAACGCAAGAACTTCAGAACTACCGTACTCGTGTTGTCGTTGTTGCATCTCAAAGTGAGACACGGAGTTGAAAGAAGAAAACATTTGTAGGGAAAAGCGAGAGACAGAAACTCTAAAAAATATGGAAAAGTCAGAGGCGAGTGATAAAGGGTCCACAATTGTCAAGTATAAAGTGGACAATCTTTGGTTTGGCAGGATGGCAGGAGAGTCAAGTTGGCAGTTCGAACTGAAGCTTGGACGAACTTTCCGACACATATCTTTCCTTGTCTCGTTTTGAAAAAGAAATCTGTCAAAAACTAAAACGTAATCCTACACGACAAGTTTAACACGATGAACTTTTGAGTTTGACGTCGTACATGCTGAGAAATGAGATGATCAATGGGAGTGTTTACCCACGGATGATCATGCTGTTTGCACTTTTGCAAACAAACATGAGAAAATGGATCAGTATATCGAAACCACCTTTTTATGGTCGGGGACACGTACAACCCAACTCGTAAAGATTCAATCATATTGTTCATCTGTAAATCGTAAACTTTATCTCTAGTCTATGCAATTCTAAGTATATGCCTAGATATATAGTTGTACAATGATGTGTCTCCTGCATAAATACCACTCAAGACATGTAGCACTACTCCATGTGTTATGGCACATCTCGCTAAATGCATGACAGATAGACAAACCACTAGCATAGGGGTGCAAAGTGCACCAAGTAAAGTGCGTGCAACGAAGAAAGAGGGTTAATAAAGGAACCATGTCGGTCGAAATGTGAAATCAAGTTAACTTGCTGCTTCTACCAACCATGCAAATGCAACGCAAACGGAAAAGGCAAGCTAACTCCGTAACTCCATGTCTGAATTTGGTGCAAATGTTTATAGGTCACGACGATAGCTGAACTGGACACGCAAATCACAGCATCCATCTTTCTGCAAAGGAACAAAATCTCGTTAAGATTGCATGATGTGTTTGACTCGGAATTTTAGTTGGACTGTCCCTCATAGAAGTCGGATTTTGGAAGCTGCCCAAATTAAATAATTGAAAAGAGAAGAATTATCTATCTCTCTCTGCTGCCAAAATATCTGTCATAGGCTCGATCTTGGCACTCCCGGAATACCACCATAATGCGCCTTTCAGTAGCTGTGAGCAGTCAGATCAAATCAAGAAATTCTAAAAGCATCTCCAAGAAAGTTTTAACAGTAATATTTTCGCTTGTACACTTTAATCGGTGTCACACTTTAATTTCCTGTCTGATGACTTCTACGGGAGATTACTCTTCGGTTTAAGATTACGCAGGCCGACGGTCTCTTATATTTTCTAGGTCTTTACTGCAGCGTTTTTAGGACATGGGAGCTGATGGTAGCTAGAGCGTAGAGATTGGACTTGATTATCAAAGGATTTATGTTTCAGTTTAGGTGACGACTCAGCTTAGACTATGTAATACTTGATTTTTTTGAGTGGCTTGTCATATTTTTAGTCATTTGGTTTTTTATTTCAAAACTATAAGTTTTGGCTGTGCATCCTATAATTATAGAGACCGAGAGATCAACTTTGTTCCATTTTTAGAGAAAAAACAACCTTGGTTACATACCACTTGTCAATACCTAAAAGAGTAACAAACTTGGTTACCTTGGAGACAAAAAAAACATACGAATAGCTTCACTACTGCAGATGCTAATTACTCCCTCCTTTTCAAAAAACAGGACGTTTAAGCCATTTCAGATTCTTTCAAAATACAAGCCGTGTAAGCCTTTTCAGCTCATTAACCTCCTCAAATCCTGTATCATTTAATGTCTAAGCTCATGATTTAATCAGTCCTGTGTGCATGCGTTCTCGATCACCGGTGAATTTGCAACCATGCAACAGCTTTGGCGCTAATTGCAACCATCCAGAGCATTAAGTTCTCCTTGGTATTTCACCTATAGACTTAAACGTCTTGTTTTTTGAAAAGGAGGGAGTATTTTTTTTCTTTAAAAATGCAAAGGAGCCAAAGTAGGTGTCGATTTTTGGGTACAAGCACATAAAGCTGCTGATGAAAGCGACGCATTGATCAACTTTGCTCGTGCGGCAAATTTGTCAACCGAAACGAAGGAGTTTGTAATCAAAGCCCTCCATCTGATTGATGTCCAGCGGATTGTTGATTCTACTACCCTGAACACAATTAAATTATTATGTGCCAACTTGTGTTCATTTGATATTTGAGTCTGTGTAGGTAAAATTCGATGTTTAGCCCTACTAAATACGGCTGTGATATCAAGTGAAATAATCAAAATTTCATGAAAAATTTAATCACCATCGTGGACCGTCCATTTAAACCGTATACTTTAGATCGGTTCTCACTCCCTACTGATTTTGCAACAACGGCCCCGGAGATATTCTAGGAAACCCATCCTTCTCATGCAGTTCACTCTCGGGCACCAGATCCACATATATTGGATTATCAGACGTCGACTTGGCGACCCATCCGTGCTCAAACCAGGGTGCTCACTCCTTAAATCAATCTCTCACTAGCTAAATTGTAACTTAACAAATCTTAGGTCCCGGTGAATCTAAGTCCTTGAATCAATCACTAGCTAGTCACAGCAGTCAGGTAGCTAGGTCGGCCAGGAGCCAATGGCCGCCGAGATCCTGCCATCTTTGACGTCTCCATTGACAGAACACTCGGAAACCTACGGCCAGCCAAAGCCAACGCACGATGATCATCCCTGCGTCCAGACGATCTATGCGCCGCGTATCCAAGCTTTCTTCTTCCTTGTGTCAGCCGGGTAACAAACTTGGTTGGGGAAGAGGTGGAGTCGTCTCCTGCCTCGCAAGTGACCACCGGTGCTCATCACCTTCTTAAGCGAATGGCAGAGTTCATAGCCTATGTTCAAGAGAGAAGACCGAACTGCAAATTGTGCTTATTATTCCAGGAAGAAATGATCCGTTCGTTAGTGTTCTTTTTCAGTGAGGTGGTAAGATTTATTCCGCACACCAAGGTGTGAGACTCGAACCTGCATAGGTGGGTTAGCAGTCCTGTGTGTCCACAAGTGGTAAGTTTTCTCGGTCATTAGTAACATCTTGGCGAAGACAAAAGATTTTGGAGTAACAAAACTTAAAGATCAGCAGGTGGAATGCAACTTTACCGACAATATGAAAAGAATGAGTGCGGTACACAAGTCACAGTCCATGTAGGCGACCGAACTTTTGAGAATTTAAGCAGGAAATAATTCTGTTGAAGGTCTCGTGATGAATATTGGCAATAACTTCATCTATCGAACATTTCAAGTCATCTGCACATACGGCATTATACAACGCTATGAATTGTAATGATGCTTTCAACCAGACAAACAGAATTATCTCTGGTAATAAAAGCAGTTTATTCTGAATGCAAGTGATTCAGTCTTTGGGAGGAAAAATTTATGGTACAAATTCCCTTTCCCCCTCCATGTTTCAGGTCTAGTCCAAATTTGGATATATTCCAACTTTTTAGTGGGCAAGGTGCAAGGAGAACACTTCGAAAGTAAGATCTTGACCACAAAAAAGAACACAGGATATAAGATTTTTTTTTGGGACAAGAGGAAGATAGCGAAACTGAAATATAGTCCTTCAGAATTGCTAGAGATGGTAGTGCTATTGTAGTTCACAATTGATATGTATGAACAGCACTTTTCAAAAAGATTTGGTCAGAATGTTGCATTGATCAGCATTGTCCATTTTATAATGGACAGGGTCAAGTATTTCATATACAAGAAAACATAGCAGGTCATCAACATTATCCTTTACTTTTGGGAACATACCAGTCTCTCTTTGTCTGATCGTACGCAAGTGATGAACAGCTGCCATTGCGATAATCCCAAGATAGCACCTTCTTCATCAGGCCTCGCAGCTGCTCAGCACCTGGGCCAGGCTCGAAAACAGAGTCTTCATCCCTAGACAAACAAGGATCAGCCCCTCCTTCAGAGCTCCCATCACACCATGCTCCAGAGTGAACCGATCTTCAGAGCGGTGCAAAAGCTCACGGTCTATCCTGTCCAGGACTTTGTCTTCCTTGGGAAACTTCCGTGCAAAGGGCGCACCGCTCTTGACCATGTTGTTGAAGTCCTTCATGGAGAGGGTCAGCGGATGCTGCTTTGCAGGGTAGTCCCAAGCGATATAGTGCAGGTCATGGCCAACTGCAGTGCCTCGAAACTCATCAGAGTTGCAGATCACAGTATGGAAATAGCCTTCTGGTGAGGAGATGAAGTTGACATAGTACATCAGGAGGGTTCGTGGGAGATTGTCCCAACCCCATATGCAGTACTCCAGGAAGGTTTTCGTGAGCATTATCCAAGCAGAACCTGACGATCAAACAGGAATGACTGTGATGTTAAGATGCATTAAACGTTGTCTTTTGCACCAGAAAACATGATCTATACCACTATGAAGATGCATACATTCACATCCTTACACCTTATATACAAACTAGTATCTTTCTACACTACTATTAATTCAGTTTAGCCATGTTTAGTAGAATAAAATGTGTACTTATTTTGTCCATGTCAATGCCCTGTTTCTTGGGAAAGCTATTTCTAGTTTATTAGCAAGTGATGATAGAAGTTAGCAGCAACCGAAAATCATATGGACCAGAAAATTTCTATCATTTCAAAATAACAAGGTGTCATAATTAAATTCTAAGGGCTTGGTTCAAATATTTTGACCACAAAACCCCAGACTAATACTTGAATACAAGAAACAGCTACTGTTCTTTCTTGCAGAATGTACAACTTGAAAGTAGAGGTTATAACTACTGTAAAAAATTAGGAGGATATGGCTACAGGGTGGAAAGCAAGAAGCAAGCAATGCAGACAATATCTAGTGTCACCTTACACAAGCATTAACTGATGATAGTAATTATCCCAATGAGAAATGACTTCACAAGGAAAAAATATGGATAAGATGCAAACACTTCAAATGTATTAAAGATGCCCATTATTATTTGTTCAAGATGAGTTCATAATTTGCAATCAACGTTGGTCAGCCAACAATAGATTGCTTGCTTAAGAGGTGATTGGGATCTGCTACCATGAATTAATGTGCTTAAACTTGTTTGCAGTCAACTGTTTAAACAAGTGTGTCTTCAAGGTTGAACTACTTTGGAAAGAAATATGTGAAATGGTTAGTGGCCACATGTACGACGACCACCACATGAATGTACTGCCTTATGGGTAGACATGTAGAGTAACTTTTAGAAATGCTAGTCGCCAAGTATTGAAATCAGGAACCAGGCCTACCAGTATATAGTTTGAAAGATGTTGGCAGTTCTCGCCGCTCAGTAGTCATAGAAAGGTCAAACTTTTTTGACAAATAGAGCCCTGGGTCCAAAACAATTGGTTTTGCCCTTTGCATCCTGCGAGGGAACCACATAAACATCAGAAAAAGCGAAGAGGAATAAAAAAGAGAAAGAGGGCTACATAATATGAACCAAATGACAAATGTTGATGCCAGCAAGAAAACTCACATTTTCCAACCTGATATTCGCATATTCTCTATGAAATTAAGATTTCTTGGCAAAGACGAGAACACATGAAGTATATCTGCACAGAAATAACAGCAGTTAACCATACAAGTATCGAACACATGAGGTATATCTGCAGAGATATGAAAGCAGTATCAGCACAATGCCTTCAATAGTTATTTTGCTGGTTTAATAAGGATTCAAGCTTCACTATAAGGAGCTATCCTCTACGGAAATGACTTCCTTTTAGAAATAGGGCGTTTTCACCTTTGCCTGGTTGGGACCGAACACAGTGCCAACCACTCCTGTACTCCGGCATTCCACCTGGAACTTATCCAGGGCCCATATCCTCTAAACATCTACATAAGTGATGCTTGCCGGTACTACTTATCCTCACTATAGGGGGCTATCCTCTACGTAACTCATCATAATGCAAAAGAAGTCTAGTTAATCTAGTCCAGAGATATAGCAATCTATGTGTCCCCGGTGCCCCATATTATGATTGGTTTTTATCTTATGGAACATGATAATGTTGTGATCCAAATTGCACAATGCTCTATATCAGATAACAAGAGTAAAGTTTCAGCAGGCAAATCAGGGAAATTAAAATGCTACATCTGCTGGTTTTCCTATGCCCTTAACGACAATGCAGTTCCAACTTTCGTTTAGCTATTCATTGCAGGATAAAACTATGGTCCCTAGAGGCCTAGACAAGAATGCTATTCACAGCAGGAAAAATACAAAAGCAAGTGGTGATCAAGAACACTGACCATCTTGCGTCATGAGAGGATAATCTGACGCGCTCAGATTGATGAACCAGTCCCACTCCAACCCCTCCTTGAGGAGGATCGCCACGGCATGCAGCGTGCATGCGACCATTGTTGGCCCCTTGTATGTCACCAGGTTGCCCTTGGCAATCACCCGCACGTTTCCGACCTGGCTGAACATCGGATCACCCTTCACATACATGGCCAGGTCGATCCTCTCCCGTGGTGGCGCCTCCAGATCCAAATGCAGGATGTACTGGTTGCGCGGGTGGTATATCGCCTGCAGCACCCTCCTCATCCGCACGCCATCCCCCTTCGTGCCCTCAACAAGATAGGCCAGCCGCGGTGGCTCGGCGTCAGAATCATCAGAATTGACGGCGGCATTATCAGGATTGTCATTGTCATCGTCGGCCTTATCCAACAGCCGGTTCTTGGTATCGGACTCGATGGAGCGGACACCGCCGCCACCATCCGGCGACAATGAGCCGTCATCATCGTTCCAGTTTGTGAAGGAGACCACGTCGAAGAGGAAGGAGTCGCCGCCGTCGCCAGACAGGTAGGGCGGCGAGAAGAGGCCGCAGGCGGCGGCGAGGAAGAGGGTGGCCGAGACGAGGAGGCTCGCGAGGAAGGGGAGCAGCCACCGCCGGTCGCTGGATGGCCGCCCCGGACCGGAGCTGAGGCCCCAACTCTTCCTCATCACCTCGCAAGCTAGCCACGCATTCAGCTGTGCACGCAGTGACCGAGCTAGAGAAATGTCAACGGCAGCGCGAACTCCACGCAGGAGTCCAAAGCTCGTGCTTCGCAGATCGCTCAAATTGCTCTAACAGCATTCGCGAATCACAGCAAGAACCGGTGAGCAACTCGAATTTCTAGCCATCTTTCGCCGAACCTAATCCCTACTAAATCGGCAAGGGGAGAAAGGAGGGTATACCTGTGCCGCGTCCGCGCGGACGGCGCTGTGCTGCTGCCGGCGAGAAGCTTGCTGAGACGCGGGAGAGTCGAGTTGGATGCCGAGAGCTGCGGGGATTGTTCCGGTGAGGCGAGATCTCCAGATCAGTGGTTCCGTTCGTCTCCAAGCTACGGAGCAGCAGGTTGCAGTGGTTGAGCTGCAGTCTGCAGAGCACTCACAAAAAAAAATGGGGCGAACTTCAGATAGGGCCCAATTGCAGTGTCAGGGGTAAAAACATAATTTCTCCGGCCCAAACGAAATCACCAGCTATCGCACGCTCCACGGCCTTTCTCGGAGACTGACGCGTGGGCCCACCGAGGAAGTGGGCCCACATGGAGCCCACCTGCCATTACCACGTGACATATGCTGACGTTTTTACTCCTAGTGATATAATGACAACAGCACCTGCACGGCTCCACGCCGGGGCCCACCCGTCATACACACGTCACGTCCTAGTTTTCTTCCCAGTTCCCACCTCCCCAACCAAAAGCCCAAACCCAAACCCAAACCCCACACTCCACCCTCCCTCCCCCCTCCTGGCGATGTCGCCGTCGCCGCCGCCGTCGCGCCGCCCCCCGCGGCGGGCGGCGTCGGCGCGCGCGGTGTCGTACGACGAGTCGCTCGTTGACGCCGCGCTCCAGGCCTACCTCGGGGACTCCACGTCGCGCCGTGTCCGGAGGCTGCGCCGGCTCTCTGCCGACGAGCGGCAGCGGGAGACGGAGACGGAGGCGCTCATCGCTCTATCCCTGGGCTTCCCCATCGACGCACTCCTCCCCGCCGAGCGCGCCCTCCTCCCGGCGACCGACGCCGACGCGCCCAACGACTACATCGTCGTCCGCAACCACGTCCTCGCCTCCTGGCGCGCCGACCCGCGGGTGCCGCTCCCGCGGGCGCGCGTCCTCGAGACTGTCGCATCGAGCTACGACCACCTCGTCGCCACCGCGCATGGGTTCCTCTCCCGCGAGGGTCACGTCAACTTCGGCGTCTCCGCCGCCTTCCCCGCCTCGCCTCCCCCCGACGCGCCGCAGGGCCCGGCCGCGTCCGTCCTCGTCGTCGGCGCGGGGCTCGCGGGGCTCGCCGCCGCTCGCCAGCTCCTCCGCTTCGGCCTCCGCGTGCTCGTCCTCGAGGGCCGCGCCCGCCCCGGGGGCCGCGTCTACACCTCCCGCCTCGGCGGGGGCCAGGCGGTCCTCGAGCTCGGCGGCAGCGTCATCACCGGCATCCACGCCAATCCGCTCGGCGTGCTCGCCCGCCAGCTCGGGATTCCGCTCCACAAGGTGCGTGACCGCTGCCCGCTCTACCACCCCGACGGCCGGACCGTGGGCACCAGGCTTGACAGAAGCATTGATTTGGTGTTCAATACGCTTCTCGACCACGCCACCAGGCTACGGGAGTCTCTCAAGGAGGCCGCCGAGGGGATCTCGCTGGGGGAAGGGATCGAGAGGCTGAGAAGGCTGTACAATGTGGCGAAAAGCGAGGAGGAGAGGGAGGTTCTTGACTGGCATCTGGCCAACCTTGAGTTCTCCAATGCCGGTTGCCTATCAGAGCTCTCGCTGGCGCACTGGGACCAGGACGACCCGTATGAGATGGGTGGAGACCATTGCTTCTTGGCTGGAGGGAATTCGAGGCTTGTACACGCGCTATGTGACGGTGTGCCAGTGTTGTACGAGAAGACGGTGAAGCGGATTGAGCATGGAGCAGATGGGGTGAGCGTCACGGTGGAAGGAGGGCAGGTATTCCAGGCTGACATGGCGCTCTGCACTGTCCCGCTTGGGGTGCTCAAGAGTGGGAGCATCGTGTTTGACCCAGAGTTGCCTGAGAGCAAGCTTAGGGCGATTCAGAGGTTGGGGTTTTGGGTTGTTGAACAAAGTAGCTATGGTGTTCCCTTATGTATTTTGGGATGAGGAGATTGACACATTTGGGTGTTTGAATAAGGAGAGCAGCAAACGTGGGGAATTCTTTCTCTTCTACAGCTATCATACCGTCTCTGGTGGCGCAGTGCTTATCGCACTTGTGGCGGGAGAGGCTGCTTTGGAGTTTGAAAAGGTTGATCCTGTTGTAGCACTTCACCGGGTACTTGGTATTCTTAGAGGTAATCACTACTAAAACTATTAATCCTATTGTCTTCATAAGTTTATTACAATCTTCCATCAAGGTTGGGACTTGGGACATTGATTTGAAACTATAGTAGGAAAATCAAAAGCATTTCAACAAAAACACATGGATGCTTACCTGCTCAGTGATTTGGTATAAAAATATAACACAAGTGACCTATCCAAACCAAGCATAACATGTTCTGTTTTGGATTTTTAAAGCAAGTGCATACTTAGTGCTTGGGTGGATAGCATAATGTTGAGTGGAATTTTCTACCATGATTCATATCTGTTGTTAATGTTTTATGATAAGTTACATGTGGAACATATTATTGTAGTAGACTTGATTCCTACTCTACAATTCATTGATGAGCCATGTGTTGATTTAAGATTAGGTTTAAACACTAATACAACAAGTTAATGAGCTTTTTTAAATACATATATCCTGTGGTACTCATTCGATGGTTGTAGCAAGGAATGTCACATCTGGTACTTACTGGACTCATTATCATTCCATAATGGATTGAAGTACCATGTTGTGTTGATTTAAGTTTAGATCTACATACTAATACAGCTAAATTTGTTCTATTATACTAGTGTTTTTAATGGTAGGATATCTCTTTTATAGTTTATATTTTTGCTAAGTGAACGGGAAGGGCAACTGATTATTTACAGCGTGCATCCTCACTCTATTTGGTAGGAGTCTTTTTTCTACCCTTTCTAGCTTTTGTGTAGTCAATATTTCTACATGAAATCAGACCCCCCCCCCTGCCCTAGAATTTTTCTAGTATTTGCACATTAAACAAGTCATTACATTAGCTTGCTTGCATTATGATTTACAATTTTCAGCTTTCTTCATTAGCTGTGGTGTTGTTAGTCCAGAGCAAAATGGGTTTGGTTATGCATGTGAATTGGCAGTAGAGATGGCAATGGGGCTCATTTCCTGTTGCCCGGTTGGGAACTCCCTATTGCGGCATCTCCAATGCTCCAAGGGCTCAGGTGCTTAAATTAGTGTTCTCGCCACACTGGAGAGAGAAGATGCCAAAAGTTATGCATCTTTATTTAAGCATTGATGCTTGAGAAACCAAGCATCGCTCGGTTGGCTACCAGTGCGAGTGTGCACGCTGCCCACCCGCGTTCGAGGCCCAGCCTCCGTAGGGTGCCTCAGGTTGCCTTCTTTCTGTAAAAAAAATGCCACCTGGTGCTAGTGCTGGGTTGGTCAAGTTTTTTGTTTTTTGTTTTTTTAAAGCATTGATGCTTGTAGGGTGCAGGGACATTCTCCTACTCGCCGTCCCTGTTCTCCATTGGGCCCTTGCATAAAACATATGACATGTCGCTCCTCATATATATATACTTATCCAATATGCATTCGGAGATGGGAAATGACAGAACCCCTTCCCTGACTTGTGATTTGGGTGCAGGTAATGGCCGAACGGGTGGAAACTACCTGTCAGGGACAGGGATGTTCTCTGTGTCCTTGCTGAGGAATGCTCCTGTTGCCATCCCTAATTGTTAGAACTGGGTCAATGATCTTTGAGCATCAGCATAGTTATTGACTTATTGTTTAGGGAGAACTCATAGAATTTGAAATGTTCAGACTGGGGACAATTAGAGTAAAAACTAGCTGTACTACTAATCACTTGTCTCCCCACAGCATAGCTCCTTGATTAAACAGTGTATCTTATTTAGTTTTAGTCATGAATACAAACTAGCTTCGTCCTGTTTCGTATGCATCTTATCGTTTACCCTTGGACAATCCATGACAAAGTGAGTTGATCTAGTGTGCGGAAAATAGGCATGGCTGCTCTTCAAGAAGGCATTTGGGCAGAATAAACATATTCCGACAATGAGGGAGTGGATCTTAACTAACAAAAACAGGATGCAATAGAAAAATAACAAAGGGGATATGTGCAATTTTCTCTATCTTGAAATATTTACTTGTTTTATTTGTTATAATCAGCACTTAACATATTATTCATGATTTTGTGCAGGTATCTATGGCCCAAAAGGTGTTACTGTGCCTGATCCCGTTCAATCAGCTTGCACAAGATGGGGCAGTGATCCCCTTTGCTGGGGTTCATACTCTCACATCAGAGTTGGGTCTTCTGGAACTGACTACGATATTCTTGCTGAGAATATTGACGACCGACTATTCTTTGCTGGTGAAGCGACAAACCGTGCATATCCTGCAACGATGCATGGAGCCTTATTGAGCGGACTAAGAGAAGCTTCCAACATTTTCCGTGCTTCAGAAAGTAGAGCGAATTTTGATAATAAGAAGTACGCGCTGCAGAAAAGCCTGAGACCTCCTGATGGTGTCCTGGAAAATCTCTTCATGGAGCCAGATTTAGAATTCGGGAGATTCTCGTTCGTGTTCTCCTCAATGACACCTGATGATCCACAGTCTGCGGGGTTGCTCAGGGTTACACTAGAGAAACATTTGCTTCTGTATCCAAGAAGCACGATTTAGAGGGCAATCAAAAGGATCAGGACCCTACAGCTGGGAACACAGACCAGGAAGCTTTTCATTTATACGCTGCCATCTCTCGAGAGCAGGCGAATCAGCTGCAACTTGCAGGCGATGATGACAGAGGCAGGTTAATGTTGCTATGCAAAGATCTTAGTGTAAAGCTGATGGGTTACGACAGAACATGCGACGTAGGCAGCTCTCTGATTCTTAGCATCTTGAGCACTCAGAAAGCCAGGAAAAGGCTACAGCGCCCGAAGAACTTCAAAATCTCACTATGATATGTACCACCAAAATTATTTCTTCTCTTTGTAGAAGAGAAGCATTTTTTTGTTAGGTCCAGGTGACCTGGCTGGTAGAGGTAAGCTTGTCTTGTAATCTAGTGTACAATCTCAGACATGGGCGGTGACCAAGATCCGCTGTGTTGTGCTCCCAGTTGTAAGTTGCAGCATGTGGGTTGCGTAGATTAGGACTTGGATGCAATGCCATGAACGGTCCAGTGCAGATAGTGATGTTTGCTTGTTGCTTTGCCTTTTGATTCTGGCTAATAGTTCCAGATGGGCATCTGACTATTGACGACGGACTAGCCTCAATATGCATGACTGGATGGTTATTTTAATTCTGATGTTTCTGCAATTCATCATATTTGCGCCTAGTTGGGCAAGGGGATTTGGATCCAAATCTGTAGGAGCCATGGTCCCAAGCAATTTCCAAGCATGATTGTTGTTTATCATGCAGCCGAGGAAACATGTGAGCTCGGGGAGCCAATAGTCTGGACTCCTGAATGCTTGCCTAACAAACTTGAAAGATTTCAGTAGTATACACTATACTGTTACAGCCACTGGTATCTACTACTCCCTCGGTTCTCAAATATGTCTTTGTAGTTTTCATTTTCTTTTAAATACGTGTGTTTCTACAATGGAGAGAGAGATTCAGGGCCTTGGGGAGCAGACTGCGAGAGTATGAGATGCTGGATCGCTTGAGAGTAAAGGCTAAAAAATACTCCGCATACCCTGCAGAAATTTGAGCTAAGCTCGGAGGTAGCATGTGGAACCCATCAATTTAGAGGTTTGGAGTGTCACACCTGATGTGTCACAGTGTGACAGCATCGCCAGTGGGTAAGAGCATGGCGGGCAGGAAGAAGGCGCCATCAGAATAGGAACGCTGCGGCGTGGAACAGGCTAAGATATTTGAGTCCGAGTTTGGGGCCATGTGGGCCAGAGTTGTCAATGAGGAAGGGGCGCAGTTATAAGCCCAGAGCTGTGTAACCTAATTGCGTATGTGATGAGAAAACGACTCTGATCTCCTATCTTGCTCTGTTCCATTCTCATCCCAAAGTCTCCAATTCCTCATCTCCAATTATCGTTCACCCCTTGTATCGTTGTTTATACTGATCGCTTAGGCGATCAGGATACGGTATCAGAACATAGATGTTACAGGATGGTCACCCAGTGGCACATTACAGCAAAGCCCTTTCTATTTATGAGAAGAGTTTTTAGTTATATTTTCTAAAAATATGGACTAATGGGGTGGAGGTATTTGATGCGCACAAATAAGATAACTTTAATTTACGTAGCTTGCTATGCTACACCATAAATGGTTATCCTGCTCTTGCTAACATTTCAGGGCAGAGTGCGCAAGGGAAAAGACATGTACGGAACACTTGGATGATAGCGAGTGTGTGGCTTAAACACTCGGGGAAAATCGTGTACATGCATCATCGTATATTTCTTTGGTGGAATCACCCGTACGGCCAAATGAAGAAATAATTCAACAGAGGAAACAAGGGCGGTACACCTCCTACAAAATTTAGCAGTAAATATACAAATGACATGGTTAAAAATCTAAATGTTACATACGGGAAGGGAAGGAAAGTCAAGACTACACGTGAGAAGCCTGTGTGGAAAAAGAGGTAGATAGAACTTAACTTACTAGGAGCACCTACAAGTTCTTCACCGCATCGGCATCGCGCACGTACAGAAAAATGTATGTAATAGTGTGATTGGCCTATTATTGAATATCAAGGGAAAAACAAAGGATGGCCTCAAAACGGCTTGACTTGCTCGATACAGGAATCAAAAATGAGTTACACCCAAAAGAGACTGAAACCGGCTGGACGTTATGCAAGCCTACTTGTTATATCCAGGACTGAGAGAACAGAGTTATGCCAGTTCTTACATGGTGTGAAAGTTCTGTCCGGCTACTTTTCCAACTTGTTTCAATGCGAGATTTGAAATTGATTGGTCCGAAGTATCATAATTGTCATGTCTTGATCACTCAGTTGCTCCCAGTTACAATTTGAAATATTGTATCTATCAAGGTTCGAGAGACAATTATGAGGTTGTGTTCTTTCTTTAATATAATTTCTCAGAAGGTGATCAATCTTTTTGAACTAGATGCTCTTCAGGAGAAAGTGGTGAAAACTCTATGTCAGCTTGAAATGTATTTTCCCCCAATCATTTTCGATATCATGGTCCATCTCGTTGTCCATCTTGTGAGAGAAATTAAGTGGTGTGGACCAGTGTTCCTATGTAACATGTAGCAGTTTGACAGATACATGGAAATTCACTTGCATAGCCATCCGCCAGAAGATAGCATTGTCGAAGGTTGTGCAAGTGAAAAGGACGTTGAGTTCTGCATCAACTATATGATTTTGCTAAAACTGATAGGTTTGCCACAATCTCGTATTGAGGGGAGGCTTGGGGGTATTGGGATCATGGGCAAGAAAGATATCAAAGCTGAGCGGAGAGTTCATGATCAAACTCATTTTATGGTCTTGTAACACATGACTGTAGTGGGGCCATACATCAACCAACACAAAGCAAAGCTCTAGAGAGATAATTCGAAAGCGAGGGATGCTTGGGTGACGAAAGAGCACAACCGTCGGTTTAATAGATGGTTATATGAGTAACCTTATGGTTTATCATTAACTAACCCTATACTCACATGGTTGACAGAAGCATCATCATTTAAAGTTGTGACATGGCAAGAGATGAACATAAATTTGTACACATTTATATAAGAGATCAAGATTAAAGAACACAAGTTAGAACAACGGTGTCTACAGACATGCTCGAGATATGGCTGGAAAGAAGAGCTCATATTATAGGTACATAGAGGAGATTTGGGAGCTGGACTACATAAAGTTCAAGATTTCGTTGTTTCTGTATCGTTGGGTCAATCTCTCACAGGTGACAATTAATAAGTACGGCTTCACAACACTCGACCTCACAAATACTATATAGAAAGATGAACTATTTGTGCTTACAAATCAAGTTGATAAGATCTTCTATATAACCGATCCTTTAAATAAGAGGTGGCACGTAATAGTGAGATAAATAATTATGTAGTAGTGAATTGCGCTCAAAGGTTCTTCCCTTTTTTAACACCTTTTGCTAACTCATCAGCATTGCGGCCCTCTTCGGCTGTAAAATATGGCACAACTATATAGTTGGAACATGTAATAATATATGTAGTTGCTTCTTCTTCTTTCAATGGTTTAATCTTTTACACATCCATTTATTTAGGCGTTGAAGCGTCAAAATCGTAGTTTCTTCTGGTACAGTTCGGTTGTGACATACATACAGGTCGTGCATCTATCCTGGCACCGATCTAATTCTCATGGGGCATGTATATCCAGTTTTTTTTGGCTGGTTTAGCCTTCCGTGATCCGTTATTGACAAAAGTAACCCCCCCGAAATCTATTTATAAAATTGCCTCTACGACACACTGAAACAAACGCCGCATATTCTAATCACGCATATAATTCATGACACCTGTCCAATCACACTTTTAAGGCCTTGTTTGGTTCACGGGGAATTAATCCCCTTGGAAACCAATCCAAGGGGAGATTGAGTTAATCCCCCTCCCACCACCCAATCCTCTCATGGATTAAATCCCTTTACACCATCTAACCTCTTTCCATTAGAGTTTGTTTGGTTAGTATGAATTGGTAGGGAACTCCACATTTAAACACAATCTCCATCTAGGAATAGCACTGCATAGAAAATTCAGATATTACAAACAAGCACCAGCACGGGTGCTCATGGCCGAACATCCTTGACATCGACAGTGAACTTGTACTCTTGATCGCAGCCCAGGTAGGAATCTGACATCAAGTAAATTATGTAGTCCTTCCTCCCTGTTTAATAAAAGTAACATAGATAGCAACAACATCCAAGTAAAGATACCTTTTTTAAACAAACGCTAATATTAGTGCCAAAACTAACAAAGCAACCAGCAAGCATCAGCCCTTGGCAGAAGGTAAGAAGCAATACTTTGTGTTCATCAGCTCCTGAAATCAATGACTGCTCTTTTAATTAGTGATAGGGTGAACTAACCAGAGAAAATACAATAGTCTGTGATCCACAAACGAAGACACAAACAAAAATCCAGTGATTTCACGTGAAAGACATTACAATAGCACTGGTTCTGAACTAAAGTCATGTTATTCGGAGGGAAGAATACTAGCAAAACAATGACACTCCTCCCAATTCAGAAAACTGCTCATACTTATATATTGACTATTCATACTTATATATTTGAACTAAAGTCATCACTATATATTGACTGTTCATACTTCACGCCTACATGGTCCAAGCCCTTGAGCTAGCTATTAACAAAATTATTACACCTATTAGACTATCCCTCTGCACTAGCTGACAGCGCGCAAGTCTTTTTTTCTTGTTCTGTTCCAAGAACGAGTCAGCAATTTTCGGCTACAAATTGTGCAGAGTTCTATCAAGATGGGTCACTTGTTATGGAACGGTATTAGATTCCACTAACCATATTGAACAAGGTTTTGCTGACCTGATAACCCATAGAAATGTAAGCACACTAGTCAAGATTCAGAAACAGCAAGGGCAGATTTTAGCAAGCAGTTCTCTGCCTTACAAGGTATGCATAAACACAAGGAACGCCTCAATTTCTCAACTATCAATTGATACAATGGAGCAAATCATGTCAAATTATCAGCATTATACAATGGAGCTGTATACTTGATGAAAACAATGACTGCTAGTTACTTGTGAATCAAAGTCCATGACCAACTGGTAGTCCTAAGGCTGGTATCTCCATCCATTGTTGCATCTAAAAAATTCTTCTAAGAAATATAAAAGACACTAACACCAACTGAAAGAACAATAAATCCAATTCCAATTCATCCCAGCTGCAGCTTACTTTTCAACTCATCCAATTCTTGTTCCAGAATCTCCATCTAAACCTCAGTCGGTTTTCCACATTTCCTAATAGCAAAAATACAAACACAAACAAGACGTTATTATTAACTTAATATATTAATTCTAACAATGTACTACGTACTATTGAAAACATTTGTAATCTGTGATGTCCAATATGTACCAATTCAGAAAACTGCCTCAATTTAGAAAACTACAACTGAGGTATATATCGAACTATTAGAGTTAAAAAATGAACTACAAGACCGGTATATTACTAACAATCTGAATTCTGACCAGACTAGACGTCAGTATTCAGAAACTAAAAGCCAAGTCTATCACATACACATAGAAAGGGTGCAGAGCTCTAAATATAAAAATCTAAATTGCTAGCATGATGCACAAAGCAATGAAAAAATTATGGATTCATTTAAATTAGCACAACTAAAACAAAAACTTTTATACCTTTTCTACTACCTGTAATGACCCATCCGCTTTCTTAACCACACAAGACGACTAGCTTCATCTGCACTAATAAAATTTTCCCTATTCTGCTCACTCTTGAACACCTCGAAGGCATCAGCTTTCTCATCAATTAATAACTCTCCCATTGTGTTCACCACTGAAATACATTTTTTGATGGAGAAATCATCCACAGTCTTTGGCTCCTCGGCTTTTTCTCTAGCTAAAGCTGCAGCTTCCTCTTCGGCTTGCTTTGTTCGCAATGCAAGATACCTCTCCATCATACCAGCAACATCTCCATTTTGCTTGCGTTTTTTTGGCTCCTTTTCTATTTTCTTCCTTGTCGTAGCGTGATTCTTCCTTTGCTGATTTTGCTCATGCTCTACTCTAGCATCTAGTTGCTCACTTGAGAAGCCTAGATCCTCATCATCATGATCCATTGTTTATTGAATATCAGGAAAATGCACCTCAGTGTCGGTAGAGTCATCAACAAGGTCCACTTGTGTAAGAATAGGATGTTGTGATGGCTCAGCAGATGATGTGAAGTTATAACTACCCTCAGCAGTTTGTCCTATACAAAAGAAACAAATTGACAAAATAGAGATAAGCATAAAGTACAAATAAGAAGTAAAAGTACAAGCTACCATTAGTTTATCTTACCATCATAAAGTTCACCTAAAGCATCAAAGAGTGGGAAAAGATTTACTACGAAACTTCTTGGCTCTAGGGAAGGACTGCAAAGAAAAAATGAATCATAAATGAATGGCTACAGAATTTAGCTCATAAATGAATCAGATAAGATTTGAAAGAATATCATACAATGATGATGTTATTCCAAAGAGCTGGTTCAGCTTCTATCATACATCTTTGTTCATTCCAAGAGGCTCCGTTTTGTTTTCTTGCTTCCTTGAGCATCCTATAGTCTCGTTTCAGCTCCTTTTCTTTTTCTTGTATTTGAACCTTTGTGAAAGTCACATATGGATACTTCTCATGGAATTCTTTTATAATTTTATTCCATGTTTCACTTGACCATTCATTCTGTCCCCTGGAGGAAGGATTGTTATGCTCATGGAGCAAGTCAACTAGAGATTTTTTCTAATCCTGGATTCCATGAGGCTCTAATTTTATCCATTATTAGAAGAAAAAAGTTAAATATAATCAAAGTCAAATACAAGGCAAGTTGCTCAAGGAGTTCATGCAAGTTAGAAAAAGCATATCATAATACCTTTTGGAGATGGCCCTTTCTTTTGGCTTGATTGAAGAACTTTGGAGAACCCCTTCCAAACATCATAACTGTTGAGCATAGTAATATTTCCTCTTGATGTTAATAACATAAATAGTTAAAAGCAACAAGGAGTTAACACGATAAAATGTCAAATGGAACATAATTCCTCTATCTACTGTGCTTGTCAAAAATCTTCCCACATTTTCATTGTAATTATGTCTCTCTCATTGTAGCCATGTTCATTGTTCCCACGGTATTGAACATCACTGCTCGGAAGATCAACAAAAGATTCTAGAGGTATGTTATTTGGTTGATTATCTAGCCAGCGTTCATCGCCATTGTGCAATCTGATGATATTATGGAAGACTGCAACAGCTGCCGGTATCTTCACTTGGTTCCTTATTCGGTGAAACGTGCTCACTTTGAGAATGGGGAAACGCTTCTTCAGAACTCCTAGGGCCTTTTCAATGTGATTCCGTAATACTGCATGCTGGTGATTAAACAACTCCTTGTGGTTTTGGGGTCGATGGCAACCATGCCCGAACTCCTTCAAATGATAATGGACACCACGGTAGGGTGCAAGGAAGGATGGAGTGTTGGCATAACCACCATCAATGAGATAAAACTTGCCCTGAGGTACTTGAAAACCTCTATTCATAGTACACCTAAGAACCCTAGCATCTGTAGCAGATCCCTCCCAGCCACAAGATATGAAAGTGAAGTTCAAGTCAAAATCACAAGCCACCATAACATTTTGGCTAAGTATGCCCTTTCTATTCCTAAAGGGTGCAGCTTTATCTTTTGATATTGTTATGGGGACATGAGTGCCATCGATGGCTCATATGCAGTTTTGCAAGGAAAGAAACTACAAATGATTTTCAAAGATTTTAAATAGTTGATATTGGTTTTGATAGAAATGTCAAAGTAAGCACCTTGAAATAAGGGAAGAATCGCGGGTCTGACTCGATCTTCCAATGTGATTGCTAAAGATTGGGAGGTTTCAGAAATCGAGGAGAAAGTGTAGGGATTATCTTGAAAACAGATTTGATGTAGCGATGGAAGGTCTCTCCATTATGCTTGAACGCATATTGAAGGTTCTCAAAGGATGCATTGTGTGATAGCATGAATAAGAAGAATGTTAACTTCTCCCCGACCTCCAATCTTGTATCACATAATAAATTTTCCCGTCTAAGATAATTTGCCAAAAGACTTAAAAATTTCAGGCTCCATCCTAAATGCTACCCGGCAATCCTTAACGTGCCCTTCAAGGATTTCCCTAACACGATCCTTGCCGGATAGCATCGATGTATGACGTGGCCTTTTTTCTCTTTGCCCTCTAGTCCCCAAGAGATATAATGCTAGGAAGAGAAAGAGCATCATGTCGTCGTCCTCCTCCTCCCTCCTCTTCCTAATTCAATCTATCCTTTGCAAATTCATTTAGCACTAAAAATATAAAATAGTTAAAAAGCTACTATCACTTATTCCATAGTAAGAGGAGAAACAAGAATGTGGGAAGGCACAGCTCACCTTGGCCTTGATGTTGTCGATGATGTCGTTGTTCTCGAGCTCGAAGGTGATCGGGTGTCACGACAGGATCCCACGACGATGGAGGTTCGTCCTCTCCTTCTTTACCCCAAGCGGTAGCAATCTACAAAAAGCAATCAAGTATAAATTATCAGGTAAATCTTTTCTCAACTATGATATATGCCATCCATGGATCAAAAGAAATATGCCATATCATATAAGAAAAATAAAAGAGAATGTTACAGTTGAAATATAGATATGGTGTTCCAAGACAAGTACACATAACACATGTTATAACATATGATATGAATGAATGAAGCACTATAAAGTCACATATCTTAATCAGGATGACCTGGATCCAACACAAAACCTGTACTATCTCTAATGCTTGATGAGGGGCAGCTACAATTTAGTCACCTCCAAAAGCTGGATGCACAGACAAAATGTCAAAAAAAGAACAGTTTTTGTTTCTTTTCCATTGAGAACCGAATTACTTTTTCACTTTTCAGAACTATCAATTCCATAGGATCATCATCAGTTGCAGCTTTTGCTATAACACCTATATACTTCCCTTTGCTTCTTTAACTTATTTCTGTTTCCCATGCTGTCTAGGCCCATCATACTACCACACATCTGCTACAATCCGCTCTTAAAAGTGTCATTGGTTCAGAAATTTTTATAAAATAAATAACACTACAAAGTCACGATATTTCATGCATCTGAACTTAAATGTGCATAGAACGCTGCACATACACATATACGATAATAGAATTGCCAATATCTTATCCCATCAATAGATAATGCTTAGTTTTGTCCTGAATTCTAATAGGTCAGAGTCGTAGAGGTCCATGGGGTGTCAATGGAACTGTGTGGTGGAACTCATGTCAGTAATACTGCTGAGATCCGTGGTTTCAAGATAATCTCAGAACAGGGAATAGCTTCTGAAGTAAGAAGGAACCCATCCCACGACCTCCAGTTGTGGCTCGATGAAAAATTGGTAGGGCTCAGCGTAGCAAACAAAATCCGCAACTAATTGAACGGGGAGATTTGGACTTCACTTCTCACATTCACAGCAAAGATCAACATCCACGCAAGAAGGAAATTAGCAAATGTTTTGAGCTATCTATCCATCCGGGCAAGCATCTAGGGTTCCTTACCAGCAGAAGAAGGAACCGGTTTAGGAGTAGGGCATGGCGCGGGAGTTCACGTCGTCGCTGTCCCCGTTTGATCTAGGCGGACAACGACGGTGGGTTGCCGCCGGACTGTGGGGTGGAGAGGAGAGGAGGAACGAGGGAGTGTGTAGGAGGGGAACGGAGTTGGAGTGGGGTTGCGTGGGAAGGCGAAGGCTCACCGGGGAGAAGGGCCTTGATGTCGTCGTCGCTGCCATCGGATGAGCCGTCGCTGCTGCCGGAGGAGGGCTTGCTGAAGACGGCGCCGCACGCGGGATTCGTTCCACAGGTCGAGAGGAGATTTTTCTCCGCCCGGTGGATCGACACGGATTGGGCCGGGAAATTCCCCACCCCGGCCTAATCCAAACGCGCGATTAGGCCGAGCTATGGAATGATTCCTGGCCGGGTTGATCCACGGGGATTGGCCCGCGATCCCGACCTATCCTGGCCGAACCAAACAAGCCCTATCTCGGGACGGGATGGATCCCCGCGTGCAGTCGTGATAAGCCTGCTATCACGCAGTCCGTCGCGTTGGGACTGCATGCGCGAGAGGCAGGCCTGCTGGGCGATGTCGCTGGCGAGCAGCGGGGAAGGGCGGACTTGCTTGGCTCTGCATGCTGCAGCGAGGTGAAGGGAAAAATGACAGAGCAGTAGTACTGCAGTGCCTGTGTTCCGGTCTCGATTTGTGAGCTTGACCCTGTCACAGCAGCGAACTCTCCTACCTCTCTGCCACCGATGATGGCACGGCCATGCAGGCGCGACGCGCGGCACGAGCCAGGCTCAACCAGGAACGGGGCGCACGGGAGAAGAAGGGGGCGACCACGACAGTTCGAGAGGGTCGTGTGCGACGCTCTGGAGTCTGGACCTGCCCCAATAATGCATCGATCGATCTCGCGTGCCTCTGGGCTCAGTATGTTGCTGTTCGTTGCACGGAACAGGGGCGGCGCAGATTCAGCAACAGTGCCGCCCCGTTCCAATACCAGCCTCGTGCTGATGCGTGAGCGAAGCAGCTTCTCCCTTTCGCATGATCGATATCTGGTGCGGTGTGACACGCGGTTAGATCGATGCCGCACCAGGTCTCAAAAATCATCGGGCAGAAGAAGAAACCCCGGATTCGCTTCATACCGGCAGGGCGAAGCCAGATGATTGGAGCACTGCGATGCGACCATGTCATCCTCCGACGATGAACAATAGCGAACGATGGTCGATCGTTGGACTCTCGTCTGCTGGGGCTTCAGCTATCACCCTGCCTGGCTACCAGTACTGCTGCTACTGCTCTGCACGCATGATGGGTACGTACGTGGGGAACTTGCTGTAACAGAGCACTACACTGTATAATATACGTACATGACAAGAGACTGTAATGTATAAGAATAGTTGTTAATTAATATTCTCTCATATATGTTTCGGGATAAAAGAGAAAATCATGAACAATTAAATGCAGGAAAAGGGGGCAAATTAAAAAGAGAAAGATAAACACCATGCCTTGCACTGCACATAGATTTCCCTGCGCCCTCCAATTTTTGCTCTGCCACAGATTTGTTAACCTCCCAGCTTAAGCAAATCCCCATATATATTGTCTAGTGTGAATTAATAGGGATGCAACAAGATATAATGCTCTAGAAGGGCTGGCAGCAAGCAGTGCAAATCTCAAAATCTACATGGCGTACATCTCATGCTGCAATTCCAAGAACGTTGCTTAAACACAAGAAGTTGCTCTGCGCCCAAGGAACCAAAAGTAAACAAAAGCTGCCGCCCCATGATCCCATGCATGACTGCCCATTAGTTTGCGTCTTGAAGAACTAGATTAACCTTGATAAGCCAGCAACAAATTAGCATTAGTTTGCAAGTAGCAGCAAGATCTCGCTAGCTAGGTAGCTGAGATCAAAGCTCGTATATATGAGTATGGTCATATCATATCATGCTATATGCACCACGCATATATACATGTTTGTTGCCGCCGTACGCCTCCAATCTCCATCGATCGATCCAGTACATCGCGCGTAACCATTCTCTTGACGCTTGTCCAACTTCATGTGCTTCAGCTGGTTGCTTGCCTTGCTTCTATCAATTCTTCCATGCATCTCCATCTCTCGATCGATCGATCTATCCGTCTCTATATATAACAAACACATATATGCATCTGCGTCACGTACAAGTGTGTGTGCAACATTATATTTCTTCGTAGAAAAATTAAGGCATGGGGAGCTGCGCGTCCAAGAACATGGCTAGGCCGAGGAGCGCGGTGGTGCACCCGTATCCATGGACTCCGCCGGCGGCCGGCCAGCGGGTCGCCGTGCGGATGCGCGCCAGCGAGTTCCACGCGCTGGGTGCGGCGGCTCGCAGCAGGGATGCCGCCGTCGGCGACGGCGACGGTGGTGGCGACATCGGCCAGGCCATCCTGGACGGCTGCATGGCCGGCCGGTGGACGTGTTCACCGCCCTCGTCGTAGTTGGCGAGCTAGCTACATCTCTCGTGCATGAATCATGATACAGTTGACTGTGCTGTTGTACATATAAAATCGATTTTGCTATTACACAGCCCTATAAAATTCGTGAAAAAAAGGTGTGCATGGAACGACACAGTTGACATGTCCCTGATCGATTTATCGCTTGTTTCTTTTTGCGGGGGATTTGTCGCTTGTTATAGTAGCTAAAAAGAAAATTAATTAAAGAAAGGCTGATGTATCGAAGAGATGAGTTGGGTTGCATGGTGCATGCCTTTGACTTGCGATCGATCTATCAGGTGCATGCACTACTGGATTCCACTAATGCAGGCAGGCAGGGAGGCAATTCAGTCCCAAAGTTAACCAGCTTTATCGATCGCCATCAATCGACCGATCGATCGGAAACTGGCAGCGCTGTTACCCACTACATATCTTAGCTAATCTATGTATCTCCGAATCTTTAATTGCTGTTCTTGGCGGACACTTGGCCTACGTACATGGCCGCGGCACCTATGACGCATACATTTTGTCCGAGGAATCTAGCCCGATTTCCATCACGCCCCACACACACAATCTTTTCAGGTTAGTTTCAGAGCTAGACCATCACTAGATAACTCCTAGATCTCTCCACATAAATGCATGCATGCATGAACCGACACATCAATCATTCTCTGGACACCGCACCACACCATAACGTATCTGTCCATGGATGCTATATAGCCCTAGCTTTCGATCGAACTGCCATGGATATATAGAGCTCTCGGAAAAAAGCCGTAAATAGCCCCCTAACGAGTTTTAATGTCGAAAATAGTCTCTCCTCTAAATTAACGTTATCGTAGGTACAAGCCTAGACAATGAGAGAGAGAGACACCCCCGTTCAATTACGTAGGCCTACGAGGGTGCGCGTAGGGACCAGAGAGAGAAGGTGGCAAGCGAAACTAGGCCTCATGAGCCCGTTTTTATTTATCTTCCAAATCAGGGTTTGTGAATGAGAAATGAGAAAATGGATCCCCCTCCCCTTGCCCTTGAGGCTCTATTTGTAGAGGTGGAGGAGGTGGGATGGAGATGAAAAATTTATAAATTTGCCCTTCGGAGATACAAAATATTTCCAAGGGAGCTTTTAGACTATTTACACAGCACTTAATTATACGTCATTGGTTTAGGGTTAGCGCGCAAGCACCCCTCCCACAGTAGCCCCTCGTCGATTCGGGGGCGATCGGATGGTGAGCGCCCGGGGCAGTGCACCGATTCTTGAGGGGTCGGCGCGCGGTCCGAGCTGATCACTCAGACCCTGTGCTTTCCTTAGTTGGTGGCTGACATGTGATCCGAACTTCCTTTGTGACTGAGATATGAAGCTGAAGGGACATTTTTTTCTCTTTTTCACCTTTTTCTCCTCTCCTTTTCTTCTTCTTTTTCTCCTCTTTTTCTCTTTTTCCTCTTCTTTCTTCCCTTTTCTCCTTCTCCTTTTTTTTTCTTTTTCTACGTGTGCTACGGTCTCGGGGTACTCGTTTGACTGTGCGCGGGCCTCTGCCGAGCTGGTTCTTGGCTACTTGAGTGTGGCCAAGTGCGGCCATGTTGAGACGTTCGCTGCACGTGGTTACCATGCCCCGACTCGTGATGAACTCGAGGGTGTTCGGGATTGCATCCAGGGCCACTCCCGAGTTTTCCTCAGCTCTGTGTAGGGCGAGCACGGCCCTTCTCACGTTCGCGCCTTGCAGCGCTCCCGTCATGCACGAGAGGATCCTTCCGCAGCGTCCAGCTCCGAGGGAGCCCCTGGCGGGATAAACCCACCCTCTCAGGTGTGAGGTTCACCTCTCGGCCCTATGCGTTTTGCTTACCTTAGCATGATAGGGTCTTAGTTCAGCTTTTGGTATCTTAGTAGCTCGCTTGCCTGGGCTGTCGCTGCGTCGACGCGAGCCCCTTAGCTGTAGGATTGGCATAGCTGGAGCTTTTCTTTTGGTAGGGTTTGTGTTGGATCGATGGCCTCCCAACAGAGGGGGGGGTGAATGTCGGATTCAAATTTTCTCTTTCAAATTCTTCACATACATAGTCATATGAAAGACTAGTATGATCTGAGTGAAAATGCAGCAGAAAAAATCCCCAAAAGTCCTTGGTGACGTGGAGCTCGTCGATAGCTTCGAAACGAGTCCAAGTACACCAAAAACGGAGTCCGGATGCGAAAGTTACGGCCGAACCAGTGAACACAGCGCAGCCTGATTTTGCTACCCGGACATTCCGGACTAGAATGTCCGGACACTCCGGATGTACATTCTGAAAATCGATTCCTCTCGGGATAATGTCCGGAGCCTCCGGCTTTCGGCCAGATACTCCGGATGTGCTTTTTCAAGACGTCACATTACACATCCGGACATTCCGGGTATTCTTGTCCGGAATCTCCGGGTGTAGTCCAGAACTTTGAAAACTCTGTTTTTCGTTGGAATTTTTGCCCCGGTTTAAAATCCGTCCAACCAAAAGAGATGAAACTTTGTAGAAGGGTCTAGGTATGTCTTGTGACTATGAATCAAGTGTTGATCCCCATAGAAATGTCTCAAAACAAGACCTTTTCATGTTTTTCCAAAAACAACTCTAAAAGTTGGAGGAAAAGCAAAACCTCGATTTCTTGTTGCTCGTGAGGATTTTTGATATGAAATCAATGGAGCAATCTCTCACATGTCACAGCAACCTAATCCATCTATTAAAACCCAAATATTAGCCCCCAAGCAAGTAAATTGTAAAACCCCAATTCTTTCTTCTCTTGCAAGCAAACTCAAAACATGAGAAAAGGGGTTGATCCTTGGATATGCTTGGATCGGATCAGTCTAGAGATGATCTCGCCATCACTTACTTGCCATACCACGAATCAAACCACAAAGAAGGCAAGAAAACAAAAATCAAAAGGATTCAAAGAGTGAATGGCTCAAGAACACATAGGGATTGAAGAAATCTTTTTGTATTGATTTTCGTGGGTTTTCTTGGGTTTAAAAGCCTCTCATGATTAGGCCAAAGCACTCTCTAGTGCAGCTCTCCCTCTCCTAGGGTTTATAAAGTGATAACAAGGGGCTTAAGGAGGTAAGCACCCCCTTGACACCTATTTATAGTGGGAGGGACAAACCCCCTCACCACTTGGGCCTTAATGCCCTATGGGCCTAACCTAACTAGCACGCATCACAAAGCATCTAGCTAGCTTAGCCACTATCCGATTTTCCTTCTACCCTAAGCAATCCCTAAAACCGCTTCCTCGGGCGCCTCTGCCACGGTTTCTTGAAAAGCTTCTTGGTGGATTTGGCGCTTTTCCCAAAACACCCCCGAGACTCAAGTTGGTCTTCACGACTTGGCTCCAACCGCTTCCTTGTCCTTCGCGTACATGCTTTTAAACCGCACGATGTCGTCGCCATCTCTTTGACCGCAACTCTGCCCTCCAAGCTTCATGCCGGTCCCACGTGGCCGAACCATCGCCGCACCCAACTCGCACCTGCACACAATAGACCAAGCAAAGTGTTGCAAGCACAAGATTTTCTCCTTGACCCAAGTTAGTCCAAACAATTCATCCTATCATTTTTTACCAAGACAAAATGATAAAAACTTTAACTCCAAACTCTTGGTCTTTGCAATTTATCCCAACTGCAAAAGCTCCAATTCCCAGAACAAAAGCTCAACCATGAGCACAACATCTCAGAACCACCGAGACAAAGTGACCAAACTCGAATTCATCAATCAACACGTGGTCAAACTTGTAGGTTGATCGGAAGTTCCGATTAGATCGGATGTTCCGGATATAAAACCGGATGTTCCGATCAAAACAGAACTTCCGGATACAAAACCGGATGTTCTGAAAAGCTTGAATTCTTGCAACACTCAAGCACAACTCCAAACTCAATAAAGACTAGGCAATATGTTCATCATCTAAATCCTAGGGAAGCACTACGACATATGAGCCATTCAGACACAACTCCCCCTAGGTTCTACAATCTCCCCCTTGATGAATATATTGCCAACCCTCTTTAAAATTACATTGAGTGAAGAAAATAGAGTTGATTGAAGATGAAAAGCAAACGTGTTGCAAGATTTCACACTTGGCCCAAATTAAAGAGAAAGCAACATATGGCCAAGTGAACACACAAGACAAGTTGTGATGCAACACAACAAAAGGAGCAACAAACACTCAAGCTTCACAACCTATCCAAATTCTCAAAAAGAAGTGTTCAAGCTCGCCTAAGGTCCAAATGTACATGTGCAATGACTATATGACCTTGATCAACGAAACTCCCCTCGCTTGATTAACCCATTTTGCACTTGATCCCACTTCTTTTTAGCTCTCATTATTCATTTAAGCACATTGCAAGTAAAGGCACGTACATAAACTCTAAACTCCCCTTTTTCATTCTTCTCCCCCAACAATTGCTATTATCTTGATTTAACATTATTCTCCCAAAATTATTCTCCCCCTTGGCAATATAAACATCAAGGGAACAAACTCCCCCTCAAATGATGCATGCAGAGACATAAGAAAGAGAAAAACAAGCATCGGGCCAAGAGAATGTCAATAAGAGTAAGATCCAAAATGTGAGTGAAGGCTTAACATATGCGATGAAACTCCCCCTCACTCTTACAACCAATGCATTTATGATCTACTCCATATCAAAGTAAAATCCATTCGAGATCATGTTCAAAAATGCACACACATACCTCTCTTGCAAAAAACATGCCGAAGTATGATTGATACTACTATTTCCCCCCCCCCTTTGGCACTATAGTCATCAAGGGACTTTACGCCTCCCTCTTTGACTATGCAATGATAGAATATCAAGAATAAGCATGTATGCATGGAATGGAATAGAAATTTTTGATTTTTTAATTTTTAGCGAGCTTTGAGAATTATCCAAAGAAAAGGATACCAATTAAAAAATTGCCAAGATTGACAACATTGATAAGATTGTCACCAAGCCATGCACACATGTGCTACTCAAATCATGTCAAGATATTTATGAAGTAGTAAAGAACTAGCACAAGATAAAGCCAATTGATTCATATTCAAATTATGTATAGATTTCACATATGGCAAATCGCAACTAGAGAGCCTTAAACAACTAAGCTTCATCTATCATACTAAGCATAGCAAGGATAATCAACATGACTCTAAAAGAACTCTTACGTTTTCCAATGGGACCTAGCAACTTACAAAGAACATCAATGCTAGAGCATACCCTAGGGTAGCCACCCCACATTTACACATTTGCAGTTTTGTTGATAGCACTTGTAGGTGCAATTCTTAAAAACACTTGTGCAAGTGTGACTAGCAAAGACGGTTCCCAAAATGTGTGGGCAATCCGACAATAAGCAAGCCTACCCCTTCCAATGAATTTAGTGTTTCCCCCTAAAGTACAATAGAGGGCAATTCCGAAAGACAATTGGGTAATTGTGACGTGCAAAAACATGGCAAGCAAAAACTGCACACACACACGGTCGCGCAAGGTTCAACCAAAGGATGTTCGAAAGTTCAATTCTAGATTCATGTGACTATCAAAGACATACTAAGCATTCAAGATTTAGCATGGCTATGAGAGGACAACCTAAGAAGCAAAATTGTCACATGATCCACAATATACCTTTAGAAGTGTAAGTTCTTAACAAGTCTAGCTAGAAATCACTAAATCACACATGTCAAGACATGATAAGACTAGCTAAACAATGAATCATGGCATGACAAGGTGCAATAACAAACAAAGTATCATTTCATCAATGGGTAATAATCAAAGCTCTAATAGTACCAATGGTAACCATGATATATTATACATGATGCAAGATGCAATATGATACAATATGGTACAAGCACGACAAAAACACCCCCTCAATACAAGCCCATCAGCCCCAAAAGAAATCTCAAATGAAGATCGACTGGAAAGCTTGTAAGAGTAAAAGAAATCACTTCACTGTCCTCACATCATGAGGCTAGCAATAAGAAGAGGATGAGAAAGGAGTGAAGGTGCCAACACACAACCGATCGGGAGAAACACTCCTACAACGCATGGTCTCTAGGTCAACGAATCTCACAACTAACAAAGCTCACAACTCCCCACACAAGATCCTTAGGACTCAACCATCTAATCATCAGCACATCCTAAGATAAAGATAGAGTATCAGAGGAGAAGGAGCAACCTAGAGACACAAGGTGAGAAACAAGTCGAAGAAAAACACACTCGTGAACACACGCTTGATCGCAAAAGAAAAGTAACCAAACCACCTATCCTAAGCCCTACACACCCTATAGCTACAAAACCCCAGAATATATGCAACATAACAATTATGGGAACAAGCTACAAGGTATGACTCATGAATACCAATTGGAAGAACAAACATACATGGCAACATTCAACATGTAATTCCAATTGATGAAGTATTAAGCATATGAGCAAGGGCAAAACCATGATATCAATTATAATTATGAACATGAAGTAATCATGCCAGACAGGTGGATAAGAACACACATCTCCACAAGTAACAATAAACCAGTAGCATGGCATAGATATAAGTGAAGCCCTACACATGCTACAATATATGTGGATGTGTGTAAAGAATGGCATGACAAGATATGTAACATGAATAACACATGCCAAGAGACTAAAAATGAGCCAACATGAAAGCACAACATGCCTACAATATATACATTGAAAAACATGGCATGAGGATAAGCGAATAGTTCACAAAGTAGGTGAAGACGCAACCAAGTCATACATGTCTCTTTGAGGCCATAAGAGGAATTGGAGAACTATTGATGTCTTGATCAGTGTGGAAGGAGATCAAGATCCAGTAGGCTCATGTTCTCCAACCCGTGTCCCGGCACCTACACAGTAGATACAATACGACGTGTCTCAGTACTGGGGTTAGAAAGCAAAGTCTTTGCAATCCAGTACTAAGACACTCGTGTGGAAGGAGGAATAGCGTGCGTGCGGTTAGCATGCAACACAGGCAAAAAAGAAACCTCATGACTCTTCCTAAATCTGTCTCGCCGAGGAGGAACGCCTTGAAAGGAAAAACAAGGACCATTTCCAAAAGAACGGCGAACAGGCTCCAACTGAGCATGATGGGTAGCCACAGAATCTCGAGAACCAATACCACATCGTCTCTCTGAGCCATCAAAAGGCTCAACTCTCGTGTGTGCATTAGAGGCACTCAACGAACGGTGTCGCTGAAATCCCTAATGCCACGAGCACGACTACGACACTTCTCTCGAAGTCGTCGGAAGCAGAAATCAGCAATATGCCTATCCTTCTCACAAAATGAGCAGTGGTAGAGAGGCCTACTAGAAGGCAAGGTCTGTGAGGATGAAGTACCACTCTCACTTAAGTAAGAAGTCCTTTGGGACAAACAAAAAGAATCACTGACTCCACAAAGACTCGTGTTGGAGTTAGAAGTACACATGCCATGAGATTGGTGATGTGTGTTTCTAGCTCGAACATGGTCACGCCTTGTGTGCTTGACACGACGAAAGTAAAACTCCACGATGTGCCCATCTCTCATGCAAAAAGTGCAATGATACTTTTTCTTGTGAGTACCATCCAAAACAGAAGCACCTTTGCCACTAGATGACCCTTGGGCAACATCAAATGAAGTACTAGCCAAAGAAACATCTCTCAAAGCAATGGCACAAGTGCCAAGACCACGTGACTCACAAGAAGGAACACACTCTGATTGCAAAGAAGAAAGTGCAACTCTGAAAGCATCAATCTTGGAGTGAAGAATAGTACAAGAGTCACAAGACTTGGCGCTCATATCATTGCACACACTCCTCAAAGCATCAACTTCCTTTCTCAACAAGAGGCAAGAAGTGCAAGAAATCGAAGATGCAATCATGTCATAAGATATAGCAATATGATCAACATGGCTAGAAGAAACATCTAAAGAAGCTAGGCAATCATCATTAACTTTTTTAGTACGATCAAGCTCAGTCCTAGCATTCTCTAGACTCTCAACACATGTGGAATAAAGCAAGTCCATATTTTCATTTTTATTATTAGCAATTTTTAGCTCATCAACACATGTGGAGAAAGACAAGTTCAACTTCTCATTTTCATCTAGCATGCTAGTAAGAGAATCACAATCAAGACTAGCCAATGACTCACTAATGCCTATATCAATACTAGTACAAGCAAGCTTAGCACCAAGTTTATCATTCACAACTCTAAGCTTGTCAATCTCATCATGTAAGGCAACACAAGAGTCACATGACATAGACGCATTGGATTGTAGTGATTGAATTTCAGATTTCAAGCATGCTAGAGAATTTTTTAAGGTTTCAATTTCTTTACCCCTCCACTTACAAATACCACATGGGAGGGAAGAAGTTGACTTAACCAATTGGTATTCAGCATACAAAGAATCCCAAGACCTAGTGATATCATCTAGCATTTCATTTTTAAAACTTCACTAGGGACTTAGAGGAAGACCATTTCCTATAGCAAGCAACAAAGGAATTCACAAGCAACTCTTTGCTCACCTTACTCATCTTGATGTAGAGATCATCCTCGAGTGGTAGATTCCCGCATGCATCATGATCATCCTCCGAGGCCAACTCTTCAAGGAGTGCCACAAGTCTCTCATCCTTCTCAAGAGGGCAACTAGAAACCAAATGATCAACTCCCCCATACAAATCACAAGAGGAACCTCCCCTCTTTCTGAGCTCCCAAAGAGAAAGCTCACGAATCATATCATCGGCCAAAAAGTCAAGGGAGCACGTACTCAAAGAATCCAAAGAGGAACTCAAATTGGAAGCCATGGCTTGCAAAGCCGGTCAAAGCTTATAGATAAGCAAGATTGGGCTCTGATACCACTTGTTGGATCGATGGCCTCCCGACAGAGGGGGGGGTGAATGTCGGATTCAAATTTTCTCTTTCAAATTCTTCACATACATAGTCATATGAAAGGCTAGTATGATCTGAGTGAAAATGCAGCAGAAAAACCCCCAAAAGTCATTGGTGACGTGGAGCTCATCGATAGCTTCGAAACGAGTCCAAGTACACCGAAAACGGAGTCCGGATGCGAAAGTTACGGCCGAACCAGTGAACACAGCGCAGCCAGATTTTGCTACACGGACATTCCGGACTAGAATGTCCGGACACTCCGGATGTACATTCTGAAAATCGATTCCTCTCGGGATAATGTCCGGAGACTCCGGCTTTCGGCCAGATACTCCGGATGTGCTTTTTCAAGACGTCACATTACACATCCGGGCATTCCGGGTATTCTTGTCCGGAATCTCCGGGTGTAGTCCAGAACTTTGAAAACTCTGTTTTTCGTTGGAATTTTTGCCCCGGTTTAAAATCCGTCCAATCAAAAGAGATGAAACTTTGTAGAAGGGTCTAGGTATGTCTTGTGACTATGAATCAAGTGTTGATCCCCATAGAAATGTCTCAAAACAAGACCTTTTCATGTTCTTCCAAAAACAACTCTAAAAGTTGGAGGAAAAGCAAAACCTCGATTTCTTGTTGCTCGTGAGGATTTTTGATATGAAATCAATGGAGCAATCTCTCACATGTCACAGCAACCTAATCCATCTATTAAAACCCAAATATTAGTCCCCAAGCAAGTCAATTGCAAAACCTCAATTCTTTCTTCTCTTGCAAGCAAACTCAAAACATGAGAAAAGGGGTTGATCCTTGGATATGCTTGGATCGGATCAGTCTAGAGATGATCTCGCCATCACTTACTTGCCATACCACGAATCAAACCACAAAGAAGGCAAGAAAACGAAAATCAAAAGGATTCAAAGAGTGAATGGCTCAAGACACATAGGGATTAAAGAAATCTTTTTGTATTGAATTTTCGTGGGTTTTCTTGGGTTTAAAAGCCTTTCATGATTAGGCCAAAGCACTCTCTAGTGCAGCTCTCCCTCTCCTAGGGTTTATAAAGTGATAACAAGGAGCTCAAGGAGGTAAGCACCCCCTTGACACCTATTTATAGTGGGAGGGACAAACCCCCTCACCACTTGGGCCTTAATGCCCTATGGGCCTAACCTAACTAGCACGCATCACAAAGCATCTAGCTAGCTTAGCCACTATCCGATTTTCTTTCCACCCTAAGCAATCCCTAAACCGCTTTCTCGGGCGCCTCTGCCACGGTTTCTTGAAAAGCTTCTTGGTGGATTTGGCGCTTTTCCCAAAACGCCCCCGAGACTCAACTTGGTCTTTACGACTTGGCTCCAACCGCTTCCTTGTCCTTCGCGTACATGCTTTTAAGCCACACGATGTTGTCGCCATCTCCTTGACCGCAACTCCGCCCTCCAAGCTTCATGCCGGTCCCACGTGGCCGAACCATCGCCGCACCCAACTCGCATGTACACACAATAGACCAAGCAAAGCGTTGCAAGCACAAGATTTTCTCCTTGACCCAAGTTAGTCCAAACAATTCATCCTATCATTTTTTTACCAAGACAAATGATAAAAACTTTAACTCCAAACTCTTGGTCTTTGCAATTTATCCCAAACTGCAAAAGCTCCAATTCCCAGAACAAAAGCTCAACCATGAGCACAACATCTCAGAACCACCGAGACAAAGTGACCAAACTCGAATTCATCAATCAACACGTGGTCAAACTTGTAGGTTGATCGGAAGTTCCGATTAGATCGGATGTTCCGGATATAAAACCGGATGTTTCGATCAAAACAGAACTTCCGGATACAAAACCGGATATTCTGAAAAGCTTGAATTCTTGCAACACTCAAGCACAACTCCAAACTCAATAAAGACTAGGCAATATGTTCATCATCTAAATCCTAGGGAAGCACTACGACATATGAGCCATTCAGACACAACTCCCCCTAGGTTCTACAGTTTGCATGGCTGGAGCTTTTCTTTGTAACTCTCATGTATTTTGCTAGTTATCATTGAAAACTCAGAAAATTGTTTCATATGACCTTCTTTTTATGCATTTATTGAACACTTATGTTGGATGATCTGCAGGTTGTTGGTTTTCGGTGGAAGGTTAATGCGGGTCGTTTGGGAACAAGGCCTTGTCGACCTGAGTCACATAAGAGTGCCTCTATTAGGACAAAGAAGGCCAAGCGACATGATGATGACCTGCACATCCTAAGCGCCGCAGAGGTCTCAACCTTTCTTGCTAGCCTTGCCCAGTGCCCTTTGCGAGACTGAGTTGTGTGATTTTTATGTTTTATATGAATCATGCCTATTTGTTGTAGCAACATAGGGTGCAATAATAAAGATGTTGCGGGGTAAGCGACGCGGTACCCGCCTCCCATCCAAAAACATTTAGCGCTCGGTAGTGTGCTTGAGAGCGCTTGTTCCTTCGTATAATGCAATAATAAAGAAATAAAGGTGTCCTTATGTACGCAGCACCGTTTTCGCCCTTCTTTTAAAAACACTCAGCGCCTGATGGCGCATGTAAGAACATTCCTGCCTTATCCTGATGTATGTGCCTGGCTCGACGTCGCGGGGAGCTATTGCCGCATGACCCCGGGGGAGGGGGGAAGGGACACTCTATCCCGGACGGAGTTGGCTCGACGTTGCAGGAGCTATCGTCGCACGACCCCGGGGGGAAGGGACACTCTATCCCGGACGGAGGTGGCTCGACATCGCGGGGAGCTATCGCCGCACGATCCCGGAGGGAAGGGACATTCTATCCCGGACGGAGTTGGCTCGACGTTGCGAGGAGCTATCGTCACACGACCCCGGGGGGAAGGGACACTCTATCCCGGACGGAGTTGGCTCGACATCGCGAGGAGCTATCGCCACAAGACCCCGGGGGGAAGGGACACTCTATCCCGGATGGAGTTGGCTCGACGTCATGGAGAGCTATCACCACACGACCCCGGAGGGAAGGGACACTCTATCCCGGACGGAGGTGGCTCGACATCGCGGGGAGCTATCGCCGCATGACCCCGGAGGGAAGGGACACTCTATCCCGGACGGAGGTGACTCGACATCGCGGGGAGCTATCGCCGCACGACCTCGGAGGGAAGAGACACTCTATCCCGGACGGAGGTGACTCGACATCGCGGGGAGCTATCGCCGCACGACCCTGGAGGGAAGGGACACTCTATCCCGGAAGGAGGTGTTGGAACTTGTTATGTGGGGGGCATGGTGCCGCGGTTCTGAGTTTTCTATTAAGGCTTAACAACCTGGCGGCATTAAGGCTGATTACAAAAGGTGGAGACGGAAGACACGTCGATCTCATCCTGAGAGAATGACCGAGCAGGGGCAGCAACTAACGCAGCGGCTCTTCCTCTGGCTGCATTATTCAAAATATAAAGATGCCGACGCAGTGGCCACATCTAGAGGAACTACAGCTACACATAGTACTTGCGGAGATTGTCAGCGTTCCAGCTGTGCTTCAACTCGCCCCCATCGAGGGTTGCCAAACGGAACGCTCCTGGACGGGTGGCGCGAACCATCTCGTATGGTCCTTCCCACTTTGAGCTTAGCTTGCCGTCGGCCTCTAGGTTCGCCTTCTTTTTGAGCACGAGGTCACCAACGTGGATGGGTTGTGGGCGGACGGTCTTGTTGTATGCCTTTGCCATGGTGGCCTGGTACCGATCAATGTTGAGAGCGGCCTCCTACCGAACGACATCGAGCGTTTCGAGGGATACCTCATGAGAGTCCCTGTCGATGGCTGTCGTAGTGCATAGGGACCCAATCTTGATTTCCTCGGGGGTCACCGCTTCTTCTCCGTATAATAATTTGAAGGGTGTGAAGCCTGTGGCCCGACTGGCCGCCGTGCGGGTGGACCATAACACGCTAGGAAGCTCGTCCGCCCAGAGACCCTTGGGCAATTCGAGGAGGTGTGTGCGGAGTCTTGAAAGGACGATCCCATTGGCGGGCTTGACAGCGCTGTTCGCCTTTGGGTTGGCCATAGAGGCGAAGCATAAGTTGATGTCGAGGCCGATGTAGAATTTTCAGAAGGGAGCCGCGTCAAACTGAGTTTTGTTGTCGACGGTGAGTTCCCTTGGGACGCCGAAGCGGCAAATGAGATTCTTCCATACGAACCTCTGCACGGCTGCTGATGTTATCTTGGCTAAGGGCTTGGCCTCGATCCATTTGGAGAAGTAGTCGACGGCGATGACGACGAACTTGAACCCGTGACTCCTTGACCCAAACGGGCCAACGAGGTCGACGCCCTAGCGGGCCAGCGGCCACAACAGTGGGATGGGCTACAGCTCATTCACAGGGAGCTTCGTGCCTCGCCCATCCATTAGCACGCGGGGCATGTTCTGACGAGGTTTTGGGCGTTGCGAGGAGCGTTGGGCCAGTAGAACCCTTGACGGAATGCCTTTGATACCAAGGCGTGGGGGGGGGAGGTGTGACCCACACAGCCCCTGGTGAATTTCGTGGACCAGTTCGAGTCCCTCCTCCTTGGAGACGCTCCAAAGATAGGGTGCGCATACCCCGCGCTTGTACAAAGCGTTGTCGTAGATGACGAAGCCACGGGCTCGACTTTTGAGCCTTCACGCTTCTACGGGGTCAGCGGGCTCTGTTTCGTCAGAGAGATAACTCATGATCGGGGCCCTCCAGTCTTGCTCGCTGATGAGGCACATCTCAGGGAGCCCCTTTGTGGCGGGCTCCAAGATCACTTCGTAGAAAGCCCCTTGGGGGATTTCGGTCCTCGTGCTTGCGGCTCTTGCGAGACTGTCAGCGTCGGTATTTGCAGCACGTGGAATGCTGCGAACGGTGATGCCGATGAAGTGCTTCTCCATGGCCCGGGCCAGGGGCCAAGTACTTGATCATCTTGGGGTCCTTGGCTTGGTAGCTTTTGTCGACATGGCCGGTGACGAGCTAGGTGTCGCTCTTGACGACCATCCTTCGTACGCCTGAGGCGCGTGCCTTCTAGAGACCAAAGGAGGAGTGCCTCGTATTCCGTCCCGTTGTTAGTGGTCTTGAACTCAAGGCGCGTGCTGTAGGAGGTGATGTTGCCCTCATGAGACTCGAGGATTGCTCATGCACCGGTGCCTTCCGAGCACCACGAGCCATCAACGTAAATTGTCCACAGCGGGTTGGAGGGGTTCGGAAGCGTGGCGCGCTCTGACGGGGCCCATTCTGCCAGGAAATCCACCAACACCTAGGACTTGATCGTCGTCCTTGGCACGAATTCGATGGAGAACGGGGCAAGCTCGGCTGACCACTTGCCAATGCGCCCGGACGCTTCCTTATTGTGAAGCACCTCGCCGATTGGGAAAGCCGATAGTACTTGTACTGAATGGGCGAGGAAGTAGTGTCGCAGCTTCCGCGATGCCATGAGAAGCGCGTATACAAGCTTCTCCAGCTTGGTGTACCGCACCTTCGCTCCCTGCAGCGCCTCAGACACATAATAGACAGGATGTTGGGTCTTGTCCTTCTCCTTGGTAAGCACGGCGCCTACCGCCGTTGGGGTGGCCGCAAGGTAAAGCAACAACGCCTCCCCGGGACAGGGGCTTTGCAGCATGGGCCGAGGTAAGGTATATCTTCAATTCTTCCAAGGTGGCTTGGCTTTTACTCGTCCACTCAAAGCCGGAAGATCCCCGTAGCGTTTTGAAGAACGGGAGTCCTTTTTTGGCCGAGTGAGAGATGAACCTCCCCAAGTGGCGAGATGCCCTGTCAACTTCTGTACTTCCTTAACATTCTCCGGTGGCCGCATGTCGAGCACGGCCTGAATTTTTGCTGGGTTGGCCTCAATACCCCTTGCCGACACAAGGAAGCCAATGAGCTTTTCGGCCTGGACTCCGAATACGCACTTTTTCGAGTTGAGTTTCATGCCCGCCTTCTTAAGGTTGTCGAACGTCTCTCACAAGTCCGCGGCATGGGTGTCAGCAAGGACGCTCTTGACGACAATGTCGTCAACATACACCTCGATGTTTCGCCCTATCTGTGGTGCAAGGGCCTTGTATACGAGCCACGCGAAGGTTGCTCCAGCATTCTTGAGCCCGAAGGCCATCCGAACGTAACAGAACGTTCCGGAGGGCGTGACGAAGCTCGTCTTCTCCTCGTCTTTTTTGGCCATCCATACCTGATGATACCCGGAGTACAAGTCCAGGAAACTCATGAGCTCGCATCCTAAGGTGGCATCGACCAGCTGGTCGATCCGTGGGAGTGGGAAGTTGTCCTTTGGACATGCACGGTTGAGGTTGGTGTATTCTACGCACATGCGCCACTTCCCGTTAGCCTTCTTAACAAGGACAGGATGGGCGAGCCAGTCCGGGTACATGACCTCGCGGATGACTCCGGCTTTATAGAGCTTGTCGACTTGCTCATGGGCCGCGACCTGATGTTCTACGCACATTCTCCGGAGCTTCTGCTTCACAGGGCGCGCATCCGGTTTGACGTACAGCCGGTGCTCAATAATCTCCCTGGGAACGCCGGGGAGGTCTTCGTGCTCCCATGCGAAGAGGTCGTGGTCGGACCGGAGTGCATCGAGCAGAGCCTCTGTGAACTTTGGGTCGAGGTTCGCCCTGACGAGCACCATCTTGACGGGGTCTTCGTCTGATAGCGGTACCGCGCGCGTCTCACCATCGGGCTTGGGCTTAGGGACCCACCACCCAGATGTTGGGGGTCAGCGGCCCCTGGGGCGATCTTTGCGCCCTCGGCCTTAGTGTGAATGGTATGGACATAGTGAATAGCTGCCTGGATGTCACTGTCGATTTTGCAGGACAAGTCTTGATTGCCTTGGACGGTAATGACATCGCAGGTGGACGGAATCTTCACGCAGAGGAAGGCATGATGAGGGATGGCACCAAATTTGTTCAAGGTGACCCAGCCAAGGATGACGTTGTATTAGTAGGGGAGGTTGACCACGTTGAAGACAATATTCTCCTGGCGCTTGCGCTCCCCTTCCCCGAACTCCACCGGGAGCTCAATCTTCCCGAGCCCCGGGACCGGTTCGCCTCCGAAGCCAAGGAGCGGGATGCCAGCGGGGGTGAGGCATACCCACGGTATCCCCATCTCTACGAGGGTGGATGCGAACAGTATGTCCGCCGAGCTTCCTTCGTCGATGAAGATTTGATGCACCTCACAGTCATTTATGACCGCCGAGATGACGAGGGCATCATGATGGGGGAGGCTGATCCCCGCGGCGTCCTCGGGGCCGAAGGTCACAGTAGCACCGACCCACGACGGTAGCTCGGTGGGTGGGGACGGGTTGATGTGCTGCACCTGTCGAGTATAGGCCCGACGCTGTCGCTTGGAAGGAAAGGTGTGAGCGTGGCCACCGGTGATGGCGTGCATGATGCGGCGCCGTGGATCCTCGACTAGCTTTAGCGGCTCCCTAAGGAGTGGAAGCGGCAGTGGGGGCGGCAGGGCCTGACATTCTTGAGCTATCGCGCGGTCATGTCATGGGGCGTCGGTTCTAGTAGCCAGCCCCCGTTGCTTGATCGCTCGGGCGGCGACGACTAGATCGCATTCCGCGGTGGTATGGAAGGCCCAGCCGTGGAGCTCACAGAATACTCGGTTGTCCCCGCTGGTCCTTCGTCATCCGCTTCCATTGTTACCGCCTCTTCCACGCCCGGAGTTGTCTCCGTGCCCCTGACCTTGGTTGCGACCTCCCCGCGGGTAGGCCTGGCCGCGGGGGTTCTGCTCGGGATGGCCCGACTCGTGGCCTCGATCGCCGTTACGTGCCTGCTTGGCGGGACGACGCTCCTCTTCTATGTGGTACACGTCCTTCTGCCTCCGGGCGCGCCGGTCATAGGTTTTCGCCTTTGGCCCAGTCCAGACTACAAGCGCATGTGCCTCTGCCTGCCTACGGGCCTTCCCGTCCTCAGACTTGGAGTAGGTGCGCATGATCTCGTACAGCTCTGCGACCATCTTGGGCTCCTTCCTATCGAGCTTTCCTGCCAAGTCGGGGTTATAGATCGCGTGGTGGGCGGCCTCGCATATGCTCTTGTGGTGATGTCCGGGATCTGGCACTGCACTTGAGCAAAACATTGCGTGAAGTCACGTATCGACTCATCGGGGGCCTACTTGAGGGAGAACAGGTCTGAGGAGGTGACTTCCTTGTTCCGGTGGGCTATGAAGTGGCTGGTGAGCTTGTCGCGGAGCTGTTCCCATGAATACATCGAGCGAGGAGCCAGCCCGAGGTACCATTTTCGAGCCAGGCCAAAGAGCACTAGTAGCAACCCCTTGGCCATGATTGCCTCGCCGCCTCCCGCTGAGGACACAGCGGTCTCGTAAACTCTGAGGAACTCGATGGCGTCGGTGTTCCCGTTGAAGCTGGCGATGCTGGGCGCTCGATACTTGCTTGGCCAGCGTTGCTGCCAGCCCTGGGCTCAGCGGGTTGTACGTGTTGGTGAGGCCCGGGGCGTTCGACGACGGTGGGTAGGTTCTAATTTCGAGTTGGTGAGGGACGATGTTGGCGGACCTTCTGGCTACCCATCCCGGATGGTGTAGCTCTGGGTGCGGCGGAGGTGCTGGGATCCACATAGGGCAGCGCTCCGTCGAACGACGCGGCGAGGCTAGGGCCTCCCCACCCAGCTGCGCGACGAAGTGATGGAAGGGTTGGTAGCTGGGGCCCTCCCCCGCACCATCGAGGGATGCTGTGGCCATCTCTCGGCTAACATCCAACTGATATCACAAGGCCGCGGCTTCTTCGGCGCATGCTGGTGCGGGAGGAATTGCTCTCGCATGGCTGTCGGCCATGACCTGGCGGAGCGCGGCGGCCTCCTACGCTCCCGCCGGGGACGGCAACCTGGCGCGCGCCTGAGCCTCCGCTACCTCCCGCATGACTTCCTCGGCCGCGTGCGTGTTACGACGGGTTTGCTCTCGCGCTTCGGTTAGGGTCTCGTTCAGGCAACGTCGCACTGCCGCTGCCTCGGCCGCCTCGGGGATCGACGGGGGAGCCGCCGCGGCCCTCGCGGCCTCACGCTTAGCGCGAAGCAGGCCTGCCTCAGCGCGAGCATTGTTCGAAGCTTGGAGGGCCTGGAGGGCCTCGGCCTTTGCCCTAACGAGCTCCTCCCTGAGCTCATTAGCCTCGCGCCTCAGGGTTTCGGCCTCCGTTTCAACATGTGCTTCTGAGTTCGCCGCGTCAATCGCAGCAGCGGGGAGCCCAACAGCGTGGACGTCGGTTGACGAGTCGTTGACTCGGAGGTTAGCTGCCGACGAGTCGTTGATGCGGGCGCTGCTAAGCTCCGTGGTGAGGGCCATGTTGTTCATCCTAGCTCGACAGGTCGGGTTTGGTGTGCGCCATGGTTTTTCGCTAAAGATCCCCACGGACGGCGCCAACTGTCGTAGGTACAAGCCTAAACAATGAGAGAGAGGCACCCCCGTTTGGTTAGTAGGCCTACGAGGGTGCGCATAAGGACCCGAGGGAGAAGGTGGCAAGCGAAACTAGGCCTCACGAGCCCATTTGTATTTATCTCCCAAATCAGGGTTTGTGAATGAGAAATGAGAAAATGGATCCCCCTCTCCTTGCCCTTGAGGCTCTATTTATAGAGGTGGAGGAGGTGGGATGGAGATGAGAAATTTACAAGTTTTCCCTTCGGAGATACAAAACATTTCCAAGGGGGTTTTTAGACTATTTACACAGCACTTAATTATACGTCATTAGTTTAGGCTTAGCGCGCAAGCACCCCTCCCACAAACGTCAAATCAGTCCCCGCAAAGCGTCATGCACACAACATGTGGTATAATCGCGCTTCCGAGCTGCGATGCATCAAAATCGTGGTTCCCATGCGCGAGCAACGATGGGGCCCATCAACACAGCTTGATAGGCCAGTCATCACGGCCTAGGCCCGCGACACGCTAGTCATCGCGACCTAGGCCCGCGACACGCCCCGCACCGCGGCGCAAGCCCGCGACGCGCGTGGTATATCGAGTAATAGTACTACTACATATATTGTTTGTTGTTTTGGAAAGAAAAACTAGCTAGCCTAGTTGGTTTAGAGAGCTTGAGAAATTAGGTGAGGTGTTAGGTTCAAATCCCAACTTTAATATATTTTTATTCGGCCCAATTAAAATATTGGGCCAGCAAGATGGAGCGATACCCGGCCCAGGGTGGTGCTATTTTTATAGCTGTTTTTTGTAGGAGGCTATTTTTAGGGGGCTATTTCTGACTTTTCTCCTAGAACTCTCGAGCCACGCGTCTAGCTACTAATCAAACTTCTGTGACAACAATTTAAATTAAAAGAAATTAAAGATGAAGCTTTTTTGGCTCAGATAAAGCATGCAGCATCAGTTTCTTTCCGTCCGATCGTTCTACACATTGATCGCGGTCGGTCACGCGAGTGGACATGGCCCATGCATGCATATATACTTGTCCTCCTGCAATGAATGAACCTAGCCGTTAGTTTCTAGGTATATACACACATCTGGAGCTATTGCTGGGTCCTAGCTAGAGCTTCATATATTTGCCAAACCTGACCTGACGATGTATTATAGAGTTTTTTTAAAATATTCATTTTTAATTAGAAATTTAAGAAATAATATCACATTTAAAAAAATTATAAAATTGGCCTCAATTGCCACTAGTCGTGGCGATTAGGGCGCAATCGTCATACTTTGTGGCGATAGGGCCAATCGCCAGCCACACCGACGATATTAAATGTTTTTTATCACCACGCGGGGTGACGATAGGGCGCAATCGCCATCCTTAGTGACGATAAGCAGTTACTGTGATGTGGCCCCCCGCCAACTCCGTAACCACTAGGACACAGGACGCTATTGTCATCCCTTGGCAATAGCGCCCTAGCTATATAATCAGAGGGGGCAATCGCTACGTTTGCTAGCGATTTAGGCCCAATCGCCATCCCTTGTGGCGATTATGGTCAATCGCCACACAGTTTAGCGATTCCATACTGAATCATCAGTGCGGCTGGCGATTGGCTCCTATCGCCACAGCGCGTGGCGGTTACGCCAGTTTTGTAATTTTTTTAAATATGGTATTATTTCTGAAATTTTTGAATAATTTTTTTTGAAAAAACTCATGTATTATTGTGCATGGTTCATGCATCCATCTCGACTGATCTCGGTGCGCATCGCGCGCCATCCACTTTTCGCGATTAATCGAGCACGTACATGGATGAATTGTGCCGTGTGTACGTGACAATGTAGAGGCCGAGAATATTTATTGACTGCACCATCATCTTAATACGGTGGTGATAAATAAAAAATTCTTTTTTAAAACAATCGTACATAGATGAATGCTCAAGACGACAGACGATCGATCGACCGGTCAAATCGTTTGGCTCAAATAATTTGGGACGTACCGCTACACAGCTTGTACTTTCTGCTATTAACTTGGATCAGCAGCAGCACAGCACATTATTCACATTGATCAGCTAGGTTCATCGATCGATTTACCTGGAGGTCGTCAGTTCTGTCGTACCTGTTGATCTGAACCGTGCCATGCATGCATAACAATGTGAGAAGAGAAGAAAAAGGCTGGCTTGATCACATATTTCTTCATCCATAACTGCACCAAACTCCGATCCAGCTCTGATGATCTCATGATCATCATGTCAGCCTTAAATAAAAGTGTGCCAAATTAATATATCATCATGCAAATATAAATGCATGGCTAAATCGTTGAATTTATGCATCATACGTGTATACAAGGAGGGATTGCGAAGGAGGGAACACCAACTTTAATTTCCCACGTTGCAACAACCAGATGTGCAGTGACATAACTGATAGATAAAATCTCTCTCCTTTCATCTGAATTCAAGTATATTAGCAGAGCACGGATCGGTAGGTATGTTGAATGTGTAGTGCACATAAGTTCAGTTAGTTGACATGGCAATACTAACGAAAAAAGGAAAAAAAACCATATTTGGCCCCCCCTCTGACCGGTCAATGCCACATTTAGCCCCCGTTATGCGTCAAAGCCAAAAATGGGCCACATCCCGCACCCCTCCCCACCCGCGGCAGGGCACCTGCCGCGCCCTGGACCTGCGGCAGGGCACCTGCCGCACCCCAGGCATGCGGCAGGGCTCCTGCCGCACCGCACCTACCGCAGGTCTGGTGTGCGGCAGGTGCCCTGCTGCATGCCTGGGGTGCGGCAGGTGCCCTGGCGCAGGTCCAGGGGCACCTGCCGCGGGTGGGGGGTGCGGGATGTGGCTCATTTTTGGCTTTGACGCAGAATGGGGGCTAAATGTGGCATTGACAGCTGCGGGGGGTGGAGGCTAATTGTGGCTTTTTTCCACGAAAATGGGAGATTGGGATGGAAACGCATGGATGCATGCATGAGGCAACATGTCAACAACTAGATTCCTCCAAAGCCAAAATTGGGCGAGGTGAGTTCCTACAACTTGCATGACTGATGGCTACATGCATGCAGGTCGTTCCTTCCTAGCTAGCTGCTGCCTCCATCTTGGCAACTAAATCTTTCACACATTTGGAATGTTTGTTAGGTTTAGCTAAATCACAACTTACAGGCCGGTAGTTAACTATAAGCTAGCTGTGGCCTCAATATCCATGCATGGGGTTGGTGCAGGCGGAGTTATGGCATGATGCAAACCCTACATCTTTGCTGTCCTAGTACTCTAGTACCACAGCTAATTTCTCGTAACTAGGTTGTGATAACTAGTAAGCAGTAACCTCAAGTAACATGTACACATTTGCCACATATTTGTGTTGATAGCAAGATTTGATCGAGTTAATCTAATTGTTAATGGCTGAGTTGGCCGGCCGACTCAGCCATTTAGAATTGGTGTTGACTTGCAGCGGAGGCTTGACGAATCCAGCATACTGAGTAGTCCGCAGTACTCCCGAGTGGTCTGACATGATGGGTAGCTTAAGCCGAGTGGCTCGCAACGCTCCCGAGTAGTCCAACGTCCAACAGGCCGAGTAGCTCAGGCCGGGTGACCCGCAGCGCTCCCGAATTGTACAACATGCTGAGTTGCTCGGAGTGCTACCAAGTCGTGCAACGCGCCGAGTAGCTCGCAGCGTTCTCGAGTTGTCCAATATGCCGAGTTGCTCACAGTGCTACCAAGTCGCTCAGTACGCCGAGTAGCCCAAGCTAAGTTCTTGCCGAAGTTGCCCTGCGGACGGGCCAAGGATATGTTGATTACCAAATTTGGCGCACAAGACTTGGAAGACAAGAAAAGAGAGAAATGAAAGTCACATGTACGTATTCAGTTAGGATCAGGAGTCCTACTCTCCTACGGAAAGACCAGCCGCCCTATATAAATATGTGAAGGGTGATGGCCGATTAACAACACATAATCGAACCAATCAATCTACTATCTTTTTCGTTTACTATTTCTCTCGCCCTTGTTTTCTGCTTCTCGTTCTTCGTTGTTCTTCGTGTTAGATGGCAACGAACCTCGAGGCTCTAGGGGCGGTCAGGCCGACCTAGGGTAATCCATAGCCGCCGTACTCCCTGACGGGGTCCCTCCCGGGCGTGTGGGGTTTCGGGTCTTCAAAAGATCTCGCCGGCATGTCTTGCGTATCACGCTCCCGGCGAGGCTCCTCCGGCGGCGTTGTCTTACGTATCGCGCTCGACGCCGGGGGTACACGGTGACGTGTTCGTGTGCGAACAATTTGCAACCAAATTAAACAGTGCTTTGGTTGGGCCATCACCCTTACTCTCTTTATCTATCTACCACTCCGACTGCTCGGTTGCTTGCCATACATATTTTTCTCTCTTTTGGAGTAATTTTCTTGTTGTTGTTGTTGTTCAAAGCAATCAAGTTTGTCAACCTGTAATTGAGAATAGAAAGAGATCATATACCTAGTATAGGCCCAGTTCTTTTCGGCTTCTCCAGGGGCTTCTGGGAGAAGCCGCCCCCTCCCAGTTTCTCCCAGAAGCCGCCCCCTCAAATTCATCCCTCCCAGCTTCTCCCAGAAGCCGCCCCCTCAAATTTGTCGGAGCTTCTAAACTAGTCAGGGTATGATTAGATTAGAAGCCCCGATGAATTTGAGGGGGCGGCTTCTGGGAGAAGGGAGAAGCTGGGAGAGGGCGGCTTCTCCCAGAAGCTGGGAGAGGGCGGCTTCTCCCAGAAGCCCCTGGAGAAGCCAAAAAGAACTGGACCATACTATGTCAGCGTCATCTTAACTGCGTCTTTTATTACGCTAGATTAGTCCAGACCAGACGTATTTACTATGTCGGCGTCATCTTAATTGCGTCTTTTATTACGCTAGATTAGTCCAGACCAGACGTATTTACTATGTCGGCGTCATCTTAATTGCGTCTTTTATTACGCTAGATTAGTCCAGACAAGATGTATCTACCATATGGGCGTCATCTTATTAATTGCGTCTTTTATTACGCTAGATTGGTCCAGACCAGACGTATCTCTGTCTTGTTCTCTTGAAAAACCTTAGCTAACTTGAAATAGTTCATGCATGTAAGTGTCTCATATGCATGCCATGTGTAATATGCATGCCTGATCTTTAACTTCCACTGACTTGTGTATATAAACCACGTGTACGTACGTACCACTGCATGCATATTGTCAGAAGCTGTATATAGGGCAAATTAATCTCCCCTGCAGATGACGCAAATTAAATAATTAATTTGTGTGTGTAGGTCGATGTATAGCAATAGCATCTCGTCGTTCATGCATAGTGAAATCATGAATGGCATGTGTGAGTTGTCGCGACTTGCGATTATTGCAATCCTACCACACGTGCTAATTAACTTTTGTGCTTCGGTTCCCTTTTCCTTTCGTCTGAATGCTCTCCTTGCGCAGGAAAATCAGTCAATTTTTTGACCATGCAATGAATTGGAAGATTTGTGCTCCGACAAGCTGGTCGTCCTACGTCCAGCGCCGGCAGCCGATTGGTGTCGACAAAGGCATCGCAATGCGTCGGTAGCGGCTTTGCCTCCGTCACCTCAGCCGGGTTAAGGGGAGGGGTCGTAAAGAGAATAACAATAGCTCCAGATCCAGATCCAATGATCTGAAAATTCGATTGATTGTACAAAATCAGTTGAGTTTGACTTATGTAGGCATATATATGCATGGCGAATTGATGATCGCTTATCTCCCATTCATAAGGTGCGAAGTCTCACATTTATCTTAGCTTGCACAAGTATAATTAATCTGTTGAATTGTTTGCTTCTCTTGGCTTCATGGTTATTATCATTTGAGTGACAAGTTCGATCTTACGTTGACTAGCTAGGCCACTCAAATTTTTAGGGGTAGTAAAGCACCGAACGTCCTATCTCAGACGATTAAAAAACACTATCTTCGACAGTTTATGGTAGGATCTGTAAATAAAGGTCAGGGATAATATACCACATCTCTGATGATTATTTTAATCGTCTATGATAAACATATCTCTGATGGTTCTACGGTAATAGGTTATCTCAGAAGCTTCAGGCAATGGAACCATCCAGAATAGTAGGTTATCTCAGACGGTACCAGATGGTTCATTTTTTGGCTAGACTGGGAATAGTGCATAACACAAATGGCTTATTGGTTGAACCATGTGTGATATCAATAAAAACAGTGGAGCTTTTTTTATTTTCTAGCTATCCACAAAAAATGCTAGTCATACTCTATGAAACAAGTAGAAATACCAGCATGCATATCAGAATCATAGAAATTCACACATCTCAGATATCATCCATTCAAATATGCATTTAAGAACCACGTGCATTCACACATACATCTCACAATGATTCAACTCATAATTCAGACATGTATATTCAACTCAGAATTAAATTACGTAGAAACAGTGAGGTTAATTATGTTTGCAGTAAGACATGTTGTCCTAAGGTTTGTAGTGGAACTTGCTGTCAGGTTTGATCACTTATTTGACTAAGAAAGAAGCGATGATTCCTCTGATCTTTGCTAGGTTTGGTAGTGGCAACATTATCGTTGGAACGGGTGAAACCTGTTGACACGAAGATTAAAGTCTTGCACGTATATAATTTGAGAAATAGTAACAATTATTGCAAGAAATACACACCAATAAATTTGAGTTTGCTAAATTCACGATGATGAGATCCATGTGGTATAGCATACATAGAAGCCACGTAAGTTGGTTTGTTCTGGCTGCTAGTGGCACTGAAAAATTAGACTTCGTTAGTTATGGAGGCACAATTACGAAGTTTGATATATTATTAGTGTTGGGGTAGGGGTCGCCGTGCTAGCCCGTTTTCAAACTCTTTCGCATGCGTCGTCAAGGACCACATTGACACCATCAGGGGCAACCCTAGTCTTCACCGTCATCACGGACTGTGCCAATACTGCCAAGGGCAACCTCGACGTCCATGACGTCCGTCATCGTCGAAGTCTATGTCGCCGACGCCGCCAAGGGCAACCTCGACGTCCATGACGTCCATCATCATCGAAGTCTACGTCGCCGACGCCGCCAAGGGCAACCTCGACGTCCACGACGTCCGTCATCGTCGAAATCTACGTCGCCGACGCCAAAACGAGGATTACACCGACGTCACCGACAATCGTCTCGACGTCTGTCGTCATCAAGGTCTGCGCCGGCATTATCAGGGATTGCGTTGACGTGCTTAGGAATTCCACCAAAGATGCTAGAGAATATTCTCTGAAGATGCCCGGAATATTCTCCTAAAATATCTTCTATGCATGGGAAATGACGATCATGCCCTTGTAAAAGTCCCCCTCGTGTGAGGGCAAAATTGTAATCGCACATTTTCCATCCTCCAACCCTATAAATACCCCCCTAGGGGTAGAGAGGAAGGGGAGAAGAACTTGTAAACCCTAATTCTACACTTCAATGCAAAGGTGACTTTCACCCCGTCGGACACGACAGGGGTTTCGGCTTGTCGTATACGCCTTGTGTTTCACCCCGTCGTACATGTCTCGCGCTTCACCTCGACGGACGCCCCAAGGGTCATACGCGCAAGTGCTCCTCATGCACCGCTGACGGTCGCTGTAGCCGTTCGGGGGTGCCATAAGTTTACTGTCTAGATTTGTATCTACGACAATTAGTATGTACTACCGGATACATACCGAAAACTCCTAAGTTGTGGCTAAACTTATTGGCCTTGCCGTCTTCCCCTCCCCTCAATAGATACACGGCATAGGCCCTTTTTGTGATACAAAATTATTTATTAGGCCTTGAGCAGACCTATGATGTATTTACATAATTAGGAAAAATTTCACTAGTAATCGACTAATATTTTTATATTGGTGCTTGCTCCTTAGGCTGGAAAGAATCCAGTGTATCTACAAGGGCATGTCAATAAACCTAAATTAGTAGTTGTTGCGCATAAAGTAGAAATCAACAAGTATAGAAACTAATGTAGCGGTAGTGCTTACGTCTTCTGGAAGGAAAAAGCATGATCTTCTTATTGCGGCTTAGGTCGATATTTTGTATGGAGATAATGTGTGGGTCAATGATGCTGATGGGTTCTTTGAGCCTTATAGTTTCAGTGATCGTGTATCTACATATACAAAAGCAAAAAGTTGTATATATGTGACATCTATAACTATTATACGAATGTACGTAGACCATAGCTACAAACACTTATAGTGTCCAACATCTAATGATTGATGTGTCCAAGACGTCGAGGTTGTAAAGATTGAACAAGTCCTCAAACTCCATCGAGAAGCAACAGTCTGTTTGGTTGTAGTGAAAATAGTCACAGTGATCTAGACCACGACACTTGAGACATGTTCCTTCTTCGGCTTGTTGGATTGTTCCATATATCATCAATGCAAAGAAGCAAAAGCCCACACAAGCTCCTCCTCTATATTCTTTACATCCTTGACCAATAGTTCTCCATGCTTGAACCTCTAGGGCAGAGGTGCAAAGGGGATATCATCCTTGGTAGCTGATGGCCTGCAAGTGCATAGGATTAAAGAAGCTTTCTCGTGGAAGTATTTCTGATTTATATTGAGCCCATTGAGAACGTTATTAGAAAGCGGTAGGTTTTTTCACAACTATGATATCACTCGTAATTGCACTTGCACTTGAACTAGATAATGGTACATAATATTTTTGGAGGATTTTTAATAATAATATAGAATTAATAAAAGTGATAAAAGTATAGAGAGCAATGACTAACGAAAAATAATAAAGTAGGGGTAGAATAGGCTATATAGGAGCTGGTGCATGGGATCGTGAAGATAATCACTTGTATAGGATATAGAATTAGCTAATCACTTGTTAGGATGCAAACAATTCAAATGCATAGTTGAATAGATATAGGCATGTAACCATAAATAAATGTCTTCTCATCAATCGCATCACTTTTTCCCGACATTAGGGTGATCAATTAACATCCATCGAGCAAAGCATAAAGTATGCTGGCATACGTGTGTGAGAACTCTAGCTTTTAGGTCTAGTCGGAAGAGGCGCGAGGCGGAGGAGGATGTGGCGTACCCGGTTTTAAGGCCGAATACTCCCTTGTGATTACTGTACCGGTCCCTGGATCAGTAGCCGGTACACACAAGTTAACCTGTATATCATTGTCATGCATACGTATATCAATATACATTAAGTAAATAGACCGTCAAGGTCGATTGACTGATACCTGTAGCCCAACGGCTGTAAATTTGCAGCGGAAATCAAGCAGTGATGAAGCCCATCAATATGCCATACCCGACAGGCAACTAACTGGGGTTACGCCCTAGCTTTTATGATCGTAGTCGTATCTTCAGAATTGATGTCGCCTTTGTCTAGCCAAATCAACAAGCCAGGTGAGTACTTTGAATGTACTCGCAAGCAATTCCCACAGGAGAAATATACGGCAGTATAGCATGCAGGGTGTGAATCAAAGGAACAGCTCCATCCTAAGTTGCCAGTTATGCGGAAATGTAAGTTTTCGATGTAAATACGAGAATAGTAGATTCCAAAACAGTTTTGAAAACTCGAACAATTCAAAGTAACAAAACTTCACTCGAGGTAGACCCCGCTACCTCCTTTTCTTATCTCAGAGTGATAGCTCCGTCTATCACTGCTTAACTCATGGCTCCAGCCCGCACTACCCCGGGTAGTACGGCTAGTCTCTTTCTTCTGCAATTCCTTGCCACCCGCAGCGTGGCCTAAATTGCTCTCTTGTGGACACGTCATGCCCACGTCCTTAATCCCTTGCCCAAGTTTTCGCAAACAAAACTCAGTCTAACCAGTTCTTGTCCATGATCGCGAACGCGGCTATTCGAATAGTTTTTAACACCCTGCAGAGGTTGTACGGCTTTACCCACAAGATGTAAGTCCCCCTTGTTGCCGAGTACTACGGGTACACTTCACGAGGTGCACTGGCAGGGTTATTACAACGAGGCTTTTCACCCGCTTCCGCACTAGAGTTGGACCCGCTAGATAAGATCTACCCACTTCTTCGTTTGTGCCCGGGCAGCCCGACACCAACAACCCGAAGAAGTGGACTCATCTCTGTGTCAAACCTCTACCCACGTATTACGTGGAGCTCACTGAGAGACTCTACCCACGAAATCCCATGGAGATCCTCTAGGGATGCCAATATACCTAGCACGCTCTTCCTACTGCCCACGGGTCCAAACCCTAATACCTGCCGGGATAGTAGGCCAAGACCTTCCCATAAAGGTCATGTGGACGTACGGTAAGGAATCTGGTCTGACGGCACTTTAGGTTCGGTCTTTGGTTGATTCGAGCAAGACTCCATAGTCACACAGACAATCATATTGCTATCAGCTACGCTGCCATCCCCAAGCTACCCTTAGCATTCTTACCCGAATCAAAATCATTCTCCACTTTTGTTTTGGGGTTTTGAAAACAGCAGCATTCTTTTCAAACACTCACCTCAGAAGGCACATGCCCATCTGAGGGTTTTATCCCATGTCTGGAGGAGTCAGTATACACCAATAGAAAAACGGTTTTTTTCCCTAAGCAGGTCTAAGCAGGGCTATTGCCTATACTCCTAATTACTTTGCTGCACGTACAATGAGCAGCAGCTAATACTAGGGTTTCAAGGATGGATATATCGGACCTGAGGCATATGCAACTATTAGGTATAACTAGGTCTAACATAAAATAACGTTGATACTCACATAGCATGCATGGTTGCAAACAAGATAATTAAATTTTCAAACATATGGGTTTCAACATGATCAAAGTGGGAATGCTTGCCTGACAATACTGGCCGGGTCTCGATCGCAAACTTGATACGGCCAATGTCGGAAATCCTTTGTGCGAGATACCACCGCGTCGTAACTACACGTCGAAGAAACAACGATTAAACAACGGTGCAAGGAAAATTCAAGCAAGAATCAAACATGCACTCATGGATTTTAAGGTATGCGCTTTGGACATAGTTGTTTATTAGGGTTTGCGGAAAGGCGAGAAGGAATTCGTCTCACATGAAATAAGGATTCTTTGCAAGGATTGGAAAATTTTAATTCGTTGGATTAATAACATAATAGTACCTGTGATGATTTCGGTTCTCATGTTTTATTTGGGATCAGAGGGTATACCATCTTTTAAAATGCTTTTAGAAGAAAAACATTTGAACGTATACCTTAGGGTTTTGATGAACGTATTAGTAGGTATTGGTCTTGGCGTAAGGTGTGTGTCATTCCAGTCTTCATCTCCCTACTGCCTTCAACAAACTATTTTGAGCTAAAATACCTTACGGGACGTTAGGTAAGCCCGGTTAATTGTTCTAGAATTCCATGCAATAACATTATAAACCTTTACTTTATAGTTTCTTTTAAGATATATGCCCATATCACATGTTCCATGGCTTTTTAAATTAAGCTCTTTGGACCTCAACATATACTTGAGCTCAGAGGATAAATTAGGTTTGGAAATATTTTAGGAGCTTAGTTGAAATGTCCTGATCCTACTTTACAAAATGTATATGTTTCATACTATGGGTTAATTGTGATTTAATTTAAATCTGGAATTTCAAATAAATTCAAGATTTCCAAAGATGGTATTGATAGAAAGCTTATGAGATTTCAGAATTTTAGGGGAAGGAAGGAACTAATATGGACGACTATTCTTGGAGAAACTGATGTTCGAAGATTAGCGGTAAATGGGTTAAAGAGGTGACACCGGAGGCGTAAAGTAGGAATATGCCTTTGGAGTTGGAAGGCGGAATTAGACAACTCCCTGGAGAGTATGCTGCCCATTGAGGAATACGGATAAGTTGCCTTGGTAATGAGAGGAGTGTGTATTCCGAGGGGAATGCGTAATCCGAGGATTACGTTTGCATCCAACAGCTCGTCAGGCCGCACGGATGGGCCGCCACGGCTTTAGCGGTTGCTGGCACAGGCCTATAGACTTAAGCCACTAGGGAAAGAAGTCAGAGGGGAAAAGCAAAGTAGATGCTGTCCGAAAACGGCTCACCGGCAGAGTTGAGGCAGAGTAGCTCGGGGAGCTCCTTGGCTTGGTGCCGAGCCACTGCGAGTGGCAGGATAGGCGATGGGGACAGTGGTCCGGGTGGCGGACGCGGCTGAGCAGAGGCCACGCGCGGCTTGGCTGGCCAGCGGCGTAGAAGAGAGGTGCAAGCCGGGCGGCGCTTGGAGGAGGAGCAACGACTGACCCCACCAACGACAATGCCCATCGGTGGTGGTGTCCGCCGGTAGCGGCGCATCAGAGGAGATGACGGCGCCATTTCCATGTGCGGTGACTTCAATCGGGATGAGCCCGAGTGGGGAGATGGGAGCGCCTCGGGCGAGAGAGGGACAAAGCGGGGATGGGGAGCTACGAGGTGAACCGACTGGAGAATAGGGCGGCCGGCGGCAGACTTCCCCTCATCGGTGATGACGAAATCAGGGAGGGCGGCGGTGCTGAGGTAAGTGGGGCGGCGAGCTTGCTGTGGTAGGTGGGGTAACTGAGCGAAGAAAAGGGGAGACGCGGTGTAGTGGTAGAGCCGAAGCTGGCATTGGCGTGGAAAGGAGCGAGACCACGAGGGCTCGGCCGGCGTGCTGTAGAGGAGTAGGCGCAGCGCGATGCCGCTTAGCGTGGCATGGCAAGAGGGGCAGCTCAGGCGAGAATGGAATGAGACAATGGAAAAGCTCGGCTTGGGAAGTAACCGTGGCAGAGAATGGAGATGGAGGGGAAGGGAGAAAGCTTTCGGTGGAGTAGAGAAGAAGGGGGAAACTCGGCTTCTAGCTGGGCAGTGGGAGGAGGAGAGGAAGCACTAGAGGATGAGCTCGGGCTCGGGCATGGAGAGGGGAGCGTGGGAGCTGAGATGCTTGGGCCCTTTGGAAGAAGCAAGGACAGAGTGGGGAAAAACTCTCAGGTGCTTGAGGCGTAGAGGTGCAGGGGAAGTGGCACTGGTTCGTGTGAGGCTGCAAGGGAGAAGCTAGAAGAGGAAGAAGGTGGGTTGGGGAAGAATAGTAGCTCAGCTGCTCCAAGAACCGAGAGAAGACTAGGCAGGGTGAGCTCAGCATCGTAGTAACGACGGGCCAGGTGCTTGATGCTACAGCGGCACAGGAGGGAGTAGGCAACCTAGGGAGCACGAAGGGGAGAGAATGGAACCAGGGAGCTTAGCGCTTGGGGAAGAACAGCACTGTGGGGAATCGGGGTGGGAGGGACGGAGGCCGGAGGGCGACGGCGGGGAAAAATAGGAGATAAGAGAAACCCTAATTAGCAATTGGGGATTATATAGGTTAAGTAATTACCGTTAGATGATTAGTATGAATCTGACGGCTCTGCGTTGTGCCGATGGGAGCTACGAATCGGTATGCCGGGCTGTAGCATTTTCCATACTTATATACCATGACAAGTTGTAATTTATACCGAGGTATTAATTTCTCTTACTTGATCTAAATTAAGAGTGTTCCTAAATTAATGCGAAATGTGAAGCAAGGTGTAATGCCAGTTATGACTTTGCTAAAAAACAATTATCTTGTTCTACAAATTTGATTTATTTGCTGCTTTTAAGATTATAACAAGCACATACAGCTAGACACCTCTGATCCTTCCTATAACTTGTACCCAATAAGCCAACCTCAACACTTCTCCCGCACAAAAGAAAAACCAAAGAGAAGTCATAGATCGATCATCTCTAAGCTATGATGAAGATGAAGAGAGCAGCCGCCACCTTGGTCCTTGCCTTAGCCACCCTGTTCTTCGCCGGCGACGTCTGCGACAACGCCCCGTCCATGGCCATGGAAGAAGCGTGCCACAAGGCGTGCACCTCGCAGCCCGGTCTGCACCAGCTCTGCCGGACGACGCTGGACCACGCGACGGCCACCGCCGAGGTCACCATCTTACGCGATCGTCGCCGCCAAGTACGCCAAGCTGTCGTACGAGTCCACCATGGAGGCCGCGGACCGGCTGCTGCGGAACCCGTCGCTCCCCGGCGGCGAGGGGCGGCGTACGCCCGCGGCAAGGACAGGTAGGCCGAGGCGCGCAGCCACATGTCCGGCATCATCAACGAGCTGTTCGTCTAGCTGCTCCTTCCCGTACGCCATGCACGAGTACGCCGACGCCACGGTCGCCGTCGCGTCCTGCGGGAAGGCGCTGTCGGCGCTCCGGTCCTCGCAGCCGCGCGCCATGAACGCGGCCGATCAGGATAGGACCAATCTCGCGTCTTACCTGGGAGCCCTGATCGTTGGCAAGTAGTGACCAGACTGCGACGTGCTTCATCTTTGTGATAGACGTGCTGATGCTCCTTCGACTCGAGAATAACTGCATATTATGGCATATTAGTATGGCAACCTTAAAACAATTGTGGTTTCTTCATGAAAAAGTTTAAAAAATTGTATTGTGCTGCTGTTCTGAATTTTGTATGCACGATTAAATCTTACTCGAGTTCAAGTTGTGTAATTTGGCTAAATATAGAGCAGGTTTTCCTTGTGATTGGTGGTTTTTATTTCGTTGGTGCAGTCCATAGATAAACAACTTGTAGAATGGTTCACACATTTGCACGGCTAAATTTGTTACCTATGGTTGACATATTCGTTATTGATATTCATCCCTAGTCGTTTGATTTTTTGCCCTATTCGAATGCCCCTATGATAGACATATAAATGTATAAAAACACATATAACAAAAGTATATCTTCACGAAACTTAATAAAACTTCTGGTACAATACTTTTTAATTCAGCCTTGTGGTTCTTAGTATATCGGGAACTTACTATGCAAATAGAGCCTTTCTCCGGTCCTTGAAAATTACTGCAACCGCTCAAACAGGGTTGATCCGATGGCTAGAAATCGATGGTACCTCGTGGTACCACCTCACCATCCACGGGAGGTACCAAATAATAAAGAGTAAAATAATTTTACCCAACCGATGAGCTCCGAGAAAAACCCTCCACTCCGGCCTCTGTCCCGTGTGTTCCACGCTGCCCCGCCCCCGGTGTGCTCCCGCGCGCCGCCTCCCCGGCCCCACAAGGTCCTGCGCCTCCCTGCCCCCGCAGATTCCCGCGGCGCCGTTCCCCGCCGCCGGTCCCCGCCCCCGCAGGGTCCCGCGCGTCCCCGGCCCCCGCAGGGTCTCGCGCCGCCGCCTCTCTGTCCCCCCTTGGTCCCGCGCGGCCGCTCCCCGCTGCCGCCTCCCCACCCCCGCGAGGTCCCGCGGCGCCACCTCCCAGCCCCCGCAGGCTCCCACACCGCCGCCTCCCCGCCCCCGCCCCCGCAGGCTCCCGCCGCCTCCCCGCCCCTTTCCCCGCAGGCTCCCGCCGCCTCCCGGCCCCGCAGGCTCCCGCACCGCTGCGCCCCCGCCCCCACCACCCCCCTCCGGTGGACTCTTCTGCCGCCTCCCGAAGAGAGCTGTGGTCGCGCTCATAGGGTTGGATCCGGCGGATCCGGCCGATGTCGCCGCGCTGTACTGACAGAGGCCGACGCGGCCGACCTGGTGGTGCGGCTCGCGAGCGCGCGCTGGCTGCACACGGCGATCTGCCTAGAGCTCAGGAACGAGAGCATGCTCATCAGTGAGAAAATGAAGTATCTGCTCAATGAGGTGAATTCCTTGATTTCTTTATGTGGCTTAGTTCTTGTACGTAAATCTAGCGTTCTATGAGGTGAATGCCTTGATTTCTTTGTGGATATACAGCTCCTAAAAGTATTCATGGAGTTTAGGATGCACCATCGCGGAGATGGGTACCTCAAAATCACCATGGAGCCAGTACAAAAGGTTCAGTATTCAACTAGAAATATACATTTATATATTTGTTCTCTAATATTAGATGGCTAATATGAGTTGCAAGCTGCATTTCTTGTTTCATCCTCCTTAATTAGTACCCACTGAAGCAAATGGTTGTGGCTAAATATTTCTGGACAAATACTCCTTCTGAGTCTATTAAAACAGATAGTGTCTATGCCAGCTTTGTTGCCTCGGAAACTCCACACTTTATGTCGTCTTTGACATTGCACTTCATATTCAGTGGTGAATTTATTAGTTCCGATGCTACCTTCTTCCGAAAGATGTCCATATTTGTCTACAATTGCAAAGTCAAAATAAAATAATTGGTTAGGCCAGTCCAATTAAATGGAAGAAAGGTTTTAAAGGGTTAGACATACCACTGAGTTAAATGCTTGAGATAACTTTTGCCCAGTCCAATGTTCAATGAACTTCATTGCGCATAGTCCGCATGACCAACTATGACAAGTTATTTTGATGAGTAAATAATGTGGAATGAAAGAATGAAAGCAACTCGAATGGAAAATTTTGATGTGCCTTGTACCTATCTCTTTGTTGTGGAATGTCTTTGATTACACATAGCGGCCATGAGGTTACTTTCAGATTCCGCCATTTGTTTGGTTTGCCTTCTTCTGGTTCCGCATGTCGCAAGTAATTTTCCACAGCCTTTAACTATGTTATTATGGAAAACATTAAGATCCTAGTTGGAAAAGTAAGCATTGAGATGTGATGTTTAGGATCTTACTATATTTTGGAGGCTCTTCATTGAAGCATAGATTTTTTGTATCAATGCCATGGAATCTAGTATCTGAACTTTCTACTGCTTGCTATTCAGAACAACTACATACCAGTGCTGTCCTCTATTTAATGGCATGAATATCTGCATAAGAACAATGTTAAAGATGGTTGAATTAAAGGTAGAAATGTAGTCATTTAAAAGTATTACCATGTCATGCTGTAAATAGTTCGCCGCAACACGAGCCCTTACGTTACGATAATTTTGTTTGCTCTTCTTTTTGCTTGAAGCATCGCCTTCCCATATCTGGCACTGAATTCCTGTCTCTAGGTAGGCTATGCCGTCCTCTCTTACCTTGTTGAGTTGTCTATTGCGTATTAGTTCTGTGTATGAATCAATGATCTGGTGTTGCACAATCATAGAGTAAGTAGGAACTGATTTGATGGTAAGAAAAGTTGTGAGTAGTAAAGGAAATACTTACATTGCCTTCCAACCATTTGGTTTTTGAAGTAGTAGCATCTTGCACAACAAGGCAAGTCATATTTTGTTTGTATAGATCGTAGTGTCCTATCTCTGCCAGTACAGTATTTAGGCTGGACTTCCTAATGTATTCAACACTCACTCGTTCCAGTAAATCAAGCCCTCTGACATCTGATTCCTTAAGTGGTGTTTGATTAACAGAATCATCAAATGCAAACTTGTTTTGTTTGCTATCAATTGGGTTACAATCCCTTCCCTGTGGATCTCTCGCCTTTTCACCCGTGGGTGTTATTTCAAAAATACTTGTCTCAGATGAGTGGGAAGTACATTCGTGTTTGGTCTTGTCCTGCAAGGGTTTCATATAGTTTAGTGTCCTGGTGCAAAACATAATTGGAAATGAGTAGTTATCAATATAATAGAGGGGTTTTGGTTGTACCTCCTTTCTTCTCTTTGAGGGTTCATGAATGTCAGGTGTTAGAAAATTCTTGTTATGTGGTGATTCTTTGGAGCCCTTCACATCTCTTTGGTAGATAGAATTCTGTATAAAGTAGTAATAGGTCACATCTTTTTCCGTGCAAGCAAAAGATGTAATAGAAAGCTTAGATTTTTGTACAGACGATATGATTTGCAGGCTTCTTGTCTTTTGTCTCTTTGTCACTGCATCTGGACCTATCTCTTGTGCTATTCACATGTTTTTGGTATACGGAGAAGCTATAACTTGGACTGGATGCTTTGGTTTGCTTGCGCTAAATAAATGTGTGTATACTTCAGTTTGGCAGTATATTATGTTAGAAATATGCAACTAAGGCACATGTGGTGATAGTAGAGCACCTTTTTCGTTGTGGTCGATATGTTTGATATTTTTGTTATGCGCAAGAAGCTCTTTATGTCCTGTATCAGCACGTGGTACTTGTTAGTAATGAAAAGATATACCGATAGTGGACAACAAAAGATGACTACATTTAATACCTGAATATCTTGTGCATTATTGATGCATTTCCTTTCGATTGATAGCAGCTTGTTGTATACTCTATTATCTAGATTTTGAACACTCTGTTCTAATTGTAGAATTTGGTCAATGACATCTCTGGAATTGCCAGATAGCTAACTCAAAGTAAAAAGTTGTTAGTGATTTTTATCTTATGATTTGATTGTTTAATTGAAGTATTATGTGTAGAGTATAAAGTAAAACTTTTGGGGATTGGTCTGTATGATTAGACTGAGTGCTAATTTCTTCTCCTTGCTGTTGGCAGGTTTGAGCTGGGCCATCAAAGGTGTTACCACAGCCTCCCTCCTTGTAGGTTGGGTCCTGGATTTCATCAACAAGCTGTGGCAACAAAAGTAGATATTTGTCCAACCAATAAAGCGTAAAACTAATAGGAAGGTACTACAAGTCTACAACATACCTCTCCATATCCAGCACCGTATATTTCATCAAATCTATTCCTTTCCTTCACATTTTTCTTGTCCCAGAAAGACAATAAGGGATAATCGCGATCTTTGTAGTTTAGAAGGTAGTTGTTGCCACTTTTTGCATGCACATGTTCCCAATACCAAAACTAAATCGATGCTACATGAATATATGCCTACATGATAAAAATATAATGCATTAATTTGAGCGAATTGTAAGAAAAGGTACCTGTAGCAAAGGCAAATTGCCCTCTAGGTTAAAACGCCCCTCCTTATAAATTCGAAGGCTGTGTAATAGGTGCTCTCTCGTCAAGCTTGCCCAGTTGATATTTCGGATGTTGCCTATATCTTTGACGAGAGTAAGATAAGTGTAGTTGACATGATTCTTTGTCGTAGGGCATAAAATACGCCCTATAGTGAATAGCACAAATTTTCTTAAAAAATGTTCGTCCGGTGCCTTATCCTCTAAAATTGCATCTTTCAAGCTGTCGAGAGAAATATTTACGGTTTGGGATCTTTGTACATGTTATAATATTTCTCGTGCTCTTCCTTTTCTTCTTTCATGGTTGCGGCATGTTCTTCAGGACTTCTAATTTCCTCTCCTTCAGAGGGAAGACCCATGATACACTTGATGTCCCACACTGTTATCAGGATCAGTTTGCCTTGCAACTGTATTGATTTGCTGTCAATGTCATAGTTGTCTGCTAACCAACCGCACATCTTCCGATGAATTGTGATGTCGGGCATTCTTAATAACCCCTCAAAGCCAACGTTGCTAATTTCTTTTGTCTTAGCATCGTTGAGTTTGAGTTTGTTTATGACTTCAACGTATGCCTTGATTGAGCATGCAATTTTCATACCTTTTGTACATCTTGACGTTGCATATGTGATCTACAAGAGAAAAAAACAATCATTATGTGTCACAAGACAGCAGTGTTTTTACTATTTCCATTTACCTGATTTACTTACTTAGTTTGCAAGAAATTATTGTGGAGTATTTGATTTTAGGAACAGTATTGTTGATTCTCTAAGATTGGAAGAAAGAAAGAGGTATTTGATTCGAGTGATCAAGAAACAGAGCTTGCAAGAAATTATTGTGGAGTATTTGATTTTAGGAACAGTATTGTTGATTCTCTAAGATTGGAAGAAATAAAGAGGTATTTGATTCGAGTGATCAGGAAACAGAGCAAAAGGACTCTGTTTCCTTTATATATATAGCTTCCTTTATATATATCACTTAGGTACGTATATGCATAGGTACTTATGTGATCTACAAGAGAAAAAATCAATGATTATGTGTCACAAGACAGCAATGATTATGTGATCTACCTGATTTTTTGTGTTCATGTCTTGCAGGAAGAACTTAGATCAACAGTTAATTCATTGTTAGACGATCAGTGCAAAGGATTAAGTTACTGACCGTATTATTCATTGCTGGAGGTTATGACGACACCTGCTTGGTTGATTTGGCACGCCGTTGAAGATGGTAGCTGACGTGTTGTCTATATATGTGCAAATCGTGTGAATATATGCAACTTGCTTGCCTATACATATATCCGGCTACTTAGTGTAGACACAACCAACAGACAAAGACATCCACGTGCACTGACTCGATGTGAGTGCAAGGCCGAGTTTGCAATCTCGCTTAATAAGAAAACGGGTGATTGGTTTGTGAAGAAGTTTGTGGACGTGCATAATCATCCACTAGCGAAACCTGGTGAGGCTGGTTTCTTATGGTCACACCGTGGATTGAGTGATGTTCAGAAAGCTGAAGCCTTAGAATTGAAGGCGGGGGGTTTGTGCACGCATCAGGTGATGGAAGTTATGGAAAAAACAGAATGGTGGCTTCGAAGATCTTGGATTCACATCAAAGGACCTATACAACTTTTTGGACAGGCACAAGAAGGTATAAATTTGTGAAGGAGATGCAGATCACGTGATCAGATACATGCAGTCACGTCAAGAAGATGATATGGAGTTCTTTTTTGAATGTGACAAAGATGCTCAAGGTCACCTGAAGAGACTGTTCTGGGCAGACCAGCAATCCCGTATTGATTATGATGTCTTTGGTGAGGTCATGGTGTTTGATAGCACGTACCGTGTGAACCGATACAACTTGCCGTTTGTTCCTTTTGTTGGAGTCAACCACCACGGATCCACTGTTATCTTCGGTTGTGCTGTTCTTTCAGATGAGACAGTGGAATCATATGAGTGGTTGCTTAGAACATTTCTACGTGCAATGTGTCAGAGACACCCAAAGTCATTGATCACCGACGGTGATAATGCAATGCGAATAGCAATTGAAAATGTTATGCCCAATTCGGATCATCGATTATGCATATGGCATGTCGAACAGAACATGATGCGCCATCTTCGCCCAAACATGCTAGATGATTTCAGATCTTTGGTTTATAGCTCAATTGGAGCTGATGTGTTCGAGACAAAGTGGACCGAGTTCAAGGAAAAGTTTAATTTCACTGAAGATAATAACTGGATTTCGAGAATGTACATGTTGAGAAGGAAGTGGGCTGCAGCATACTTGAAAGGTAGAGTTTTCCTCGGTATGAAAAGCAATCAAAGGAGTGAGAGTCTAAACTCAAGACTCCATACACATCTGGATCGAAAGATGAGTCTAACTGATTTGGTGGAGCACTGTGAGCACTGTTCATCACGCATGCGTCGTAATGAGGCCGAGCTAGATGGGCATGCTTCACAATCAGTCCCGTTCACGAAAGGAGAAGGAAGCCTATTGGAGAAATATGCAGCGAATGTCTTCACGCCATTTGCTTTCGACAAGGTGAAGTCAGAGATTGAGAAATTAGTGAAGTGGGAAATCAGAGAAGTTATAAAATGACATTAGCTCAGCTAATTATGTACTTGTGCTGACAGAAAACAAGGACAAAGTTTTATGCGTCAACATTGTTTTCGATGGTACATCAGTTAGGACAATCACGTGTCCTTGTAGGAAACTGGAATGTGAATGCATCCTTGTCAGCATATTTTTATTGTTCTGGATCACATAAAGGTTCAAAAGATTCCTGATTGCTGTATAATGTGAAGGTGGACAATGAAAGCCAAAAATGCATTTTCATCCGACAGATATGGCAAGGTACATAGTTGGTCTGGCCGAATGGTACGCTATCGCCAACTACAACGCCTAGGGAACGAAGCTCTTTTTAAAGCCTCAACGAGCGAAGAAACAACAACGGAGGTGATGAAGTTTTTAAAGCGTATTTTGGATGGAGATGGTGATTGCACCAAGGACAAGGATGAAACACTACATGGCCCTACAGTACCACTGAATACGCAAGCCAACCAAACTTTCAAAAAAATTCTTGACCCCGAGAATGTTTTGCCAAGAGGAGCTCCAAGAAAAAGAATAAAGGGGTTCCTTCAGAAAAGGGTGATTCATTGTGGGTTTTGTGGTGCTGCTGGCCATAGGATTCGTACATGTGCTGCTTATCTAAGGCATGCGAATCATTGCATCTTACTCTTTTTTCTTGCACATTAGTTCTAAGTTCTTTGCTGTAATAGAACAATTTGTTTCCAATTGCAGGGAGCGTGCAAACGATGTATGAAACATGAATGTGCCTTGTTCGCTGCCCAAGGGCCTCGGCATGTGTGATCTCGTTTGGCTATAGGTCTGGTTGATGGATTTCTCAACAAGGAGCAACCCAGTAGCGTCATCATTGGACAATTTTCTCACCCAGACTCGTTGCTCCATAAACTTGAAGAATATATTGATGAACACTTTTCTTCTTCTCCATGACATGAGGGTGGGGGTGGGTTTTCAGGACTTTTGGGATGTTAGAAATACAGTTGGATATGGGCAGACTGTCAATCTCTCTAGAGGCCTATTTATAGCTGCCATGGCATGAGTTCTTTGCATCTTCACATTTGCTTTGTTAAAAGTGTTCGGATGCTTCTCAAACTGATCATTTGGTATGTTGTGTTGGGTGGCACTACAAGTGTAATCTTGAATTGCTCATCAAAGTTGCTTTACTGCACATATCATCTGAGCGTCAGGGGAGCATGCTCTAGCTAATTGTATGACTCGTCTCTATCAGTTTACATGTCAAACACTGATCTAGATTGCATCCTTTTCTGAAACTAAATTTGTTATGTTGTACAAGTTGTTACGCATAAGTCAGATTGGCATTGCTTCTGTGCAACTAGGTCTGTAAAACTTAGAATAGAAGAAAAAGAGTTCCCTCGGGACCCATTCTCTTCTCTTGTGTGGGCTGTAAAGATGGATCAGATTAGGGGCCTATTTGTTTGGGCTTTTATTGGCTTTTGGACTTTGGCTTCGAAGCCAAAAAAGCACCCTAATTAGGTGCTTTTGGATTTTGGCTTTTGGAAGCCAAATTTAGTTTAGCTTTACGTGTGAAGGGATGTTCTGGACTCTGTTCTTTTCTGAAACTAAGTTTGTAGTGTTGTACTGTTGTATAAGTTGGTAAGATAAATGGCATTATTACATCTGACATGACTCATCAATCCCCTTTACACGACTTTGTCAATCCGCTTTGCATGTGAAGAACGGCTGTTCTGGATGGAAAATGTCAATCTTTCGGTCGACTAAGGTTGCAATGTCCAGAAAATTGTTCAGGTACATCACCAGGTTTCTTTAATTGATTTTGTTCAAGATTGTTCATGACAAGTTGTTGGGATTGGGATTGCTGTGAACGATATAAAGCATTCAAACATGCAACCTGTGCGGCAACATAATTTGTTTACTGCTCTTGGGGGAAAAGGTTGGTGATTTACCATGGTGTAACTTCAGTCTGGGTAAGAATGAATAGACAGACATCCATGCATTTCATCAATCCAAGAGAAAATGCACAAGGCATTTAATCTGTCACGAACAAAGCTACAAAATCCATTCCCGCCCTCAAAAAGTTAAGTAAAACAAGCACATTTATTCCAGCCGACCGATAGAGGTATGCTGTACGCCTCAGAATAGAAATCTTGGCTTCAACTCGGCATGATCTCTAACTACTAGGAGAAAGCCCGATAAGTTCACAACAAACTCTAGACCACCGGGGTCTGCTGGGCTCCCTGCCATCGCCGTCACCTCCGAGGCCAATCTCCAGGGGACCAAATGGCCCGATCTTTATGCGAACCCGCTCGAAGACGAACGCGAGGATTTTCTTCTTCCATGACAGCCTCCCTTCAAAGGTTAGGCACCCAAGAGGGCCCAAGTACTCGCCGTTCTCGATCCTCTGACCCTGGTGACAGAAATTGCAACAACACACATTCTTATCAGGTTTACGTTACATGTACTTTTTTCTTCTGAACTGAAGTTGGAGCACAGGTGATTGGATCACTAGAACAATATATAGCATCCAGTCATGAACTTCTTTGAGGCCCAGCTGCGGACAACCTTATGGAAAGCCTGTATTGCAGAAAACAGAAAGGGGAAAAAATAACACTAAGTCATTCTAGCCTCAGCAATACTAATACAGCTGCCAAATCTCAAGAGCATACTTTGTGCAAGGGAAGTATCGAATAGGAAAAGCATGAATAAGAATAAAGAACATAAGCATTCTACTTTCACCTTTATCAAATAATGATTGGTTCGAGTTTTCTGTCAGCACGGCAAGCACCCTAGGCAGATTAGTAACTACTTAAGATTCTAACCCAAGAAAACATTGATGTATCGCATCTTGCCTTCTATTCAGATGTTAACACCACAATACGTTCCTCATAGAAAACCAAATGAAGCAATTTCTTCTCACATTTTTCATCTCCACGCGGGTGTAAGTACGAAACTAAACTTAATACACTAGAACAGTGAGTTCGTCCCTAATTTGATCACTCATCCGAAAGTTGGCTTCAGCACAGCAAACACTGTCGTCGACTACGCGGTCGGACAGTGAACTTGAGGCACCCCCGGTTGAGTGCTGGGTCACCCGGGTGTGCGCAGGGGGTAGCGAGACAGAGCGCGCAGCAGCGAACCAACACTTAGTGAAAATTTGGGCGAGTCAAGAAGTGAGTGTAATTTTTATTCCGTACCCCCAACCTGGGGGGTGCTCCCCTATTTATAGGCCTCGGGGAGCGCATGGCCGGATTACAATTCTGCCCCTAGGCAGATTACGGTCTTACCCCCGGTCCGCCGTACGGACGAGGGCACGCAGGTCATTTACATGTCACCCGCGGAAGCATATACCCTAGCATCTACGTGACGTCCGGTACGACATGCCGTACGGTATGTCACATGGCGGGGTCCTGTGGCCGGGGTGTTCGTACCCCGCGTCTGCACCTGCGCCTACACCCGCGTATGCACCTGCGCCTGCACCCGCGTACGCACCTACGCCTGCACCCGCACCAGCACCCGCGTCTGCACCCGCGTCTGCACCTGCGTCTGCACCCGCGTCTGCACCTGCGCCTGCACCCGCGTACGCACCTGCGCCCGCACCCGCGTCTGCACCTGCGCTTGCGCCCCGCGTCCTTATGGCTGCAAAAGAGTCAGACATGAGTTGGTAGCAGGGATGCGTGCCTTACCGTTGCTCGTGGCGTTCGGGGCGCACGGGGACCCCTCCCACAACAAACACTCACCTAGGAGGCTAGGATCAACATCCCTATGCCTAAAATGTGCAACGTTCAAGCATCTCCTATACCATAAACTGCTATCCCCAACCTAGTTCCCACTCTTAAGCACAATCTACAAGAGGCTACGAGTTGCCACGGAGATACCAACACAAATCGCGCACTAATTACAAATTAACCAAACCGTCGAACCAAAAACTGCAGCTGGATGACAGAGAATACCCTAAGGGATCGAGGCGGAGGAGGGGAGAGGGCTAGGACGGGGAACCTCGCGGCCGGAGGAGGAGGCGGCCCTGTCCATGTCCTCGTCGCTGTCGCCACCGGAGGCCGAGCCGCCGCCGCCGCCGCCGGAGACGGGGATGAGGAGCTCGCGTGCGGCGCCCGGGGCCAGGAGCTCGCGTGCGGCGGCTGGGGGCAGGCAGCAGCGCCTTGGGAGCGTGAGGGGAGCTCGCGCGCGCGCGGCCTGTGGACCGGGGCAGCCAGCGACGCCGGCGTGCCGCAGGACGGCGGCGGCAGGGAGCCTGGTCGGTGCGGAGTGAGAGGATAGGGTTAGACGAGTCTCAGCTCGTTTGCCTTAGATCAAGCGGTGCGGGGAAAGAAATTTTACTCATGCCGATCATATCCTTTTAATTCAACGATAGATCTCAACCTGGTACCTTTGAATGAGTAGAAGGTACTGGTACCTCTTCGTACCTTTCTAAGAACTGGAGAATGCCTTTTATTAGATCTCCTTTGTATGCATCCTTCGCCCATGTTCTCGGTGTTGACATAAGTAATTAGGCACATGCACAAGGGCCCATTGTTGGTGTGCCACTAAAAATCGATGGCATCAAGATTCACATCATCTGATATGCAAAATCTTAGACTATATTAGCTTTTCCATCTTTCTCTTGTCCATTCCTCAATTCATATCTTTCCACGAAGAATTGAAAATAACATGGATGGCTCACGTACCATTGCTAAGCCTTGTCTCTCTTCCTTCATCCATTCATCATTAATTGCATATGCATTATTTGATTATCGTGATATCGTACTCTTAGCCCTCTTGGAAACCATTCTACCATATGTTTACTCGAACCCCTCTTAGTTGACCTGGCTCTGCCACCTACGTACACATGTTGCAAGCAGCGGGACAAAGCATAAACATTGGTCTTCCTTAAGTCTTCTCTTGACAGCTCCAATTGTGTCATGTGGGCATGTGGCATCCTGAGACCGCGCCCGTTCCATGCGGCTCGTGACACCCGTCAGCAAGCTCGTTCTCAAGAACCTCGACCTCGCTCTCAAGATATTTTACGGTCTTGTGCAAGGCAGTACCCTCCATGAACACTTTCACCATTAGACATATGGTTCGCTAGTGTATTGGAATGTAAGGCACTAATAGATTAATAATGTTTGTTCTTTGAATTCGTAGAGTTGCTGAAGCACAAAAGTTTCATCCGATTCAAAAACCATTACATTACAAATATAATCTTGTTCAAACGACTAGTGTCAATACCATCACACAATCTGTCACATGATTTTCTTACCAAATCTACTATACAAGGCAATCAATTAGAAGATCCTCATAAATACAGGACAACAAATGGAATAATACTCATATTCTTAGGAGTGGATTGTGCGCACCTATTTTGCTTTATGTATTAGATCTCCAAATTGTATCCTATTAATGATTGTTTTGGAAAAATATCTTTTCACAAATTTGGCTCATTACTTCGCATTATATAAATAAGTTTTCTAAAAATAAATACATACGGCTACACATTTCTGATCCTAGATCTACCAATTGGAAAAATACATCCTATTTAAAGAGCATTCCTCCTCCCTATCGCCAACCTCAAACACTACTCCTACTGTCCCACACAAAAGAAGAAAATGTCTATTTCTCAATTGCCTGAAATTGTTTTAAATCTCAGTCACTTTTAAGACTTTGGATCAAAATCCAACAACCCTCATCTCCACTAAAATAACATACAATTTTACGGACTAAAAATTGCAGTTACTTTTACTAAAATTGCACACCTCTAAAACTGTAATTTTAGGCTAAAGGATGTACAATTTTATAGATTAAAAATTACAGTAACTTTTCACTAAAATTGCACACTTTTAGAACTGCAATTTTAGGCTAATTGATGTGCAATTTTAGGTGACTGTGATTTATGAAAATTTCAGGCAACTCAGAATTAACCAACACGAAGAAAAAAAAAGGGTCTGCCTGGAGCACAGTCGACTGAGATTTTTTTAAATCTCAATCGATTTGTTCTGGACCGTTGGATCGAGATCCAACGTCTAGCGCGTCGTCTTCCACCTCCGTCGTCTTCCCCATCGCGCCCGACGCTCTGTCCGGCGGCCGCCGCCGCCGGATCAGGCCTCTCTTCTAAACCTGGTGGCCGGCGGTGATTCCGGCTCGCCTCCGCACCCCCACCCTCGCCTCCGCCCGCCATCGCCGCTCCGCGTCGTCGCCGGGCTCCGGCTCGGTGACCCTACCCACGCGGCGCCGGTGACTCCGCCTCGCCTCCGCACGGCGCCGCCGCTTCGCATCGTCGCCGGGCTCCGGCTCGGCGACCCTAACTCGTCGGCGCTTGCTCGACTCCGCCGCTCGGCAAATCGGCTGCGCGCAACGGAAATCTCAGTCGCCTGTGAAATAGCAGAGCCGAAAAAAAAAGTAGGAAACAGCTAGCTGCCACCTTCCTCCTTGCCCTAGCCTCTCTGCAAGCTATATGACCATGGCAAGAGCAGCTGCCACCCTCCTCCTTGTGCTGGCCGCTCTGCCGGGAATGCTCTTCACCGCCGGCGACGCGTGCGACAACGTCCCGTCCATGGGCATCGACGACGCGTGCCTCAAGGCGTGCGTCACCACCACGCCGCCTTGGTCCAGCTCTGCCAGACCATGCTCCGGGCCGCGGTGAACGTGCCAACGGCCGAGGTCACCGTCTACGCGCTCGCCGCCGCGCGCCAAGTACGCCAAGAGCTCGTAAGAGTCCAGCACGGCGACCGCAGACCAGCTGCTGCAGAACCCGTCGCTCCCCGGCGACGAGAAGGCGGCGTACGATGTCTGCAAGGACAAGTACGAGCAGGCGCGCAGCCTCATCGTCGGCGTCATCAACCAGCTCTCCTTCTGCTCGTTCGCGTATGCCAGGCAGGAGTACATCGACGCCAGTGTCGCCGTCACGGCTGGCGGCGTTCCGGTCCTCGCCGCTGTACGACATGAATGCCGCCGATCAGAATAGGACCATGCTCGCCTATGATCTGGGAGCCTTGATCGTTGGCAAGTAATGGCCAGAGTGCCAGACTAATATATACGTGCTTCGGTCTTTTTTTACTCTACTAGGAAGATCATTGTGTATTACGAAGTTGACATCTTGATTAATAATGATGAAATGGCCTCATTTCTTAAGTATGGGATGGTGAAAGTCTCAAGTTCTCTTTTAGAGGGTGTTTCTCTAAAGGCTGATTAGCAATGGTTAGAAATTGTGCAATAGCCGTCGTTAAATGATGAACAAGCTTCTATTGTTTGGAAACTGAACGTTCATGAAGCTCACGATGATCAATCTTTGAAATGGAGTATCTAGAGCAGGGTTCTGGTTACCGACTATAATTTTCCGGTTAACCGGCTGGTAACCGAATTTAACGGAGACCCCTGAGAAACCTTGTTACCGGCCGAAAAATCTCAGTTTTGTCAAATTTTATACAAATTTGAACATTTTAGCAAATTCTAAATTTTGGCGTTTGCACTTTAGGCTTCTTTTACGGTAAAATCCTGGTTACCGGTCGGTAACCACGCCCATTCGGTATGTTTTGCAAACCGGTAGCCACAACCTTGATCTAGAGAGTAGTTGATTGTTATTCTTTTGTGAGAGTACTCGAATTTTGAACGCTGACGAGATCTCCATCCACTTCATACCTTGGTGTGTGGTATGGACGATGACTCCAATAACTGAAAGTCATTTTAGTTAATGTGTTTCATCTCAACGGAAGATTGTTCCTATACGGCCCCGTTCGGGAACCCTCCGGCTTCGCGCTCCGCGAACTCCGCACGCGGAGCCGGCCCGAACGGCTCAACTCCGGAGAACTGGTTCCGCGGATCTGAGGCCGGGCGTAGTGCAAAAACGCGGAGCGAGCAAAGTGCCGATCCAAGGAACTGGAAAGAAGGAGTTGGAGGAAATTACCCGCAAATTGCCACCGCCAAGTGAGCCGAACCGGTACGCTGCCATCACCTCCGATCCCCATCGCCTCCAGCAGCCCCGACCCGTGCCGCCACCCCTCGCCTCGCGCCGCGCCGCCGTTCCCCTCAAGCCGCCGTCGCTCACCTCCTCCTCTTCATCTCCGGAAGGCGCGCTGCCCCCATTTTCCGCGACGCTCCGCCGCCAAACCGCAACCCCTCACCTCCGCGCCGCCGCGACCGGATCTGTCAGCGACCGCCTCGTGCCCCCGCGTCCAGCCCCCGGTTCCAGTGCCCCGCCGCGACCAGGCCGCCACCCGCCGCCGCCAGTCTCCTCGAGCAGCCGACGCCTCCAGTCGCCGTTCCCCTCAAGCCGCCGTCGCGACCGGAAGCCCAAGGCCAGCGATCGGATCGGGAGCGGACCAGCCGAACGGTTTAGCGATCCGTGGAAATTTTTCGGGGAGCTGGAATCGGGAGCCCGGAGCCGGATTTGGGGATTTTGAGGCGCTGGACCGTTCCCGAATGGGCCCTACATATGATGACAAAGTTCCTTATGTGCCACCGAATAACTCCAAACCTTGATTTGTCCGAATGACTCCTCGTTCCTTACATGCTACCAAATAACTCTAATCAAAATCCTATGAAAGAAACAAAAAAGTTATCCGGTGGAAAATCAGCGATTGGATGGCAAAATGGTCACACCAATGGTATAAATGCAAGAAAAAGAAAAAACAGATAGCATAGAAGGAATAAGAAGTTATTTGGTTGCAAATCAGGGATTAATGAAATGTTATGCGGTGGCATAGAAGTAATTTTCTCAAGATATAATGCCATTTATGGCTGAAGAGAAAATACATCAAGTTCGTTTTCAGAGTTCTTTTATTTATCAAATCAGCTACCATTATATACATGTAAAGTGAATTATCATGAATCTCACATGAGACACAACATAATATCGTACTACATTTTGAAAAATATGAGCAAGTGCTAACCAGAAAAATGATTTAAATAAGCCCAATAGTTGATGCAGTATTAATTTTTGGGTATTACTAATAAACATTCGAGTGTTTTTTTTAATTTTAGAGTACTCAATTTGCTATCCATATGATTTTTATTTTATAAGATAAGAGAAGAGTGGAGATCCAGATATCTAAATGCTTAGCATTTACGTACTCTATAAAAAACACACTCGAGGATTTCCTTGTCTTGCACCTATTGATTCAAATCCCCGTAAAAGTAAAGTAAGATATAGCGTGGCATATGATTGCTCTAGAAAAGACCTCGTGTTTTCGGAATCATATCTTCTACCATTACAAACTTTTGCGAGGGACAAAGCTTAGTAGTTGTATTCTAAACAATACATATTTATCATTAGAACAGAGGTCACAAAAGAATTGAAGAATGTTATCGATCAAAACTACCTATATACAGTCCACTTAATAACACTATTCCAGTTCTCACAAAGAATTGATCCCAGGCAAGTGGAGTTCTGTTGGATCGTACATAATGTACTACGTGAACAGAGTGACATAACAAAAATTGTACGGACACTAGCCGATGGATAGATGATATGAGCAATAGTGAGGTTACTCTGTTAACCTTCACTCTGAAATAGATCCGCTTCAAAAACTCTTTGGTCTGAAAACAGATAACGTTTAGTAAACTTATTATAATTCCAAATATTAGTCTTTTGGGTTTTTCGAGGCAGCATTTTTCACAAATGCCCTAATAATTGCTTACTATTGGTGATTTCGTATAAAACGAGTAAACCATTAATAAAAGACTATCCATATATAAGTCTAGAACATCATTTATTTCATGTGTGTGTCCACATATTACAGTTACAAGTAATCTACATCAAGGTACTAATTTTCTTTCTTATTTGCCCCCATGGATTCATCCAAATTAATGTGAATTGTGAAGCAAGGTATAATGCCGTTTACGACTATGCTAGAAAAATATCTTATTGTACAAACTATCCCTTTAGTCTACCAATTGGAAAATCATATCCATCCTATAAAAAGGATTACATTCTTCTCGTATCCAACAGCCAACCTCAGCATTTCTCCTTTGCCGGCCATTGCCTCTGTATTAGCTAGGTATATATGGACATGAAGAGAGCAGCCGCCACCTTGATCCTTGCCATGGCCACCCTGATCTTCGCCGGCGACGCCTGCGACAACGTCCCATCCATGGACATGGACGCGGCGTGCCTCAAGGCGTGCACCTCGCAGCGCCTGTACTAACTATGCCGGACCAAGCTGCGGCACGCGGCGCCCGCCGGAGAGGTCACCACCTACGCCCTCGTCGCCGCCAGGTTCGCCAAGCTGTCGTACGAATCCACCATGGAGGCCGCGGACCGGCTGCTGCAGGACACGTCGCTCCCCGGCGACGAGAGGGCGGCGTACGCTCACTGCAAGGACAAGTACGAGCAGGCGCGCGGCCTCATGTCCGGCGTCGTCAACCAGCTCTTCGCGTGCTCATTCTCCGGCGCCAGGCAGGAGTACATCGACGCCACCGTCGACGTCACGTCCTGTGGGAACGGGCTGTCGGCGTTCCGGTCCTCGCCGCTGTACGCCATGAACGTCGCAGATCAGGACAGGACCATGCTCCACTACCGGAATAATGATATTTGCCGTGTGCACACTACTTTACCGAGTGTTTTCCCTCGGGCACTCGGCAAAGACAACAATAAACCGAGTGTCCAAGGAAAACACTCGGTAAAAAAACGTAACACTCGGCAAAAAAGCTGTTTGCCGAGAGCCCTCATAGTGACACTCGGTAAATAACATTTGTGCCGAGTGCCCTACGCATAACACTCGGCAAATATAGAGACACGTGCCCTTCCTCCCCGCGGTTGACGGAGAGGCGACGGCATGGTTACTTTGCCGAGTGTTTTCCGTTGGGCACTCGGCAAAACAAGCGGCCCCGTTAGCACTGTTCATGTTTACCGAGTGTCGGAATTACGGGCACTCGGCAAACCTTGTTTTTTTCATGTTTTTCTTAGTTTCAATTATAAAATTATTACTTATATAGTGGTCTTGAAACTTTTTGTACAGTCAACATACACCAATACATGTATCATGTCAAACTTTGGCATTTTCCAGGGTCCGGTTGCTATATTTAAGCGATTAAATGCATTTCTAGGCATTTAATGGATATAATTCAAATTTGTGCTGCAGGTACATAAAATAATCGCCAGAAATGGGTAAAAAAATCTTATTGGTGGTTTTTAATGTATGTTTAGGCCTTATGTAAGGAAAGAAGAGGAGGCCCAGACACCAGGTGGCCGAGACCCGGGCAGCAACATGGTGGTTATTGGCATTTTAATTCTCAAAAATTCAAACGAAACCCAAAAATCACGAAACTTGGCATGGTGTCATGATATGACCCCTGAAGGCTGTGGTAAAAATTTAAAAATATTTCACAAAAGTTGTCACGTAGACTGCTTACAAACGGGACCATCTCCGAGGAAGAAACTAGGTTTCGAGAGGGAATGGGTCAAATTTACATGCGAAGCGACCGCTGCTTCGTCGGTTGGACTTAAAAACTTTTTCACAGTCAACATACACAATTACATGTGACATGTCAAAATTTGGCATTTTTCCGGGTACATTTGCTATATTTAAACCATTAAGTGCATTTCTAGGCATTTAAAATTTAGAATATATTAAATCAATTCAAAAATTATGGAAACTCCTACAAAACAACTTATATGTAGTATATTACATGTAAAAAATGTATTGAGGTATATAAGATAAAAAATATATTAGGTATACAAGTATTGTATTTGTGCAAGTCATATGGAAGAACTTTGCCGAGTGTTACACTTGGCAAAGTGTTATGTTTGCCGAGTGTCAGAGCTCTGACACTCGGCAATGTTGTATGTTTGCCGAGTGTCTGTTTTTAGACACTCGGCAAAACACGGAGACACGTGGCAAACAGTGAGTTTGCCGAGTGTCCACGTTAGGACACTCGGCAAAGAGTGATTTTACCGAGTGTCCGCGTTAGGACACTCGGCAAAGCGGGCACTCGGCAAATAATCTATTTAGGGCACCCAATCCCCGCGCCATTTCTAAATTTTTCATTCCCCGCCGCCGCGCCGTTTCGCCCCGCCCGCCGCCGCGCCGATTCGCCCCGCGCGCCCGCCGCGCCGCCCGCCCCGCCCCGCGCCGGCGCCGTCCCCGAGCTCCGCGCCGCCCCGCCCCGCCCCGCGCCACCCCGCCCCGCCCCGCCCCGCCCCGCTCCGCCGCCCGCCGCGCCGCTCCGCTCCGCTCCGCCGCGCTGCTCCGGTATGTGAGGCTCTAAATAACTAAATTCCTTTGTTCTGCTTGTACATAAAATCTCTTACATATTTATAATTTATACTGTCAGGGCCTCCCCTACAATTTTCCCCTCAAGAAAATATTGTGTATGTACATTTTGTATTAGTGAATCTATTTTTCTTTGTTCCGTATCCATTTTCTTTGCAGTCAAGTGCCATTGTCAGTGAAGAAGCCTTCAAATTCAATTGTGCTTCTTCTTCTTTGAATATTAAAACAATCTATACTTGCAGGATTATCTGTTGCATACGCTGCTCCTAGGAGGCATCTATTCATCTGCATTGTTGAGAATAACTTCTGTGCTTCTAAAAGAGGTGAGTTAACATAGCATCCTTCTTAGAGATCTGTGTACAAATTATTTGTCTTGTTTTTGGTGCTCTGGGATTTATAGTGGTATTGAGAAAGTAGGAAGCTATCTTTGTCTTTTTTTTTGAGTTAGCTGTTAGTTTCTCTGCTTTAGAGTGATATGAGATTAGCATTCTCTCATATAAGAATTGTTTAGAGACCAGTTTCTCTGCTTTAGAGTGATATGAGATTAACATTCTCTCATATAAGAATTGTTTAGAGACCAGTCTTCTAATTTGGAATGGTATGTTACAATAATCTTAAGATAGACAAGGTTAACAACGCAGTCAGTAAATTCATAAGCTTGATAGTGCATCAAAGCCCCACAATTTTGATGAAGATCTTGAATATGTTAAAATATGCAAATTCAACATGTTTTTTTGGTGAACCAGCATTATAAAGAACAATTTTGACTGGGTATAATCTATATCTCAATCTGGATTTGCACCTGATGGTGTTTGCTGATAGTTCATACCAAGTACAGCGAATATGCTGGTAACATTAATCTTAACAGGAAGCATATCTGCCAATATTAAGTCTTGGGATGGTTGACTCTAAACAAACATCCCTTCCTGCCTTCCATTAGTTGGTACTCACTAATTCGACAGGACCATGAGGGGCATAAATGAACTGATAAGCATCTAATGATACTATTTGCATCAACATGTCCTTAGAATTGGTGATAAATTGGTGTTGCAATTATTTTGGATGGCTTTGTCTTGTGGATCCTTTTAGCATCTGGTTGCCATTCCCATGATTGTATAAAATATCTGATTAGACCCCTAAAGCTACTTGATTTTTGGTTCACATCTGACCAAATTGCTGGATGGTTGGGTTTCAGTTCTTAGCCATTGTTCTTCTAGCTGTTATCCTGTCATATACATGTAATATTATATCTTGGTTCCAAGTATGACTTGTATGGAGAGCATGCATCCATCAATCTCTGTCTCTAGCAGGTGCTTGAAGCATGGCAGGCAGAGGCCGGGGAAGACCCCCAAAAGGAAGGCAGGCGGGCAGGGGTAGAGGAGGTGGTCGGGCAGCCTCTACTAGTTCTTTACCCACCGCTTCTGTGGGTGGAGAGTCTAGGGCGGAGGAGGAGGAGGAGGTGGAGGAGCAGCAGGTGGAGGAGGAGGAGGAGGAGGAGCAGGAGGAGCAGGAGGTGGAGGAGGAAGGGCAGGGGGCTCACTCCGACGGAGCATCGCAGGGGGTACCTCCGGCTCTTCAGGGTCCCAAGTCTGGCTGCGTGGACCTTCAGCCCTCCCCAAGCGACCTATTGCAGTCCACAAACGACCTATCATTCAACCAGATGGAGACATGTAAGTGGCTATCTCGACTCTTACAAATTACTACCATTAGTATTTCAACACATACAAATGACTGTGCTTTCCATTATGCAGTCATTGGATTCAAGTTGGGGGTGGTGAGCACTCGCGACATGTCAACGGCATCCTTGGACTTCTGATCAGGGAAAATTTCCCTGGCTTGGTTACTAGAAAGGGAAAAGAGGAGCCAGCCTAGACATGGGCCCACTATGCCGTCGCGCCGGATGCAGAGGACCGGTCTGGAAGGAGGTTTGCCAACAGAGCCGAGCGGGTGAAGGCCGAAATGTGGGTAAGTATCTTTCACACTATACATCACAGTCAGTACTAAAAAATCTTGGGAAATATTAAACTCATGATTTGATCCGTTGCGGCTATATGCATGATTGTAGGATTTCTTTAGGCTCGCCGATGGTTTCGAGGTACATGCAGACGCGGTCCTGGAGAAGGAGGCGAAGAAACTTGTGCACGATATGCACTACGAGGCGCGCGTCCAGGCCGTGGTTAAATATTACGCGAAACACCTTGGAGAGAAGGTCTTGAAAAAGGACGCGCGGACCATGTATCTCGAAAAGGAGGAGTACATGCACGTAAGTAACATTAATGATTATTATCCCTTGGATGACTAACACTTAATTTCTTACTCATATGATGTATTTATTTATTTAGGTGGTTCCGCAGTGGTGCGCTAACCACCTTCCGTGCTGGGAGCAGATGGCGGCTCTGTGGTCAAGTGATGAGTGGAAGAAGAGACACGAGGAGAAACGGGAATAGCGATTAGAGATGGGTGGCCCAGCACACCACATCAAGGCAACCTCTCCCTGTGTGGTTACCAGAAAAGATGGGTATGCAATGTCATCTATTTCTTTCCATCAATTTCCTGTTTACGCGCGGGGGTTCCCTTTATTAATCTTATTGCTTTCTGTCGCAGGAGAAAGATCATCCTGGTCGGCAGCTCTCCGACTTTGAGACATACATGTTGGCCCATAAGTCCAAGGACATTGAGGGACAGTATTGCAACCCCCACGTCGCGGCAAGGGTGGACGGATACAAATCAATGGTATCTGAGCTCCACGGGCCAGAGTATGTCCCGGAGGAGCATCCCATTGATCCGGTTGCGGTGATGATGGCGGGAGGAGGCAAGAAGCATGGCCGGTACTGGCTCGCTGACAGCCTGATCGATATGGCGTCCACTCCGACTCTCACTCAGATCCGAGCTCAGAGTACGAGTTCGACTCCTTCGGTACGCCCTCGCCCAAGTGCTACTTCGTCCCGGTTGAGCGAACTATAGGTTAGTCCAATTTCATTCATCCTCCCTGGTCTTTACATGCTTGCATTCCTACGATAATGAGATTGCGATGACATACTGTAGGCCCAGCTGGAGGAAGAAAGGAGGCAACGGGTGGAATTCGAGAGAAGGCTACGGGAGGAAGCCGAGGTGAGGATGGCGGCAGAGAGGCGAGCCTTCGAGGAAAGGTTGGCGGCAGAACGAGATATTATGTATCAGCAAATGACGGTTAGTTCTTGCCCATAATAGCCAAGTAGGAGTCTTAGTTTAAATACGTAACTTTCGTCTTTTGTAGAATCGGTAACCTTGCCTCCTCAAATATAATATGCAGGCTCTTTATGCTCTCCACGGCAAAAGCCCGCCACCGATGCCGACCGCTCGTATGCCTCCTCTGCACACTGAAGTGAGTTCCATTAAGACCTTTCAATCACCATTATTGCACTTCCTATTCATAGAGGCGGGTGCTTATTATCTAATCCTGACAGGTGACGCAGCTGATGCATCCATCAGATGGATCAAATGAGCCTGCTACTGGATCTTCACAGGCGGAAGAAAGTCCTCCGACGTCAAGAAAATGACTACGGTTAGTTCTCTTTAACCTTACAATACTTAACCTTAACCTTGCAATCCTTAATCTTAACCTTAATTCTGCTGCCATGGCGGTATTCTCGAGGCAAAGGAATCATTTGTGCTGCCATGGCGGCATTCTCGAGCCAAAGGACACAATTCCATGCCATTATTTTCAACTTATTTCGCCCTTTGAACTTCATTTTATAGGTGAAAAAGCGAGGATGCCGTCGGTCGATGGTGTGGATGTCGAATGTTAACGTCGATGGTGTTGAGATGTTGAGAACTTATTTCGCCCTGTGGACTTGTATTTTCTTGTGATGTTGAGAACTTGTCATATATGTGATGTTGTGATGGTCTTGTGAACTTATCATATGTCATGTTTGGGTATATGTTATGTCGAATGCGTTTGGGTACTTGTGATATTGCATGTTTGGGTATTTGTGAATGCTCAATACTGATGTGCATACATATATATATGTTTCAAATGCTATGAAATTTTGAATTGCAGGGCTAATTAAATCCAAAATAAAAAGAGCTGCAGGCTCAGGCTTTGCTGAGTGCCGCACTCGGCAAAGAAGGGACACGTGGCGCAAGCCTGTGCTGTCTGGCTCGCGAGGTTTGCCGAGTGTCTCCACCTGGCTATCGGCAAACAGATAATTTACCGAGTGTCACACGCAAGGACTCGGCAAAGACGAGCCACGTGGCCGAATCCTGTGCTCTCCTGTATTCACGTTTTGCCGAGTGTCGACACTCGGCAAAGAGGGCTCTAACGGTCGTCACGACCGTTTAGTCGCTTTTTTTGCCGAGTGTCGGATTTGACTCTCGGCAAATCGTTTGCCGAGTGCGCGATAGAATACACTCGGCAAACATGGCTTTACCGGCAGCCTGTATGCCGTGCGTTCTTTGCCGAGTGTTGCACTCGGCAAACGAGTTGCCGAGGGCTTTTCAACCTTCGCCGTGTGCCTTTTGCACACGGCAAATTCGTAGATTCCGGTAGTGCTCGCGTATGATCTGGGAGCATTGATCGTTGGCAAGTAGTAAGCACGCTGCTAAGTGCTTCATTCTATGATAATTCCGGAATAACTGCAGGTTGCATATGACAATAGGTAGAACAGACCTAAAAATCTTGTCTCTGTGTGCGTGTGATATGCTTGCTTTCCTCAATTATGTAGTGATGGTTCAATCTTATATTGGGTTCAAGTTGTGTTGTTTGCATCAAGCATGGCGGAAATTTTGGAAAACAGGGGGGCCCATCTTATTTCATGGAAAATTAGATCCATGCAACTGCGGATTGACGACACCCACCTCCTTCCTTTTCACCTCCTGCGCCGCGCACAGCTCTGGCAAAGCCGAGAACTTGTTGAACCTCAGTCGATGATTCTATATGTAAGATATTGATCTGACGGTTCAAAGATAAAAACCAACGAAAAAGAAATCAGAATTTTTTAGACCTATACAAAAATTAAAATCATATGTACTTCTAGGCCCGCAAAGACTAAAATTGCACACAACTTTTCTTTAGGCCTTAAAATGTACAACTCAGTCAAACGAGGAAGAAAATGAAAAAACAAAAATAAAGGTAAATCTTGAGGCACATCCACGATTAACTAAGATTTAAGAAAATATTAGTCATCTGAGTGTTAGCAAATTGGAAAGAATATCGACTCAAGGGGGTAGTCCTGATTTCCCTTCTGGTCGGGACGACTGTTGATAAAACTAGATCGATATGCGCGCTTCGCTGCGCAGGGTAATCGTCTGGGTTTGGCGTCCGGCTGTAACCAGGAATGTCAAGAATGATACCGTAATAGTAAATAGTACAGAAACAGTGACCTACTTAAGAAAATACATGCACATATTAGGTAAGTATCCACTGCAAAACCTGAGTAAGAGGAGACAAAAAGTACGTAGATTCAACTAAGCACAATGCACAACAAAACAGGAGTTTGATAGGAAATCTAAAGCCTGACAAGAATTCAACTAAGCACAATGCACAACAAAACAGGAGTTTGATAGGAAATCTAAAGCCTGACAAGAATGTGTCTGTGAGAGTTACCGGAGATTCTCGTCAATTCTGCCTAAGCAGGCATGCCATCGATTCGTCCATAACATTGCCAACAAATCAAGCCATGAGCACCTTACAAAGCACTATGGGCTGGCGGATGGTGAGGTCACGGGCCAAGCACCTTATCAGAACGCAGCCATGATCGACGGCGAGGCGCGACCAAGGGGACCGGCGACGACGACGGAAGACTGGCGGGTAGTGGGGTCATGGGCGAAGCGACTCATCCCGAACCCTGACCAGCCGTCCCGCCGACGGCACGGCCTGAAGAGGTTGCTGCAGCCTGATGGCGTCTTGATTGGTCCAAAATCAACTACAGACCCCCTGGAACGCCCGATTGCTAATCCCCTTTCATTTTCTTGAAGGATGTCACAGAGTCACAACACCACCTGCATATGCAGTTGTTTCTCTTGATGGGTGGCATCCTCGGACACTTGGGCCTGTCCGCCTAGCGGTGTGGAGTGTGGAGATCGAGCGGCACGGTAGCCAGCATGGGCCGACGGAGCTCCAGTCTGTACTTACCCAGCATGTGGCACAGGGCACAGACGGACCAGATCACGAGCGAATGGGCCGTGGCCGCGCGCGCGATGCCGCGGTGTGAGGCGGGGACAAGTTTGCCGGTGCCGCTCCGCGCGCGGGGACGATGGAGGCGCAGGGCGGTGCCGTGCTACTTTTTAAAAAAAGCACCCATAAAATATTGCATTAATAATAGGTGAAGGAAGTTACAACACTTCAAAATTTGTTTCCGGAGTCACAGAAACGAGTTACACAACATCGTATAAAATATAAAATGCGAAACCAAGAGGACACAAGACAAACGCTGAAAGATAACAATAGGAGTCAGCAACTTGGACAGCGGAGAAGTTTGATATAAAGCAACTGACAGAACCTTTATAGACCTCTTTAGACATGCTTGTCAGTTGATGCCCCTCCAGCGGCTCTCTCAGTGGTCGTTTTAGCATGTATATAAGAGATTGATGATTGAGATGTAGATCCTCATCAAACCCAATCAAAGTATGCCGGCAAGTGCTCGCTCATCTGCGCTCGTTCTTCTGGCCCGCAAACGTAGCACAAATGCACCACTCGTGTAACAAACGAGACACGCATCGACAACAAAGGCGGCGACCAGCCGACCAACATTTTTTGCCATATGGCACTCACCAACCTATTTATTTTGGTTTTGAGGATGGCTTCTCATAAAAAAAAATCTAAAGCCCAAACAAAGGATAGGCTCCTAAACCTGGCTTGCTTCAAAACTTTGTTTTTTTTACTGGGCACCAAAGAAGTTCATGAGGTGCTTCCAACTGGCAGGATGGCTTTCTGCTCTTATAGAGATGGTTCTGAGGTTATCCTTGTAGTTGGCTCATTTTACATCACAATGCCATCACATATCAATAGGCCCGAGAGCCAACTCCATACCTCCCTCGACTGAACAAACCATGGATACCTCTTTGCCATTTGCTGGCGAGTGGAACCGATCATCGCTACACCCCCGAGCTCCCTTGCACCGGAGCTCGAAGGGACTCGAGCGCTATCACCGTCTCTGATCTCCCTCGACCGGACAAACTATCGAGCACTACCACCGCACACCAGATCCACCCGCCAGAGTCCAGCGTCGCCGCCTCCTCCCCCTCCCCCGATGTCATGAACCAGAGCTTCCCTACATTGAATCGTGCGGCTCATCCTCCCTCCATAGAACCTGCAAAAGGCTTTCGGTGGCCTGATCTACTTCGCTGTCACCATCTAAGATCTCCAGTTGCCTCCCATGACCTCCACATCGATCTGCCGACCAATGTCTTCGAGCTCCAGCTTGAGGGTATGTGGTTGTTGCGCTTGGTGAATGAATGCTTATGTGTTGATTGATTGGTGAATGAATGCGTATGAAAATGCTTAATGATTACTTGGTAATTTACATTGTGACTTGGATATGTTGTTTATTGATAGGTGGAAATGCCTTGGATTTTTAATCTGTACATTCAACTGGTATAATTTTTTGTGTTAATTGATCGATATTCAATAATGTTTTGCAATTAGTTTATCGATTTAGTGAGTTTTTCATTGAAATGAAATCGGAGAAGACAATTTGGAATGCATACCACGCTAGGATTTACACCCTCCTTGAAATTCTTGCAGAAGAAACTGCTAACCACACGTGTCAACATGGTCTTTAAACTACTAATACATGCTAATTGAGATAATTTTAAGGGCAATATAGATGTAATAAATATTACAGAAATTTTCACTCACATCTTTAACTTACACAACTTAATAAAAACCAATTTATCAAATGATCTTTCTTCGTTCAATAATACAGCTAGTACAAAGCTGCTTCGGCTCAAACTTGGCCTTAGCCTAAACAAACAGGACGGGCTGGTGGTGGCGGTGGGCAAGCGAGAGGAAGCTGTTGATGTGTTGTGATTCACGTTCCCTCCCAGTCCGTGTCCGTCCGTTTGGAGAACGTGCGCCACCAACCGGCCGCCCGGGCGTACGTAGGTACGTTCGTTCTGGGTGCTCACCTCCTAGCCTAATCCCTGTTGTTTATCAATTTAGTCGTATCAGTGTATCTTTCTTTCTTGCTGCGTGCCCCGTTCCTACTTCCTAGGATTCGCCGTCTCTCTCCCGTGGCTCGCTTCGCTGTCCTTTCCAGAGCCACGAGCATGTGCTATCTGCTGTTGCTTTCGTTTCCTCTATTCTTGAGAAAACGGATTCGGAATATTACTCTCCTTCTTGGGAAACAAGTCATGGACGTCACTGATTGACACTACTGTTGCTTTCTGTAACTTGTACATCTACAACGGTCAGAAGTAACTCTACTCTGCCTCGTTCCGTGTAGCTAACAGGCTTACCGATTCCCGTTTCGGTCGAGTTCCATTAATTAACTCTCTTGCAAATTACAGTTGTATTGCATACAGCTTCCGTCCTGTCCTGTTTCGTGTGTAGCTGGAACGGCTGAAATGGTCCGTTCCGTCCTGCCCCGGTAGGTTCTAGGTCGATGAGAACAACAATTATTCACCACGAAACTGAGGGGGTGTTTAGTTGGGCTTTTCAGCAGCTTATCATTGTAAAAAGCTGTAGTCCAACCAAACGGCCAGCTTTTGCCAATGGTAGCTGTGAACTTTGCAGTACAAATTCAGCTGTTTGAAAAAGCTGTTTTCTACCAGCTTTTTACAATATGCTGAAGCTTTAGTGTTCATTTTTCAAAATGATGTAGATTGTTTGGATCAATCAAAAGTTATATATTTATTTTTCAATAGTCACAGCAGTTTTTTCAGACAGCCAATCAATAACAGCTTTATCAACAGCCACTGCTCAACTAAACAGACCTGAAACTTTCAGATTCTGGACCAACGGAAAAAAAGGGGAGAAGATCGGAGACTGAGACGAAGGAACATGACAGGACGTGACAGAGGGAGAAAGAGAGAGAAACGGAATACTACATGTGTTTGGCGAGGCCGCTTTGGCATGCCGACCACGTGTGCCCATCTCCGTTCAGCTCCGGCGCAGGCAGAACAGACTAGAGAGACTAGAGAGAGAGTAGAGAGAGAGACTAGCTAGCATCCCCAAGTGCCCACCGGGCCACTCACCAGTCACCAACTCAACACGGCGCCAACCTCTCCGGAGAGAAAGAAAACCAAAGAAAAAGTTGGGCTTGGACTCGGAGGCTGCATTTGCAATATATAAAACAGCCTTCGTTTCTTCTCCTCTCTGCATAGGAGGCGTGGCGAGCGAGGCACGCACATTCCGTCGATTCCAAGATCTCCGGAGCAAGGAACAAGCAGAGCGGAGCGGAGAGGAGGAAGAAGTAGAAAGAGAGAGATGAGGTGGACGGCGTTCATCTGGGACGGCGCGTCGCGGGCGTTCAACCACCGCCCCACCTTCAACAACCTCGTCCTCGTCCTCGCCGCAAGGTCCCTGCTTCATTCCCTTTCTCTGGCTGTCTCTTCCCCTCGATCTCCCGCCTAGTGGAGTACGCTGCCTCCTGCTGTTGGGGCTCGGGAATCTCGATCGGATCTACCTATCTTGGTGCCGCTACCTTGCTACTTTGCCCCTCAGTTCCTGCGTGCGTGCGTGCGTAGCAGGATCCGAGCGGAGACAGACAGGGGGATTTTCTGCCTGCCTGCTTGGGCTGTTCCTCCTCTCTTTCTTTCGGAGCATGATGATTGTTTTCGCCGCCAAAAGCTGGAAATTTTTTGAAGAAATTCCTGCGATCGGTTTTCTTTTGATTCGCAAAGATGAAAATAGAGAGAAAAAGAACAGAGTTCTCCACCTTTCATCCGTAGATCTTGGGGGCAAAGGGTTCATAATTAAGTTAGTACGATTTCTCATCTTCTGAAATTACCGTGTTGATCCATCCAAGATCGACTCTGGTATCGACGGGTCAAGCAGTGCAGGATCCAGACCTCACCTAGCTTAGCTAGCTATCTCGATTCTACATGGGGGGCGTTTATTTTTAGCAGGCTCTAGGATGTTAGGAAAGGAGGGAAAAGAAAAAAGAATTCATTTCCTTCCCCCTAATTTCCCGAATCTCAGGTGTCCCCCACATCGCTAATGTGGACTAGGCATGACGAATATGAAGCCCTGGTCCATGGGACCAAGAAGAAAATTTGCCGTTGATTTCTTGTACAACGTTTCGGCATTTTTATATGGGTCCGCCTGTACGTCAATTGATTTTTTTCAAAAGCGCAGTCGATTTCTATAAACCGTTGGATTTTCCTCAGTCTTCTTCTTCCTTCCACCACCACCGCTCCTCCCCAATCCAAGCTCACCTTTGTCGGCGCCGCCGCCTCTGCACGTTGTCGCTGCATTCAGCTCCTCATGTTAGGCGACCGCTGTCATATCGGCGACCGCCGGATCAAGCTTTTCCTGTAAACCCCTAAACTCCGATGAACCCCCACTCTGATCACCCCCAACCCTAACCCCTAACTAGTCCGCGAGGTCTCCTCTCTTGGCTCCGCTGCCGTCGCCACTGCCGTCGCCGCTCCCGTATCATCGCCTCACGATCCTAACCGGTCCAACGCTGCCTCCTCCCTTGGCTCCACCGCTGTTGTCGCTTCAATGTTGCCGGCGACTCCATCCGCGGCCCTAACCACTTTGGCGAGCTCGCAAGGTTGAAGAAGCCGGATCGACCGTGACCAAGGAAAAAAGCAGTCGCCTGCCAAATAGCAATACCAGTTGCACCTAATTATGCTCTCTAATAAATGAAAGATCTAAGAACGGGAATGTGAACGCGTGATGGTTAGGTGAGTCAGTCGGCGCCATTTGCTTATTGTCATTATATATGTGCTGCTGCAGTGCTAGGCAAATGCTGGACATTTTTTTGAATTGGAGCTTCATTCCATTAGCTTAAACAGGACTACAAAGGCAATCTTGCAGAAATAAGGACTTCTGATTAGTGCCCATTTCTTCGTTCCTTGAAAGCCGGATTTCTTTTCCTGGTTACTGGTTTAAAAACAACATATGATTATTTATTTATTTATTTATTTCTCTACAATGTCTGAATAAAAGTTGTTTGACTGTTTGAGAGCATGAAAAAACACAAATTGAAGAGCGCACCTTGGTTGACTAGTCTTTTTGCGGTGATCGGCCCAATGCCATAACAAATTACTGATATTGGTTCAAGCTGTAAACAAGAAATTTTCTTGCTATTTGAGACAGAGACGTGTAAATGTTAAAGATGACAATGGAAGATGATTGGCTTACATGATTAATTTTCACCGCTGTCATCCTCTTCTTGTCTTGATCTGTTTCAATATTTTTATTGTTTGGAGCAATGTCATCCAATCATAACTTAAAGCATTCTTTTCAATAAAGGGTGGCTTCCATGTAAGAACACACAGATGGGGTTCTTTCAAGATGGCTGAATAATTCCATGAACTCCTAAATGTTTTGCATTCCTAGAACAACTATCTTGCTTGCAAACCTGTTGATTCTTGGTTGCCAAATTTGCAGTAGTGGAGGAGGCCTTGTTGCATATGCGGACTCCAAATCGGATGATGTTGTTGACAATCCCCAAGGACCTAAGAAGAAGAAAGTTGTGGTTCTTGGGACTGGGTGGGGTGGCACCACGTTCCTGAGGAATCTTGATAGCAAACTGTACGATGTCCAGGTCATTTCACCTCGGAACTACTTTGCATTTACACCCTTGCTCCCAAGTGTCACCTGTGGAACAGTTGAGGCAAGGAGTGTTGTCGAGCCAATCCGTAGGATTTTGGAGAAGGTATGATTTCCAAAATTTTTGGCAAAATGTTGAGTAATTCCTAGGATTTAAACTTTTTTCACAACCTGTTGAACACCATGTACTCAAATACTAGAATGGCTTGTTCTCGCAATGGGACCCAAAAACGCACTTTGTTTTTTACAAGTTTGACATGTTAGGGAATAGTCATATTTCATACTTGGACACTACATGCATTCATTGATCAATTAGATAGGTAATTGTGTGTCAAATGAACTGCACTCATACTGCTGTTCGTAATGCTCTGACAGAAAGGTGGAGACTGCAAATTCTGGGAAGCAGAGTGCTTCAAGATTGATCCAGCAAACAAGAAGATCCATTGCCGCTCAAATACTGGAACAAACCTTGATGGAAATGGCGAGTTCTTAGTTGACTATGACTATCTGGTGGTAGCTGTTGGAGCTAGGTCTAACACATTCAATACTCCTGGTGTGGAGGAGAATTGCCACTTTTGAAGGTAAGCTTTGATATGACATACAGATCTGAAATTGTCGTCCAATTATTAGGTCTACAGCTATAGTATTCTGCCTTCTTTTAATATAACATATCTGAAAGGGAATGAGCCTTATGCAAGCTGTTCTGTTATGACATGTAAGACAAAAATCTTACTACATTTTAGTTGTCTGTGAACTTCAACCCATAACACTATGTTCATATTATCCTATTATACTCACAGGAAGTGGAAGATGCCCAAAAGATCCGAAGGAGCGTAATGAACTGCTTTGAGAAGGCAAGCCTCCCATACCTGAGTGACGAAGAAAGGAAGAAGAATCTTCATTTTGTTGTTGTGGGTGGTGGACCTACAGGCGTGGAATTTGCAGCAGAGTTGCACGATTTTGTTACTGAAGATCTATCCAAGCTCTATCCTTCTATTCAGCACCTTGTGAAGATATCATTGATCGAAGCTGCAGATCACATACTGACTATGTAAGGCCAGATTGGTTCTCTCTTACATTTGATGCCTTACAAGGTTGCCTCCTTTTTACTGCTGTTAAGCTTATCATGTAATCTACGGCACCAACAATGTGGCAACATAATGTTACCTCATCGATGTAACATCACTCCTAGGCTAACAACTGTTTATGTGCTATAAAGGTTCGACAAGAGAATAACTAACTTTGCTGAGGACAAGTTTGGAAGGGATGGCATTGATGTGAAAACTGGATATAAAGTTGTGAAGGTTGCTAAGGATACAATTACCATGCAAAATCCAGCTACCGGGGATATTGCAGTTCCTTATGGAATGGCTGTCTGGTCCACCGGTATTGGAACCCGTCCATTCATTGTGGACTTCATGAAACAAATTGGCCAGGTACATAGAAATTTAGTGTTAATTATGTACTCTTCTGCTCAGTGTTATGTTAGCCAATGAATCATTTGTCTACATATACAGGCTAATCGTCGTGTTCTAGCTACTGATGAATGGCTAAGGGTGCGTGAATGTGATGATGTCTATGCAGTAGGTGACTGTGCTACCATAAACCAGAGGAGAGTAATGGTACGTAATGGAACTTTTTTCACTTGTTTATTTATGTGCTGTACCTGACTCTACCAGTACTTTTTTCCGCATGGAAAGAAAAAATATTCTCCTCACAAACCCGTACGTGAAATTTCACTACTAACATTCTTAAGATTATGTTCAGTGATTTGTAAGTATTAGATGTCCAACCGGGATTCACATGAATGGCTAGCTCTTTTGATACGTATTGTTAGACTCAGTTGCTAGGACACTTGAATTGCTGGGTTAACTGTTTAGAGTTAGCTAGTGTTACCATGTCCTTCTTTGGTGTAATCTGCTAAGCACCAAAGAGATTTTGTTAATCTGCTAAGCACCATTTAGGAGTTTACGTTCTTGACATGTGGTGCTTGCAGGAAGACATCTCAGAAATATTCAGGGTTGCAGACAAGGATAAATCTGGAACCTTGACTGTGAAAGAAATCCAAGATATCTTGGAGGATATCTATGTGAGATATCCGCAAGTAAAGCTATACATGAAGACCAAGCAAATGAATGGAATTGCTGATTTAATAAGGACTGGCAAAGGTGATACAGAAAAGGAATCTGTAGAGCTGAATATTGAAGAATTTAAGAAGGCTCTTTCACTTGTGGATTCACAAGTCAAGAATCTACCTGCAACAGCTCAGGTTACCATTTATTCTGTTTTCCAATGTAACCATTTCAGTGAAAATGCATGTGTTAACTAGTTTTTCTGTCAGGTTGCTGCACAGCAAGGACAATATCTTGCTAGGTGTTTTAACAAGATGCCAGACGCTGAAGAAAATCCTGAAGGTCCGATCCGCATAAGGGGAGAAGGCCGTCATCGCTTCCGCCCCTTCAGGTGCCTATCGTTGCATCATTCGCTTGCTCGTTTGTTTTCCTTATTCCATTTCTTGATCTTAATTCTGGCTGGAATGCATTGTAGCATGCGTAGCTACAAAGTAACTACTAATTAACTACTCATTACATTAGATGGAAGATTAAGTTGACCCTGATCTATATTTTCTGGAAAATAGTTGAAAGTCAAATCGCATCCTGATCTATATTTTCTGGAAAAGAGTTGAAAGTCAAATCACATTACAATCATCCTGTTAGAAGTGTCATTTTACAGTAAGCTTCCCAAAGATTTATTGACTGCAGAATCATTTAGACTGCATGCATGTTGGACTCTTTTTTGAATGTAAGTGTTTAATTGTTAATATCTGCATAATTCTAGATGTGTCCTTCTCTTTTCATTTTTCTGACCTCTGATACTATTGCTTTCTTATACTTCCAGGTACAGGCATTTAGGCCAGTTTGCCCCGCTAGGAGGGGAGCAAACTGCTGCACAGCTCCCCGGAGATTGGATCTCCATTGGCCACAGCTCACAGTGGCTCTGGTATTCTGTCTACGCAACGTAAGTCTTCGTTTCCTACTTCATGGCTGCAAAGTCAATTACGCAATCACCCTTGTGGATGTTTGCGGCTCATGTGCTGTGGCATCAATCTAACACTTCTTCCTTCCTCTTATTTGCTCTAAATCCAGCAAACAAATAAGCTGGCGCACGAGGGCGCTGGTGATATCTGACTGGGGCCGTCGCTTTATCTTCGGCAGAGACTCCAGTTGCATATAGTCAAGGAGATCAGATTTTGTTTGTGACATAATCAGAAGCTAAGGCCAGCAGTGGTGTCTCCCTCTTAACTCTGTTTTTGCAGATACATATATTCTTTTCTTTTCTTTTTTGTCAGGGGAAAGAATAAAAGTTCCCTTGCACTTTCATAGTGCACCACGGAGAAAATTCCTTTATACCTTTTTCTTTCTGAGAGTTGTACTTTTGCGGCATGAGCAAACGTGCTTTCAGTAGTTTCTTTACCACAAAGATAAGCAAGAGGATCAGTTTGGACATGATTTTGTTCTGCGAAATCCTGTTTATGTGAATTATTTTTTGTGGCCAGCAACTGTAACATTTGTGTCTAGCAACTTGAACATGTTTGGGGCCTCTGGATTTCTCAAGTTTTGATCAATGGGTGCTTTCTTGACTAATAAAGATGAACAGAAGTTGCTCCGAACTCCTACTTTGCAGTTGACAATTCTTGAGTTTTTTCTTGAAGAAATCTGCAAATTCTTGAGTTGTTCCGGTCCAAAACATCTTCCTGAAAATGCTGTTTTAGGTGCAGCGGTTTAGGTGGCTTTCATTATTCATTGCCTGATTGGTGAGTTTATTGACATGCTGAAACACAACCAACCATTAGAGGGGCAGACAATTCCCTCAAACAAAGGGCAAGGTGTACAATTTTGATGGCATGTTAAAGAGATGCAATCCACAATTAGTGAAGAAGCAGGATAACAAAGATCGGTTTAACATGCTAAAAGATCAGCTAAGAGATGAGCACTGAACTTCAACTTCATATCCCAGATGAAAAATCAAAGCCAATAATATTCTTTTGCACCTCTGCTGTCTCTATCTTATTGTTTGTTTCTCTCATTGAAAAAGCTAGTTTGACAGTAAGTCAAACAAAATAATAGAAAGGTAAACATCTTGTAGCTGAAATTTCAGATCATTCTAGAATGCAAGAATATTACATGGAGCAACCCAATTGCATCAACTGGGGGAGCAAAATACTGGTTTTGAGGCACTCCAATACATAACCACCCTTCCAAAAAAAAAGAGAGAGAGAGAACGAAAGGTGTTATCACATGGAAAAGACAATATTCCCTAGAATACAACTTTATCTCTACGAAGATGAAAGAATTCTCAATAGAAGGTAGCAGAAGTTGCAAGTTGCACCCTTTCAGCTTTAGAAGTCAATGGTGCCTGATTGCATCCATCTGGCTATGAAATGGAAATAAATACTTAACCAATCATCCTATATTCATTCCAAGAAAGCAACAGGTTGTCTAAACCACAAAGGACTAAATAATGCTCCATCATTATTCGCCTCCTTGGTTGGCTGGTTAGGTAATAGGTGCATTTGTACCTAATTCTTCCAGCTCAATAGTTCTATTAGTACAGATCATATCAATAAAGGAACAAGAACAATTATATCAGTACAGATCACACGGACAAATAAAAGAACACAAGAACCAGATGCTGAGTCCAGAATGTTTCATCTCCTCAAAGACCTGTCAGTTGACAACTCAAATTGCTCAACATCACATCAAAGTTCCAGGGGGCACTACATCTTCTTATGAAGTTCTTTCTTTGAAGGCAGCTTTTTATATTAAAAAAACCTTTACAGATAAGATTACCTGGATAAATAATACTGAGCTGAAAATCTATCTCAAACACGAGCCGAACAAGCATATACTCCAGAAATAGTGTAACGTGATGGGAGAACTTTCATTAAGCGCCTTGAAGAGCGCTTTTCCAGATAAAATTACATTTACTATTAGAACAGCAGCTAGGGAATGTATCACATTCACATGGCTAAGTCTACAACACCAGATACATGATTGACACAGAAGATATTATTATCAAGCATTGACCGATTATCTACAAGTAGACCCAGGAAAGGAGTGCAGCATGAAGCTCAAATCCTAATTACACAAAGCCTCAATCTTGTTCCAAGCCGAGCCGAACCTTCGCAAAAGCTCATAAACTATGAACAGATGAAGTCGGAAGGATGGTGATGCAGCAATGGTAAAATGATATGTTCAAGCATCTGATGGTTTAGAGTTTGCAACACTGTGTTTACACCGAATCAACCCCTTCAATCTGCTGGCGAGCAAGATATCTCTCTCTTCGTTCCTTCTGAAATAAGAAAATTCAGAATATGATCACATGATACACAGCCTCATATCAGATATTAGTAAAAGACTGGACTATTGTCTTTAAAAACACCAGAGCACTGATCTTACCCATTCATCAATCACAAGACCTTCGCCAACAATACGGGGACCAGTGTCCTCTGGAGGCTTCTTGCGTGCCTCAAGGGCTGCTTCTGCTTCAGCAAGCTGGCGCTTGAGTCTGTCCAATTGCTACAAGAAAGATATTGCCGAAATGTGTAAGGAAAACCGGCTGCTCTTCAGAATTGCATTGTATTAGGAGCTTTGCTGTGACTTACTGCGCTAGGACGCTCAGCATCCAAGAATACCACCCGCAGAATTTGCTCAACGGCAACCTGGTCTTTCTGCTCATCAAACTGTGGCATAAGGGTGAAACTTTAGCTCACGCAGCGATCAAAATTTAGGCTGTCGCATGATCTCAATAGAAAAAAGGATTTACCAATTCTGGGACATACTCCACAGGCCCTTTGACTTTCAGACTAACAATCTTGAACTTAACCTTGCACTTCTGGTCCCACGGTTTCTCGTTATTCTCTGGATGCTCCACAAACTTGAACACTGGCATTATAGCGGGTGAACAATGAGAAACAGGAGAAGAGAGAAACAGGAATGCACAACCGAATCATAATTGAACATGTTACCTGTTGCTATGATGCTTTCTCCTGGAGCAAGTATACCGCCGGGAGGCCTCATAAAGCAACTTTTTGGTGCTGTTGTTTGGAACTAGAACACACAAATGAACCATGCGTTAAATTAGTATGTTTCTGATTGCCATTGCGTAAATGGGGGACTAGTATTACACCAAACCAACCTAAAAAGAATTGCTTCGGGAGAAGGAAATTTTGCAAAACCACTAGCATAGTATCTACTCATACAAGAGTCAAAGTTTGGGGCTTTAATTTATTTAAGCTCTTAGTTCAAGGATGTAGAGAGCACCGGAGGGAGAGAAGTGTTGTTACCTTGAACGCCACATGGGACTTGCTGACGTTCTTGATCCTCACCGCGCTCCGGACTTGCTTCCCTGGCTCATCTGTATCAAACAATAAGTATAAGGTAAGTTGATGCAAATTGGAGCCGATATTTATCAAACATGTTGATTTACTAATGAATTAAATTGCCAAATTTCATCGCCAAAACAGAAATTTCACATGATGAAGCAAGAAGCAAGCAAACCAAAATTAACATGCCAAGAACAGCAAAGGCAACACCTTGACAAGCCAAAATTAATCAAATAAAGAACTTGGGAAAGGCGAGTCCAATCCAATCAAAACGTAGCGGCAGAGATGGTTCGAAGCAGCAACCTTTGGGCGGGGTAACCGCCCGCCAAGAAAGCAGAAGCCGCCGCCATGAGGAAGAAGAAAAAGAAGCAACCTTGCGACAATCGCAAGAAGCAAAAGACTAACCAAACCACCACTGCGTAGCGGCGCATACGTACATGGGAAGTAGAGTTTGGAGGGCGGGTCGAGCCTCAGCCGGCGCCTGGTGGGCAGCAGCGACCGTATCGCGGCGGCGCCCCCGCCGCCCGACGACCCGCCGGACCCATCTGCCCCTTCCTCCGCCAGCGGCGGCGGTCCGGACGCGGTCCCCCACAGCGGCATGCGTACGGCACAGACAACCCCCCCGCCGCGTGGTCGCCCTCCTCCTGCTAGTCGGCCCCCCTCCGCCGCGGCGCGGGAGGTGGTGACCGCCCCCTGGAGCAGCAGCAGCAGCAGCGGCTCGTCGTCCTCGTAGTCGTCGCGCGCTCGGTGGGTTCTTGGTTGGAGTGGTTGCGCGAGTGGTGGTGGTGGTGGGAGGAGGAGGAAGAAGAAGAATATTATTGTGCGGGTGGGGTGGGAGAAGAGGAGAGTAGAGCTGCAGTTGTGACGAGTGGGGGTGGTGATGTGTTCCTAGGCATCTCCTAATACACGTGAGCTTAGATGAGGTGCTAAATATATAAATGGGTTTAGTAACTAAACTTTTTAATGTATAGGTGCTTAGTTTTTTATAGCTAAGTTTTCTTCATTTAATTGTTTAGCAACTAAACTTCTCAATGCATATATGCCATATAGACGTTTTGCATAGGTCCACGCGCTTAGCATCGTTTTTTCCTGGGGTCACCAAAGTGCTCTCTCTCCTCCTTAATTATTTTGCCACGTTAGTTTTTCCTATGTGGTATTCTTAGCACCTGTACACCGTGGAGCACTAGAAAGGGTCTTATGGTAGATGGACGGTGGGGTAGCTACCGCAGCAGCAGCGGCATCTGCATGCTCGTGCTCCCTCTTCGTTTCTCCCTTTCTTTCCTTCCCTACCTGTGGCGGCTCCCTATTTTGTGTTTTGGTGGTGTCTGGTTAGTAAAAGTAGAGGCTTTAGTTCGGGTGCCATGGTGGTTGAGTAACAAATTCTTAAGATTTAGAGTATACTCCCTCCATCCAAGTTTATTAGACCCCATTTGATAATCTCCGGTAGCAATGCTAAGCGCGTGCAGTTTGAAGCAAATTTGGATTTCCGTTTTGGCCAACAAAAGCGCGCTATTTTCCCCTGAGTAATTACCTTGGAGTCTGAAAAAATCTCATGATTATACGGCAGTTTAAAATGCTAATCCGCTCGTCTCCTCCGCTAATAACTGCCTCGGGTGATTAGCGTTCGCCCAGCTCCGCGCTGGCCCACGCACGCGCCTCTCTCACCTCCACTTCTCATGTGAATGATCAGTGCATGCAAACGTGCCAAATTGGAGAGAGTAGAACGCACCAAAATTTGGAAGTCTAACTCTGCTTTAAAAACCACACAACCCTCTCATCTGCTTGTTGCACTTACGTTCTTAGTCCATCTTCTTCCTTGATGGCACACTTTGATCTAAACCAGCCCCCTAACTTAGAGCTAGACACAGCGCACATCAATAAAGGAGGAGTAGGTGCTGGGCATGGAGGAGGAGGAGGAGGCGACGTCCGAGTTCATGGCGGACGAGGGCACGCAGGACATGGACGTCTCAGCCTCGCCGGGCGTAAGCAGATGCTGCGCGCCGGCAGCAGACGTGGCCATGGTGTCGTTCAGGTGCATGGCAAAGAAGGAGTTGTCGTGGAAGAGGAGGAGTTGGCGTTGGAGGAGCCGACGCCATGGACGGGGGTGACTACGCCATGGCCGACGGACCCAACGCACCAAGAAACGGCACAGACGTTGACGCCATGGACGGGGTGACTACGCCATGGCCGATGCACATGAAGCACAAGGTAACAGCATGGACGGCGACGCCATGGATGAGGGAGGCTTCGATGCTATGGACGGGGGCGGCGTCGATGCACACAAAGCACCAGACAACGACACGGATGGCGACGCCCACGAACAACCTGACAACGGCATCGGCATTGACCTAAGTAAATCCATTTCTTAACTGAAAAATCATCGTTGTCATTTGATGAACAATATGCGTTGTCCGGTTTAAAAAACAGATGTATTGTTGGACTAGTTTACGTCCGTTAATATCTGATTACAGTATGGAGAAGATTTAGAATGGGCTATATTCTGTTGTAGGTTGAATTGTTATAATTATTCACAAAAACCTTGTATTCATATAAATTGCACGTTTTGTTTTTGCAGATCATGTTGTTGGCATAAGGAGAAGGAATCAGTACAACGACAATGAGAAGCATGCAATTTATAACATTATCTTGAGCAGAAATGGTCTTGGTCGATTGAAACATGGTGTTATTAAAGCCGTGTCACTGCTAGCTGGGGTGCCACAAAGGTGCGTGCGTCGGATATGGCAGAACGGCATGACGGGAGGAGATGTCAACGCAGTGATCAACAAGAGAGCAAAGAATTGTGGCAGAAAAAGGATAGAACTGAACACTGACGCCATGTGTGTGTCGGCGTAGAGACGCCTCTAGCGGTGGTCCGGATGGACCCCCTTTGGGATTTGGCCGGGGGCGCAGTAGAGTTTCTCTTGTGAGCTGGTGACGGATCCTGGAGAGGTGGATATGATGCAGGAGACGCAAAGATTTACCCAGGTTCAGGCCACCTGAAGGTGTAAAACCCTACGTCCTGCTTTGGTGTGTATTTATCGATCTTTGGAAGGTTACAGAGGTTTTTTGCTTACAAGCGGAGTTCTTCTCTAAGAGGGTTAACCCTAGAGTTCTTCCCCAAGAGAGTCTAAGGATTTTCTAACTCCGGAACCAACTGAAGAAGAGAGCAACCAGCAATTCTCTAACTGCTCGATCTGCCCACCAATCTCCTTTTTTTTTGCATGGCCTTGGTCCTCCCCTTATATACTCGGGGGATTACCACAGCGGCCAAAGGGTACTGCTGGCGACGTGGCCGCTACAGGACTGCCCACGCCTTACACTTAATGCACGATGTAGACTTTCGCGCCGGACGTCTTCTCACCGCGCCTCGGAACGGGGACTCTGACATCTTTATGCCCTGTGGGTCCCGCGAACGGAGACTTACCGGGCTTCTTCTGACAAAGGCGGGTGACACACCCGCCCCTGGGCCCCGAGCGTCAGCGACCAAACCCGCGCACCGGGGCGCGCGGTGACGCGACCCAAGGGGGCAAAAACGTTGACAACGACAGGGGCGTGCGGTGCGGCGCGCCCGGTCGGTCAACAGACCTGTCAGTCGGACCCATCACTTGGCAGGGGTGATAGCCAACGGGGCTTTCGCCTGAGCGGGTGGGGCCCGGCCTGACCGTCATCATGCCCTCACAGGGCTTAGAATCTCTTGTCGAAATGACAGGCATTAAATGCCTCTACCAGGGCTGAGGCTTGCGGGATTAGCTAACTGCTCGATGGCGTGCCCGGAGGAGGGCCCCACAGGGGGACCCGACGACCCCCGAGCACTCCGACCCCGAGCAGCTCCTTCAACCGGGAGGGGCGCCAGCTGTCCCAGGTTGCCCCCGGGCGACCTCGAGCGCTCGGGGAGCACTCGTTGGAGGGTCGCTCGGGGCCCCCTACGGGGGAAGTTCCAGGAGAAATGCTCGGGGGGATATCCCGAGCACTTCCTCGGGCCCCACACCTCTCGGGACGCCGGGCGCTCGGGGAAGGGGCCCCGAGCGCTCCCTCGATTCCTGAGCCTTGGACTCTCGGGAGCCCAAGGCCCTTCCAGGCTATTTGCGCGGGTGCGATGCCCGGGGAAATCCCCCGAGCACTTAGGCTCGACCGCCGGACCCACTTGCTGCCGGGGCGGGGTCTGCACCGACCCGGCCGCCACGTGTCTCGCCCCGCGGCATCTGGTTGGCCTCCGCCGGCGGTTCGGGGGACCCTGGGCCCCATTCCGCCGACAGCAGCCCCCGGCCTTATCTCCCAGCGATGGCCCGAGGGGCCGCGACTGGGGATAAGGCCTTTCCTTCTTGGACCAAGCAAAGATGCCGGCCCATCTTCATGCGCCCCGCGGAGGGGCGCTTTAATACGCGCGGGGAAGGCGCGCGGCTTTTCGCGCCGCGTGCGAACGGTTACGTGCCCTGGGTTTCGCGCGACCGCATCTTTACTGCCCCATGGCAGCAAATTCGCAGGCCATGATTACATGACCTCCGGGCTTCGCGCGGCCGCAGATTTACTGCCAACGGCAGTAAACTGACAGCCCACGATTGCGCGAAAATCGCCGGGTGTGGGCGGTTGATCTTCTGCAATCTTTTTCTTTAAAAGAAAACCGATCCCACACCTTTTCAACTTTCGAATCCTGCGCAAACGCTCTGCTTCCAAAGCTTTCGCGCTCGCTTCGTTTTCTTCCTCTCGCCGCCTCCCTCTTCGCCTCCCGAAATCCTTCTTCGCCACCACTCCGCCACCGCCATGACTCGCCGCAAGAGCCGCCCAGCCTCCCCGGACCCGCCCGCCGTGATTCCCAAGTCCTGCCTCCTCAACGAGGAGGCGATGGACAAAATCTGGCTGCTGACGGTGCCGGAGGGCCGTCCGGACCCGACGACGGTACGGCCGGAGCCGCGGGCGGATGAAACGGTGATCTTCACCAGTTTCATCACGGCCGGCCTTCTTCCACCCTTCTCGCCGTTCTTCATGGCGATCCTGGCGGAGTACGGGATCCACCTGCTGCACCTTACCCCCAACTCCGTCGTGGTGCTGGCGATCTTCGCCCACCTCTGCGAGATGTTTGTGGAGGTGATGCCGTCGGTGGCCCTCTTCCGGCATTATTTCGTCCTGCGCTCGGTCGGGAAGAGCCGGGGCTCCGCCCGAGTGGAGGTCAGCGGCAGCGTCAACTTCCAGCTCCGAGCGAAGGGCGCTTCGCCATACATTTCGCAAGACCTGCGGAACAAGTGGGACGACTGGCGCCAAAGTTGGTGCTACATCAACACCAATCCGACGGGGTCGCTCCTTCTCCCCGAAGCGCCGGCGGAGCACCAACGATCGTGGGAGTATCTCGCCGAGGACGACAAAGAGCTTTGGATGATGGCGGAGCGCATCTCCCAACTCCGGGAGTTGGGCTTGAACGCCACCATGATCGTCGGTGACTTTCTGCGCCGCCGGCTGGCGCCGCTGCGGGAACGCCGGCGGCCGGCGTGGATATACACCGGGGACCAGGACTACGGCCGGACGGCGATCGGCGCCGACAGCAACCTGAACGAGGAGCCGATGGCGCTGACCCTGAAGATGCTGCTAGGGGTCCAGGACGCCTCGCTCGCCGAGCTGCCGCGGCCGGACTTGCCGCTCTGCGTCGACGCGGACCGCCAGTCCATCCTGGACATGATGCCGACGTGCGATGCGTAGGGCATCGTGAGTCCGCCGAAGGATGGCCAGCGTAGATCGGCCGGATCCCTTCGGATTCTCGCGGATGAGGAGGAGGCAGAGGCGGCGCATGCAGCTAGGGCACCGAGCGTCCCGCTCGCCGTCCAAGACCCCACCGACCCGAAGGGCAAGGGGCAAGCCCCTCCTCCCCCGTCCCCGCCACCGCAGCCACAAGCGCCGAAGCCGAAGCCGCGAGCACCGCCAGCCGCGGGGCGGCAAACGGCGGGGATTGGAGGCGGCAGCTTCGGGCAAGGGACCTCCGGGCAAGGATACCCCGGGCAGCGCAGCTCCAGACCGCCGCCTCCGCCACCCGCGCGCCCTGCGGCGCCGGGGGCGGGAGGCGGCGGTTCTGGGCGAGGGTCCTCCGGAACTGCGCCGGCCGGAGGCTCGTCGGCGGCGGACGCAGGCGCCGCCGCCGGACAGAAGAGGAAGGGCCCGTCGACACCCCCTGGCTCGGGACGCCAGGTTCCGAAGAGCACGTGGCGGTAAGCGAGAGCTCTCTCCCCCTCCTCTTTTTTTGGCTAAGTGTTTTGCTTGGGAGCTGATCTGAACTTGCTTGTGCTAATCTTTTCAGGGAGAGTAAGAAGTCTCGGCCATCCCTGAGCTCACCTCCCTCCCCGAGGGCTCCGCCAGCCCCAAGCGCGGCTGCGGGCTCGAGAGCTCCTGCGGCTCCGAGCGGTCCTTCGGCCCCGAGCGAGCTGGTGGACCCAACCCCGAGTGCGCCTTCTGCCCCGAGCGCGAGCCCTACCCCGAGCACGGTGCCAGCCCCGAGAGCTGAAGCCGCCTCGCGGGAAGAGGCTGCCCCGAGCGCGGAGATGGCCGCACCGGAAGCGATGGAGGTGCCGGAGGCGAGGGAGAGTGCCATCCGGCGGAGGAGGAGCCGCATGCCTCCGCACCCGAGGAGCGGGCGGCGGTACTTGGGCAAGAAATGGCCCCGGCGGAGGGGACCGAGGGCACCCGGCCCGAGGGAGGGGCCGGTGCTTCGATCATGGCCAAGCGCCCCGAGCCCCAAGAGGAGGAGCTCGGGTGCCTCGACCTCACTGCTCTGCCCGAGGGGCAGCCTGCCGCGTGCCGCGGCGAGACGTCTCGGGGGATCCCCTCCGACATGTTTGACGCCGCGCGCGCCGCAATCAACAAGGTCCAGGAGGATCTCATCTCTAAGGAGAAATCCTTAGAGGATCGAGAGAGATCCTTGGAGGACCGGGTGACCGCGCTCGCGGAGGCGGCGGAGAACTTCTTGGCCCGCTCTCGCATCGCCAGGCGAGAGTACGAGAGGGACACCGCCGAGATCCTTCGGGAGCGGGAGGTCGTGGATGAGATGACGAGGGAGCTCGTCGAGAAGGAGCGAGACCTCGACTGGCGGGAGCGTAACCTCGACCGGCGGGCCTCGCTGCTTGCCCCGCGCGAGCGGGACTTGGAGGCGAGGGAGAAACACGCCGACGGGGAGCGGGCGCGGCTGGATCAGCGCGCCGCCGACGTCACCCGTCATGAAGAGCAGCTTCTTCTCCGCGAAGGAGAAGTTAAGACGAAGGCGCAGGAACTCAGCCAACGCGAGAAGACCCTCGAAGAGGCGTCGAACTCGCTGGATGCCGAAGTCCAGGCGCGCGTCAAAGCTGCTTGCGGGGAGCTCGCCAAGGAGATGGAGGGGCTCCGCGCGGAAATCCAGGGCCTCGGGGAGCGGCTCGAGGACTTGCGCATTTCCAAACGCAATGTCCAAGCTAAACTCCAAGAAGTGGAGGAGGCGAGGCGCTTATGTGCTTGAGGGTAACACGTCTTGGCGTCTCGCAATACTTCACTGATGAAGTACACGGGATGCTGCTGGACGCGTACCTGGGCAGAAGGTTGCTCGGGCCCAGCCCCCGAGCGATTGATTTCGCCCTCGAGCAAGGCGGGTTGCTCGGGCTCGCTCGGAGGATGGGACTCAGGGTCTTCTTCGGGAACATTGCCACTCGGGGATTCGGCCCCTAGGGCTCTGCCCGCTTCCCCGAGAGCTTTGCTCGGGAGCTCGCTCTCGGGGGCTCCTGTTGGCTGCCCGGGGTCGCTACTCGGAAGCAGGGACCCGAGAGCCTTCATCTGGTCGGGGGACGCTGGGAGTTCGGACCCGACCTCCCGCTCAGCGACGAGGACTGCACTCACCACCCGGGGCGTCACCGAGAGGTAGAGGAGCAAGGGCTCCTCGGGCCTAGGTGCTACCAAGACCGGAGACGAGGTGAGGTACTTCTTGAGGCCCTCAAGGGCTTGCTCGGCTTCTAGGGTCCACTCGAAGTGGCCCGATTTTTTGAGGAGCTTGAACAAGGGGAGACCCCGCTCCCCGAGCTTGGAGATGAAACGCCCCAAGGTGGCCATGCAGCCCGTTAGGCGCTGCATGTCCTTGAGACGAGCCGGCGGGCGCATCTGGTCGATGGCCCGGATTTTCTCGGGGTTGGCTTCTATGCCTCGGCTAGAGACCAAGAAACCGAGAAGCTTGCCGGATGGAACCCCGAAGATGCACTTTTTGGGGTTCAGCTTCATGTGAGTACCGCGGAGGCTGTTGAAGGTCTCGGCGAGATCCTCGATGAGCGTCTCCTCGTGTCTTGACTTGACGACGAGGTCGTCGATGTAGGCCTCGACGTTGCGACCTAGCTGTTCCTGCAAAGTAATACGCATGGCTCGCTGGTAGGTCGGGCCAGCGTTTTTCAACCCAAAAGGCATGCGGACATAACAAGACGTCCCCGCAGGGGTTGTAAATGAAGTTTTTTCCTCATCCTTTACAGCCATACTAATCTGGTGATAACCAGAGTAGGCATCTAAAAAACAGAGAAGATCACACCCTGTGGTGGAATCTACTATCTGATCGATGCGAGGTAAAGGAAAAGGGTCTTTCGGACAAGCCTTGTTGAGGTCGGTGTAGTCCACGCACATCCTCAGCTTGCCGTTTGCTTTGGGCACGACAACGGGGTTGGCGAGCCACTCGGGGTGGAGGACCTCCCGGATGAAGCCGGCTGCGAGGAGCCTGCCGACTTCCTCCCGGACGAACTCCGGCCGTTCTGGTGCTTGGCGGCGCACCTTCTGCCGGATCGGCCGAGCGTCGGGACGCACGGCGAGGCGATGCTCAGTCACTTCCCTAGGGACCCCCGGGCATGTCGGACGGTTGCCATGCAAACACGTCGGCGTTTGCCCGGAGGAAAACGAGGAGCGCGCCTTCCTATTTGGCGGCCAGGCGGCCGCCGATCTTGACGGTCTTGGACGCGTCTTCCCCCAGGACCACCTCCTTAACAGGGACGGAGTCATCGGCAGCGACTCTGGCTTTGGTCGGGGGCGGACCCGAGGACTCGGGGAGCTCGGAGACGTCGTCGACGGCAGCGGCAACCTTGGAGAAGAGTTGCTCGGCGCAGGCGACGGAGCCATGGATGTTGGCCGGCATGGTGATGGTGCCGTTGGGGCCCGGCATCTTGATCGTCAGGTAAGCATAATGGCAAGCCATCATGAACTTGGCGAGCGCCGAACGCCCCAAGATGCCGTTGTAGGGGAGCTCGAACTCGGAAACATCAAAGATGATGTTTTCGATCTGGTGGTTACCCTTGGTACCGAAGGTGACCATCAAGGACACCTGGCCCAAAGGCATGGTGAGGCCGGGGGAGACGCCGTAAAACGGCAGCGTAGCCTTCAGATCCCCCCGGGGTACCTGCATCTTGCCAAACACCTCAGGGGACAGGAGATTAAGCCCTGCGCCCCCGTCGATCAGCATGCGGGTTACCTTTATGTTGCAGATGGTGGGGGAGACCACGAGCGGGAAGCGGCCCACGCCTGAGATGTTCTCGGGGTGGTCCGAGCGGTCGAAGGTGATCGGGGACCCCGACCACTTGAGCGCTCGGGATGCATCGGCGCTCGGGGTTACCGAGCACACCTCTCGCGCCAAGAGCTTGAACTGACAGCGTGAGGTGGGCGTGAAGGCGCCCCCGTTGATGCATGCCACCGCCTGCGGCTCCTGGAAGCCGAGGTCTTCCTCTTGCCCGCCGGGATTGTCGCCGCCCTCGGCGTGGCGCTCCTCCCGCTGCTTTTAGTTCCTCTCGGCGAGGAACTTGACCGTTCGGCACTCGGAGAGGTCATGCCGGTCGGTCTCGTGGATAGGGCACCACAGGCCCGAGCTCTGCTGGGGAGCTCGGGGTGGCTTTCTGCCGCCGTTTGCCCCGCCGCGCGGGGGCTTACGAGGCTTGGCCTCCGCCGCCGCGATGGGCTCGGACTTACGCTTTTTGCCCTTCTTGTCCCGCTTCCCAGCGTGGCGAGAAGGGCCAGCACCGTCGACCGCTGATTGGTCAGGGCGCGGGTCGTGCCAAGCACGGGCTTTCGCCGCCTTAGCGCACTTGTCCGCAATAGCGAACAAGTCCGCGGTGGACTGGACGTCCCGAGTGCCCAGCTTCTCAAGCATCTTCTCATCGCGGACTCCCTGTCGGAAGGCGACGATGACGGCCTGAGGAGATATCTTGGGGATGGTGTTGCGCACCTGGCTGAAACGCTGGATGAAGTGCCGCAACGTCTCCCCTTTTCGCTACCGGAGAGCGTGAAGATCGCTCTCCGTGCCAGGGCGCTCGAAGGTGCCCTGGAAGTTCGCCACGAACTGGTGGCAGAGGTCCTCCCAGGACGAGACAGAACCTGGAGGAAGGTTCATGAGCTAAGACCGGGCCGATCCCTTCAGGGCCATCGGGAACCAGTTGGTCATGACCTTCTCGTCGCCTCCAGCGGCCTCCACTGCGGTGTGGTAGATCTGGAGGAACTCCTCGGGATGGAAGGATCCATCGTATTTCTGCGGCGGCTCCGGCCGGAATTTGCCAGGCCAGGTGACGCGACGAAGATCGGCAGTGAAGGCCTGGCAACCCGTCCCATAAAGAGGGGTGCCGGCCTCCCTACCTTGCTGGACGCGGTGGTGCACCCGGGAACACGCGCGACCGGAGATAGGGCCGGAGGAAGATTGGCCCTCGTCCACCCTATCGCGCTCGCGCTGACGTTCGATGATGGTGCGCGCGTCCTCATCTTCCCTCCGCCTACCAAGGCGGTGGCGAAGATCCTGGCCATTCCCCTGGGCGGGAGAAGAAACCGAGGGGGGAGATCCACCGGGCCGGCCGCCGGCCGACCCGCGCTGTGGATGCGGTGGCACCGGCGGCGAAGCCGCGGAGGGGCCGGCGCGGGCGCCCCCACGCCCCGACGAGGTGTGGGAGCTCCTGGCCGCCGCTTGACGGCGGGCGGTGTCGACCAGGTTGGCGAGGTCCTGGAGCCATGGGCCCACCGGGGACGCAGCCTCCACTGGGACGGGAGGATGCCGGAGGAGGAGCTGCGCCGCCTGCAGCGTGCTCACTTCCCCGGGATCGGCGAAGTCTAGCCGGCGACGAGGCGGCGGCGGAGGAGACTCGGCGGCGGCCCCCAGAGGCCCGCGGCTATGGCAGCAGCACAAAGGCAGCGGCCGCCGACGTATCACCGGTCTCATTGCGTCGCTCTTCCAGACCGGGGGGGTCTGACTCAGATGAGGACCCGGACAGATCCAAACGTACCTCGCCCGGAGGCAGATTGGGATCCGCCATGGAAGCAGGTTCGAAAAAACCCCAAGCGCCCCCTACCTGGCGCGCCAGCTGTCGGCGTAGAGACGCCTCTAGCGGTGGTCCGGATGGACCCCCTTTGGGATTCGGCCGGTGGCGCAGTAGAGTTTCTCTTGTGAGCTGGTGACGGATCCTGGAGAGGTGGATATGATGCAGGAGACGCAAAAAATTTACCCAGGTTCAGGCCACCCGAAGGTGTAAAACCCTACGTCCTGCTTTGGTGTGTATTTATCGATCTTTGGAAGGTTACAGAGGTTTTTTGCTTACAAGCGGAGTTCTTCTCTAAGAGGGCTAACCCTAGAGTTCTTCCCCAAGAGAGTCTAAGGATTTTCTAACTCCGGAACCAACTGAAGAAGAGAGCAACCAGCAATTCTCTAACTGCTCGATCTGCCCACCAATCTCCTTTTTTTGCATGGCGTTGGTCCTCCCCTTATATACTCGGGGGATTACCACAGCGGCCAAAGAGTACTGCTGGCGACGTGGGCGCTACAGGACTGCCCACGCCTTACACTTAATGCACGATGTAGACTTTCGCGCCGGACATCTTCTCACTGCGCCTCGGAACGGGGACTCTGACATCTTTATGCCCGGTGGGTCCCGCGAACGGAGACTTACCGGGCTTCTTCTGACAAAGGCGGGTGACACACCCGCCCCTGGGCCCCGGGCGTCAGCGACCAAACCCGCGCACCGGGGCGCGCGGTGACGCGACCCAAGAGGGCAAAAAGGTTGACAACGACAGGGGCGTGCGGTGCGGCGCGCCCGGTCGGTCAACAGACCTGTCAGTCGGACCCATCACTTAGTAGGGGCGATAGCCAACGGGGCTTTCGCCTGAGCGGGTGGGGCCCGGCATGACCATCATCATGCCCTCACAAGGCTTAGAATCTCTTGTCGAAATGACGGGCATTAAATGCCTCTGCCAGGGCTGAGGCTTGCGGGAGAAGCTAACCGCTCGATGGCGTGCCCGGAGGAGGGCCCCACAGGGGGACCCGACGACCCCGAGCACTTCGACCCCGAGCAGCTCCTTCAACCGGGAGGGGCGCCAGCTGTCCCAGGTTGCCCCCGGGCGACCTTGAGCGCTCGGGGAGCACTCGTTGGAGGGTCGCTCGGGGCCCCCTACGGGGGAAGTTCCAGGAGAAACGCTCGGGGGGATATCCCGAGCACTTCCTCGGGCCCCACACCTCTCGGGACGCCGGGCGCTCGGGGAAGGGGCCCCGAGCACTCCCTCGATTCCTGAGCCTTGGACTCTCGGGAGCCCAAGGCCCTTCCAGGCTATTTGCGCGGGTGCGATGCCCCGGGAAATCCCCCGAGCACTTAGGCTCGACCGCCGGACCCACTTGCTGCCGGGGCGGGGTCTACACCGACCCGGCCGCCACGTGTCTCGCCCGGCGGCATCTGGTTGGCCTCCGCCAGCGGTTCGGGAGACCCTGGGCCCCATTCCGCCGACAGCGTGAATTACCTTTGTATCAGCGGACTATACTACTAGACCTCGCCGCAGCATTGCGTGAGTAGCATTTTGGGTGTTGATTTGGTTGCCAAATCTTATGTCCCGTTTGCAAACTATTCGATTTTCATAGTAATTAAGAGTAAAACTTCTCGTGTTTGAAATAGATCTTCTTTTTAAAAAAGTGTTAATCGTGGATGTCCGCAAAAGGTGTTGGTTTCTCGATCCGTTGAATCACGACCATTCAATCCGTACATTGAGCAAAGCGGTTAGCGGCTTTACTCTCGCGCTTACTCACCTTCACCTCATTCCGCTCCTACCGCTGATAATAAATGTGTTGCAACACAATATCCAACATAGGAGGTTTTGATTCTTTTTTCTCTTTGAAAGGTTTTGTTCTCAATCTAGAAAGAATCAAATTTCTTGTTGAAAATTCAAAGTTTTAATCTGCAAGTTGAACTTCACTGGTTTGGCGGCAACAGTGGTCTAGTGGCATAGTGCTGAGGATGAGGAAGAAATTGTTGCGCTTGGGGAAGAAAATGGGACACTGGTACTGGCCGGTCAAGCTGGGGTAGGAGTGTCTTCACCTGCCATGGTAGGTAATAGGAAAAGTTGCTTGTCATATATCAACTTCGTCTCTTGATAGAAGTAACTGGAATATGTGTAAACTAGTTTGAAAGAGAAATGTTACGAAATCAACTCAATATATTGCAACAGTCGATATCTGAGCAACCTTCAAGCCAATTTGATATGGGTGGCAAGGATCTCACAAAAAATTAAGATTTTTCTATGGCAACTAGTTCGCTACAAACTCCCTTCAGAGGACCAAGTGAAGAAGAGACAGCGATCGGGGAATGGGAAATGTGCTCTTTGCTCAGAAGACAAGAACGTGAATCACATCTTTTTGCAATGTGTTACGGTGCAATTTCTATAAAGCTATGTTTCAGACAATTTAGGGTATGAGTAGACTTCAAAGTGCGGCATCGATTTCCTAGCACTCATCTAAGGTCTTTCCGGCCAAGTTAGGAGCGCAATTTTGGATCTTATAGAATATTAGAAACAAGTCGTTTATTGAACATATCTTTATCCGATGATCTATTGACGCCTTATATAAACTGAACTCCTTATCTACTTGCAACTGTGTGGCCGTTAAGCAAACCCAGTCGAATAAAATGCTATTCTAAATCAAGTAAAAATAGATTATTTTTTCTAAAATCCGTCGACTGTTGACACTTGAGGACAACTAAAGGTAAACAGTTGAATTTACACTAATTATAAAGTTAGTGAATAAAACATCGGATGAAAAGGAATCGATGAATAATAGTAGATTAAAAAAGGAGTTGCAAGGAAAGAGGCGGAAGAAGCCAAAGGCGGGAGATGGTAGAAGAGGTTGGAGCGTAGTACAAGAGCACTGGGGAGTCAACGGCAGTGCCTGCGGGGCACGTCGGGCGCCATGGAACAAACAAATACTACTATTAGTACTACTTGTTTTTGCCTCAACAATAAAAATAAAAAGATAGAGACATGCATGGAGACACTGATGACTCACGAGCTCCCATTCCAAGAGAGACAGCAATAGGTCATGCATGCCTGCCTGCCTCTCTGAAACTCGAGTACCCAGGAACAGAGAACGTTCGCAGCTAGAAACAAGGCTATTCACGGTTGAGAATGATCTGCACAGCGATGGAGTCTGCTATAAGTCAATGGCTATCCCTCTCTATAATTAAGCACGTAGAACAAAGCAAAAGAAAACGCCTCGAGACAAGCGGACATTGACTCGATCGGGGACGCATGTCCTTCACACGTATCACAGCTTTCCAAGCTTGAACAAACCGTTTCATCTCTCTGAAAATATGCAGTAATGTCGTGGTGTAACGGTGCACATTCTGCAGCAAGCAAGGATAAGATCAAGGAAAAAAAAACTGAAATCGAAGGTTTACCTGAGCTGCCCGGTGAAGGGACCGGTTTCCATTCTTTCTGATTTGCTATTATATTTCACTCTTCATTTCTGAAATGTATATGTTCTTTTGTAGTTGGACAAAAAAAATAAAGTATAAGTAAAATATCAATATTGTCCTGCAGTTATTCACATGTTTTATCTCTTTTTTCTTCCTAATGCAATAAATTTTGTTCCTTGCGGTATTGCGTTTGTTTAGTATTTTCTTTATCACTGCTCTTTTGATTCACACAACATGTCATTTTGGATATCTGTCGAGTCTCCAAAACTCTACTGTGTCCCTAATTTCTATCCTAATACTTTTATACAACTTTTTTTTTGAAAAGTAACAATTATGAAAAATTTAGAGACCAATCCACACAAATGATTTTTCATAGAACCAATCCACATATTTAGATACAGCTTGCCAAAGTTTCAAAACTTGACTTCATGTAGTGTCAAAACGTCATGTTTTGTTTTATGAACTGGAAGGAGTAATTGTCGAGATATGTGAGAAATAGCGTGAGAGAGCTGCTCCTTTCGGCCAGTATAAAACTACTCACCCAAGTCGGTTGGGCCGGCTGGCACCGGTTTTGTTTTATACCGATGGAGATGTTCTACAAAGCACGCCATCAAACTTATATAACTTTTGCTATTGATATATAACAAGTATATTTGGATTGATCAAGTGAAAATAGCTTCATTAGTTTGCTATGATGTTTTCATAGTATCATGATTTATATCTTTTCTAGCATATTCATATGGAATGCAAGCTGTGTCCATGTAACAGTTCTGAAAAATTTCAAATTTTGAAAAAATGAAATCATTCTCTGGGCCGAATCCTCACTCCTCAGCCCAATCCACATCTCCTTCTTCGGCCCACTCGGCCCATCATCTTCTTCCCCTACCTCCTGTCACCGCCGCCCGTCACCACCGCCCGTCGCATCCCTCGGCTCAACGCCGGTGCCACGCGGACTCACCCCTCTGCTTCACCTCGCGCCCCGAGGCCATTTTCCACGCGCCCTCCGCTCCTCCTTCCTTCTCTGCCCCGCCGCTGATCATCCTCGGCGCCGCCCGCCCCTCCTCAACCCTATAAAAGCCGGTGATGCCGAGCTCCTCCCTTCTCTCCCTTTTCTCTTTTCCTCAAGTCTCCGAGCACTCCCGAGCTCCTCCGTTCCCTTCCGGAGCATTCCCGAGCGTCTCCTCTTCTTTTCCGAGCTCCGGCGAAGCAACCCAAGCCTACCACCATCACCTCCGCCTTCGGCGAGGTAACCCGAGCCGCCCCTCTCCGTTGCCAACCCTAATACCATAGACATTTTCCCCTTTCTCCACGAAAATGAGATCGCCGACCTCGGTAGGACCTCCCCGAGTAGCTAATTTATCCCGGTCAGCCTCACCGGCGACGAATTTGGAGCTCATCGCCTGTGGCCACCGCTCTCCTCTGTTTCCCCTCTCCACCTGCCGACGCCCCGGCCTCTCCTCCCACAGGCCACGGCCTTTTTCTCCTCTGGGCCGCCACCTCCTCCCCGTGGCAGGCTGGCCCAGCTCTCCTCTGGGCCGGTTCCGAACGCCACAGGCCGGCCCAGCCTTTTATTCATTTTCTTTTATTTCCTTTTTATTTTATTTTAATATCAAGCCAAAACCCGTTTGTAGCCCAGCAACAGCCCAATAGCAAAACAGATTAAGCCTAGTAGTTTTAGAAATTCTTTTATTTTTATTTTTATTTTTTTTCTATTGAGCCCAAACCCAAGCCCAAGCCCAACCCTAACCCATATCCAGCCCAACCCGAGAGCCCTAATGGGCCCAATATTATTTCGAGGGTCGGGCCTGACGGGTCCTATTATATACCGTTTCAATCGTCTCGACGACACGGTTCCAATTTTCCACTCCATTCCACCAAATTCTCACTTTTTAACACCCGACACTCATAAAACCCTCTCACATCTTATATATTCTGAGTCCCCTCGGAAACCCTAATCCACATTCCACATCTTCTTCCACCTTTTCAACACTCCGGTTCCAACCTCACACCCCCACTTCATTTTCAAATTAATTTACATTTTGCTCCCAGCTTGCATTCGTTGAGTCCGGACTTATATATGTTTGTGTGTTTGGATCTTTTTACAACTAGAAAATGATAGTGATGATCCGACGCTGGGCAAGGATTCCGAAGGCGAAGGACTTCCTAAAGACTTCGACCCAATAGACCCCGTTGCAGTAGGCAAGTCACACTTCTTGTTCATGTTGAGCTCACATGCCATGCTAATTACTGTACTACTAGTTTAGTTATTATTTTTCGCATGTTAATTTCATATGTGCTATCTTTGAATGACATGACTATATAGTTACCACCTACCACCCCACAGCCTAGTTAATTTTTGTAGGCCATATTCACCTTGATAACCCTAGGATAAAAATGAGTTATATCAGTATCCTTCACCGGCATTAGAGGCTAGGCTAGACAATATTTAGAAGCATTGGTAACCCTAGCTTAAAACTCGGTGTATGTGTTTTTAAAGAGAAATTGCCGACGGTAGGGGACAGAGAAGATGGGGTCCTTCATGATTGATTGTGCAGCCATACTCCTCCCGTGGAGTAAGGGTAATCGGGTGGATTGCCTTACTCGGGGCAGTTAAGGACGAAACCCTCGTGCTTAGTGATGAACATAGAACCGCTCAATCACATGTTCGACTTGTCGAATCTGGCCTAGTAAATCCGCTCTACCTGCTGAACAACTACAGACTAGCTTGCCATTCCACTTCTCTGGAAGGCCCACAGAAGCGAATGAGGTGATAGGCCATTTATTGGGAAATCACAATTGGAACTCACCGACTCCCAGATTGTGAAGTTGACACTGGCCCGTCGGCTCCCAGGTGAGCGAGTGACGTAGTGTTCCTGGGTAGAAACTTCAAAAGATAGAGCAGATAAAAAGCCTCGTTAACCTACCTCTGTCGACACATCGATAGGCGTGTGTATGACTGCAGTGGCACCAAGAGGTATGTGTATCATGTGGGTAAAGCTGAACCACTCTGCAGAGTTAAATCAAAAGGTATTCGAATACGCCGTGCTTCCGGTTAATGAAGCTACGTTTAGAGGTCATTCTCGGTACAAGACACAAGTAGAGATTGATAATGTTTAGTTGAATTTGACGTTGACCCGGCAGGGTTGCTAAAAACAATGATTTATAGTTAAAATCTTTTAATGATGAGAATTTAATCACTAAGACGGAGACTAGGACTATGCATCCACCAAACATTAAACCGTACACCCCTCCTTGAAATCCAGAGCATGTAGCTAGTAGCATAATTTCCCAACGTGGCTTGCTGAATACGTCAGGTACTCATTACTGCACCGACCATTACAGCTGAACAGGAAAACGAAGAAGGCGTGTACGACGAAGATTACTTTGACGGAGATGAACATGAGTTTTAAGTCTTATCCGCGCTCGAGGCGCCTGTGGGATATGTTCTTTTTGTTTGTAATATAAACTTTAGGCTCGGATGCCCCAGTCTTTATAAACTTAACTGCTGCTAAGCATAATTTCTCAGTTCTGTAATAAAGTTTGTTTGTTTAATTGCTGTGTTGGTAATGTAACCGCTTTACATCTGCAATTGAGAAACTCCTGGGCAATTGCGAGCATGTCTCGTGGCTCCGAAAATCGGGGTCGTGACAGTCCATTTCCAAAACTTTATCTATTTAGGAACGACTGGAGTAACTCCGTTCTCAAATATCAACAAGAATCTCTTCCATTTCTTTCCCTCTTGGATAAAAACGTAAAGGTCCATCCAAATATTTCCTAGGAATTACCCAACGTGTGAGCTCAATGATAAATTCTACGATAAGTTTTCTTGTTATTTTTGTGCACCCATTTCCTTTGTTGATGTAATAAAGGGAAACGTGCAACATCCTTTTGCACTTTTCCTCCTCCAAAGAATAAGAATCCCTTTTATTTTGGCTGCTATATTCTCGTATCAAGCTCACCTTCATCGAGTGTGTGTGTGTTTTTATGTGTGTGTGTGGGTGGGTGTTCCTTCATGGAAGTTAGGCAGGCCATGTCAGGTGCGTGACGTGAAAGGAAAATGAGATCTAGAAAATGTATCAGCCAAGTGAGCGTCTTCATCTTTCGGTTAGGGCTCCGGCCCATATATTATTATGAGTTATGAGGCCACCTCGGGCCAGTACTACATCCAGGCCCATGTATTGGAATCTTGGGCCCAGGCCTGCCTCGAGGCCCAGTGACTGTGATCCAACTGGCTATTTATCCTCCGTGTCATAATCTAGGCCCAAAGAGCTCTTGCCCAATTGAAGCCCATACGTTGGTAGCAAGTGAATTTAATAGGACCTGGCCTGGCCCGGCCCGGCCCAGATCCGGAGGCCCCGTACGTAGCTCTTTCAGAAAATACATGGGCCATGTATTAATTCATTCAGTACTATTTCATCTTGGATCAAACACGATACATACAATCTATTTGGCTAGCTAGCCCATGCACACAGCTTAGCCCTTGAGAGCTAGTTCTGCAACAGGCCAATAGCTGTCAAACATTTCTTGCACTGTCTTTTTGTAAAAAGAAAAGATATTGCAGTACTTAACCAATACCTGTTGCAATTAGCAAGGTAGCTAGAATCTTTGACCAAACGTAATCTAATGGCCGTGTTGATTACATAAGCTCGGTCAATTACTCATCCCACCTAACCTAACCTAGCTAGCATGAACTAGTAAAGGTGATTTTTGTCGATCGATCGGTGATCAGCTATATTATTATTTCTCTGACGAACCATGCATGCATTAGTTGGTTAATTAATTATTACTGCCCTTTAACGCGTGCGGTAAATATTGACGACCGGGAGGCCTAGTTTCCACATTTCTTACTTGAAAATTTATCACGTAAGACTTGACGTCAATTCTATTGTTTCTGGCAAATCAAAACTGGACACGGCAGAAGGTGATCCATCTATCCGATAAAGAAACCTGAGGAACTAATCTAGTCATCGTCGGATCATTTAAGTTTCAGATAGAGACCCAAACTATAGCATGCACGCAATTTAGAGCAGTCTCAATACTCCAACTCAGCTGTCTCTTAAGCCATGCCACCTAAGTAAAAAGCTTATGTGGCAGCGTAGTTATGAAGAAAAGAAAAGGAGACTGTCTCTTAATTTGGAACCTGCTCTTAGCGGTGTAATCGATGTAAATTAATTTTTGAGTGATTCTATGTGGCTCATGTATGTACTACTATGTATTAGAACTATGCCACAAATAGGTTACAAGGTTTAAAATGGTAGTGTAAATCATAAAATATAATAAATGAAGATGTTTTAGATACAACTCATTGAGAAGGTTGTATCTAAACAATTATTTAATACAATAAGATACAACCTAAGGGCACTCCCAATGCATTATATGTTAGGTTGTATCTTATTGTATGTAGATACAAGCTACTCAATGGGTTGTATCTTATTGTTATATCTAAAAGAGCTCTCATTTAATGTGTTTTGTGAGAGAAAAAGCATGAGATGTCTTGGATTTGGTGCTAAGAACTATATCTAGATTAAGATATAGTTAGTCTCTCTTTTCTCATTAAATAGGGTGCCACATCAGATTTTACTTAGTTGGCAGGTTTAAGATATAGTACACCTTAGAGTATTGGGACTGCCCTAAGATACAATACATTGGGAGTGCCCTTATGAGTAAAAGTACTGTACCACCTGGCACCTACACCTGCATGCCACAGTATGAGTAGAGCTTTCATATCTAGACCTGGGAGTTGGGCCGGGCCGTGCCAACACGGCCCGAGGCCAGATGGCCCGGCCAGCCCGTCGTGCCGTGCCGGCCCGGCCCAGATATCTGTTGACTGCGCCGAAGCCCGGCCCGCAGCACGTCGGGCCGTCATCGGGCCGTGCCGGGTCAGGTCGGGCCTGAACTAAATGGGCTGCAAATCAGATCTAGCCCATCCGTTGTGCCGGGCCGGGCCGCCCGTCATGCTTTTTCTCTGGCCCGGTCCAGCCCGGACTTCGGGCCGTGCCAACCCGGCCCTCGTTTTTTCGGGCCGTGCTCGGGCCGGCCCAGGTAAGCACGGCCCAACGTCCCAGCTATATTCATATCTACTCGCTCCGATTGCAGGTCCTTTTAAGAGATCACCTTAATGATCCCAACGCCCAACTACCTGCACCTACGTGCTATATATATATCTATAGTCTAATATTTGTTTTTTGTAAGATGAAATTTCATTGAATAAAAATATGTTCTCGTTGCATAAAAAAATATTTTTGTTACACGAATTTCTTACATGAGAATATCATATTGCGTTAGTTTAAAATTTTTGTTACAAATATTTTAGCAAAATATTTTAACCATATAGCAAAGATATTTCTACGGATGTCCAATCCAACATCAGAATCGGACGTCTAACCGCTAATCCTGCTCCAAATATAAGTACATGATCGACATACACATTCTGCATTTTTGCTTTTGTTGTTCCTATTTAGTCTTTGATTAATTTCATCAAGAATTGAGCCTTTTAACTTCAGTTTTATGAGTACTGAGTAGTACTAGTACAGTTTAGCCTCTATATATCTTGGCCACATGGATAATCTATGCTGCAGCAGTATAGCTTTTCCTAACGACAACATTCAGCTACGTACCAACAATGTCATCTTAAGTCTGAAATTGATGTCACGGTAGAGCTCAAATCTGAGGTTCTAGCATAGGAGGCAGGCTGCTAGCTCATATTATTGTATCTATACTATCTTATAAAAGGAGGAGTTTTTCTTTTCTAACTCTACCCCACAAATTGTACACAAACTATTCAGCACCATTGGATCTTATCTATCTAATGGCTGTTATGCATTTGATGGTTTGCCACCATCCAACGGGTGACCTGCTCAGTAAATCCCGTAGTCTTTCCTGATCCCACGGTGATCGCCCACCCCCTCTCTCTCTCACTCTCTTCACTTTCCCCCACCTGCACCCGACTCCTCCTCTCTCCCTCGTGCACACCGCCGCCACTCCAACTCCTCCGACATCGCCGCCTCCCCCGGTCCCCTCCCTCCCACGCCACCTCCCACGCCACCCCCCTCGGCCCCCTCCCTCTCCGGCCGCCTCCACCCGCCCCTGCCGCACAAGCACACCGCGACGCCCCCACCGTCGTCGCACGCCGCGCACCCCCGCCGCTCTCGCACTCCGCCTACCCCGGTCCCCTCCCTTTCCGGTTGCCTCCACCTGCCACCGCCGCGCTTGCACGTCGCCTCCCCTAGTCTCCCCTTTCTCCGGCCGCCGCACCTCTCTTCGGCGCCGCCTCCTTCTCGCCTCGGTCCTCTTCCCCAGTGCGCGGCGCCAGCCAACCGCCGCTGATGCTGCCCACCGCGTGCCCCCGCCGCACTCGCACACCGCCTCCCCCAGTCCCCTCACTCTCCGGTCGCCTCCATATTGTGCTAGGTTGCTGGTGAATTTTGATGTTGTGCTAGGTTGCTGGTGATTGAATGTTTGAGTTGGTGCGTTCATTTTGTGCATGAATTGTTTGGTTTGCTACTGATTTCAATATCCTAGGAAAATTTGAATGTGTAATGGTGTACAGTGTTCATCTCCTCAATGGTGCTTGTGTTCGTAGAAATTCTTGCTATTCTTGTAAGGATAATGGAAGGGACAGGCATAATGAAGAGGTTTTCAATTCCTACTATCTTCTCTCTTTTGTACTACAATCAGGTATTGGAATTGTTTGTTCTTTTCTTAGATCTGCCGCATATACTACTAACTTGGGAAAGATCAGGTAGCTATGTCTATATAACCAATGGGTTGAAAAGCAAAGTTATTTTGTAGCAAACATATGTACATTTCTATGTTTACGTACTTTGGATTTAAGCATCAGAAAATCTTACCTCTATCTATAATTTATTTTTCATAGGATGAATTTTGGTTTATTGATTTCAACCATCAAATCTGCAGAGCTGCAACACAGGTAGCTAAATTGAGGAGGATCAATTTGGTATGTTCAGAGCATCCTTAAATTGAAAGAGGAACCTACTTTGTTATGTCATGAATCAAGTTATTGTTTTTAAATTGAAAGAGGAACCTACTTTGTTATGTTACAAATCACGATATTGTTTTATTTTGTGACCCAGCCCAGCTCTCCGGTTGTCTAATGTGCTACTTCTTATTAGTAATCAGAAATAGGGATGCAAGCTGCGAAGTATTGACCGGTGGATGGATACAGATAGAGTTCAGTTGCTTCACCAACAAAATGTTCATCTTGATAACTGAATTCAGATGGTGACAGCTGATGCATTTTTTATCATCCTTTTTGGAGGTTCCCATACTTTACATCTAGAAAATATTTATACAGCTGAGAAATTTGATGTCGGATGCAAAATATCCCTTGAAATAACATAGTTGCTTAAGTCTTAAAAGTACCACTCAAAATTATGAATGTTTTATCTGATGGCCAAGTAGCGGGACATCTTAGGAATTATATGGTTAGTGTAGGCTGTGATTTTCTTTTTCAAAAGTAGAGTTGGGCTCAAATTATGATTCGGTTACTAAATATTGGCTTAGTAAAACAAGGAATATGGAACTCAATACTATTTGTGCAGCTGCAACGTGTGGTTTATGGAAATCCTACAGTAATAGTAATACTACCACTCCACCCACCACCTGTTCGCTCAAATGCCCATGCATGCCAATTTTTATTTTCAGGTCCCGATATCCATGCCAGACTTCAACCGTCAGCAAGCAAGGATCCACATCTTCTAAGATGTCACAGGAACCATCAAACCTTCTAGGTCTGTATAGCATTTGTTCCTGCGATCTGGGCTAATTTGTTCATTTGCTTGCCTTCAATTTTCGTGGAATCCTGCCGCTTTCTTTCTCTATCTCAGTAAAATCCACTTCCTCACCACGTCTTAGTCTCCACAAAGGTAATTTCTTTTGCTTTTGCTTCCCCTGCTACGTTTGCTCTTCAAATCTCACCGTACGTGAATCTGTTTTGTTGCAGGTCCCAGCTCCACCATTCCGGTCTCTCATTTTTGCGATGATTCCGTTCAAGTAAAAGTACTATTCTCCTCTTCCCCTCTCTGGCTATTAGTTTTGGTTCTACGAATCACGGCATAATTTTGTTGGATGCAGTGGACGTAATTAGTTGTCTCTTTCATTCTGCTTTTAGATTTAACTTTCAGTTCTGTGCATTTTTTTTCCTAGGCGCTCATATGAAGAACCACAAGAAATATTTTAGCTTTTGTTTGTGCTGGCTACTCAGTAGAAATAGTAGTACAACTAATATATTAGTACATAGTTTGTAGAAATAGTTCAGCCTGGAGAGTCCTTTTACCTAACCTGCATTGTAAGGTCCAAAGATTTTATTCCTGTCTGTTATTCTCTTTCTTAGTTTGTGTTCTTGGTACGAGCTGCTTCCTTCTTGGCTACTAAATGTGACTCTCTTGCTCTAATGTATCATATTTGCATATGTTCCCTTTTCGATTTGTCGTCCATCCACCTAAAAGTAATATATGTTTCATTGTGATTTATGCATTCAAGATCAAAACAAATTTAGATGTTAACGATGCTCTGCATTGTTCTCCCAGGTCTATGTATGAGTGCATGTGTAGTGTGTTGATTATGAGAAGTTATTTTCTCACATTTGCGTGGATGCCTCCTTCAATCACTATGCAAGCCATCTCATCTATTGATTGAATGAGGTAGTGATATTACACATGGTTCTTTATACTGTCTTCTGCAGAATATCAGAAAATGTTTATTCTGCCTTTGCAACTATTTTCTTACCTATTTGTATTTAATGGTTTTTCCTTTCCGTCTCAGCCCAGAAGATAAATCATTGTGCAAAAATCCACAACATCTGACAAGTCTGCTGGCTATGATCTCCCAGACTCCCTTTCTTTTGATGACTATGGTGAAAGCCTAGGAAAGCTCAATATTTCTACCGAGTCTTCATCAAAAGGAGAAGCTGCTGGTAGTGTGATTGGTCCATCATAGTATGAGGAAAGTGATGTAGATAATTATCTTGCTGTGGTGGAATCTCTCTCGCTGATGTTCCCAGATGTGTCATTCTTGAAGCACTGAAGGCCCATGAATGTGGTACAGGTTCCACTGTCGACATGCTTTACGATTTGGTATGTGAAATTCTCTTATGCTTTGCATAGATTGTTTATGTTGTCCCTATGCATTAGATTGGAGTTGCTGGAGCCGCCACTTCGCCGAGGTCGACCAGGCCGAGAGCTACGCCTCCATGCTCAGCTCCCAGCTCGAGGATGTCATGGAGAATATGCTTGGTCTTGTTTGCAAGACTATATTTTGGTACAAACAGAGAGCATCAGGTACTTGGTTTTGGCTGATATTGCCACCGAATTGATGCAATTGGTTGTTCCATCCTCGACTACTCCTATTCGCCCAGGTGATGCGATTGCTTGTCCTTCTCATGCCATTGTCTCCTCTGTTTCTCTTTCCTTGCAGCTGGCACGAGCTGGATTAATTGGGATTTGCTAAGCATTCTGCAAATTCTGACCAACTTGATTAGGTAAATTTACTAGGAAAGATTGTTGAGAATGAATGTGAAAAGATGATCGTCTGATGAATTTCTACACAAGGTATATCCGCTTTCAAGAAAACTGAAAGAACTGTTTGTTTTTTCTATTATTTTCTGACTGCATGTTCTACTTATACCATGTAGGTAGTCAGGCAAAGTACGAAGCTGAGACCGAAAGATTTTAACAATCTCCATTTAGACGATTTAGAGGTGCTTTTTTCTATCTTGTAGTTCTACTTATAGTTTTTTTTCTGAGAAACTTATAGTTTTATCTTTCCCTTTTGCGAGATATGGCAAAAGCAAAAGATACACTGAAGATTCATCTATGGTTTTTGGGTGAGAAAAGACACATTACTTTAAGCCAAGGAGGTCTATTTAATCATTTTCGGACTAAGGAGTGCTTTCATTAAGATGATTGTCCTTAATCAATTGAATAGGGTAAGTACTGTTGCAGTTATGACTTGACCCTTTTGCATAGCCTTTTGTTTTTAATGTAGTTTTGATGACATCCCTGGACTTCAGTTCATTCGCTACTTCATTTAAGTCATCCGAATGTTAAAATGAAACCATACTTCTTCACACAAAAACTGTGCAATCGTCAAAATTTCAGAAATGCAACCACTTACTACAATTTTTACAATGTTGCTGCATGGTGCTTTAAAGCTCCCCAGTTTAAAATTTTCACAAATTTAGTACTGGACAGCTATCATCCAAATATCAAAGCTCTGAAGGAAAACTCTAGCATGTCTATTCAGGTGAATGCTGCATTGCGGAAAGAAACATCATCACCTACCCCAATGGTTCCTTGCTTTCTTTTTCATGTTGCAGGGGCCAAGTTTTCTTGGTAGTTGCTAGCACCAATTCAGTGCGCTCCGCAGCTGTAGGTCAAAAAGACATGGCCCCATGGTGCTCCTCTGCAAACCTGGCTGTCCAAAGTTCCCTCTTCCCTCAACATTAGTTTCCCCTTTTCATGCCGCTGTTCTTTCCTGTCATCATAATCCCTTGTACTAAAGATGATCTTTTGTGCTTAAGTTTACTGTGCTTGCTTTTCCATGCTCTCAGTTAAGTTCCAGCTTTTGTCCACTGCGTTCTGTGTTCTGGTCCCTCCTCACTGTCTCACTGAGAGGTCTGCTGTACGTGGGTCTCACATGGATGTTGCGAATTCTACCCTCTCTCAGACACACCGCGCGTGTGTGTGTGTGAGAGAATATGTTGACTGAAATAGAGAGCGCTTTATCTCAGCTTCATCACCATGGTAGTACTACGGTAGTGTTCATCTTTTTCTATATGGGAAAAACTTCTTTCCCACAAAGTGAGTGTTGGGTACCAATGAGGAAAGTGGCTCATAGCTTTGGTTACATCTCTGAAGGAAAGAAAACGTGGTTCTGATCTAGATTGGCTTGCTTAGTGGCTGCATATCGTTTTGTCCTCAAACCATTTCGATTTAGAACCAACAGACCATCAGTTTGGTGAGATGGGAATGTGAGTTGGGGAATTTATTAAATTGTTCTTGGGGGAGTGATTCGCCGCCGGATCGTCTAATTTGGGTGAGGCGAGAGGTTTCCGTGGTTATTGTAGACCTTTGCATTGTTTGCTTCGGTAATTAACTGCTTGGATCATTCGGGAATCACCATTTTCATCATTCCGTGCCAAGTGATTTTCGAAGTTAATCAATTCGTGTCGTTGCTTTGCTGCCAAACTATGGTATTAGTTAGATTCTAGCCTTAAGCTTCTCCCTTTGCAGATTAATTCGGTACGCGATTTCCCATGTGTGGTTTGGGTGCATGATTCTCAAAATGGTGTTTGGAAGAATGTTTGTAATGGTTGTGAGGTGAATTGGGAGACCCCTCTATACTCTTGGGTTGTGGGTGGTTTCTTTTTTGTGGTTTGCCTGGGAGCAAATGTTGCGAGCTTTGTTCGAGAATGGAGATGATTTTCTAACTGTTGTTGTTTGCGGACTTGATGTTGTTGAGGTGGTTTGGAGGAATTATCTTTGATCTTTGCTGACCTGGGAGGTGATACTTTGTTTTCATCTCAGAAAGGTGTGAGTTTTCCTGTTTCTCCCTTTTTTGTTTTGTTTGTGGACTGATGTGATTTGGAGGTAAACTGCAGTGTGCTTTGCTTGGTTTGGATGCTATTTTCTTGGGGATTATTGATGGCTTACCAGTGGAGTTATGAATTCCCCCACAAAAATGTTCCCAACTTTCATACCCAAGAAAAACATAGCTAACAGTATAAATTCAGAATTGAAGCTTTCTCCTGACTTCACTTGTTATAGTCTACCCGAATGCTTGTCTTCTCAAGATAGATGTAATTTGATTGCTAATAGATCTGTTAGATTTTCAGCGTCCAAAATGGTGATAAAGCATTTTGTATAACTCGCAGTCATTCCCCTATACAATGGCCTCATAAGTTCCTCGTGGCTGATGAGCCTATAATATTTCACCATTAAATATAACCACTTTGTTGTTCACCTTGCAGCACAGTGCTTGAATAGTTAATACATTAGGGTAATTGATATATTTCTCGGTTCATTAATTGATGCTTCCCGTCAGAATTGTGCTGAGCATGTTTTGCTCTGCTTTGCAGAGGTTTTACATTCTTGGGACTAATACTGACAAAATATTGTGCAGATTACTCAAGATCGATAGATCAGAGCCATCAGAGCTTGACATAGACGAGTGTTCTATCAACTGGCTGGGTGAAATTTGTTACCAAATTTTATGGCATAATTGGTAAGTCGCCCTCTCTCCATTTTGTTTGCAACCAAGAACAAATTAACTTGTATGGCTGCACATTTTATAATTATTTTTCTTGCCAGCTTTCTTGCACCTGGTTTCCACACTGCAGATAAATATGTTTACTTCTTGAAATATGACACCAAATCGTGATATATAAAGGAGGCAGCGGCATTTTGGGAGCAACAACCATTATCTGCTGGAGGATATGCATCAAGGACAATCATCCCTGCATGCAATGTTGTGGTAGACATGTCAACTAACTCGAGGGATCCCATCGAGCGAGAATTAGCCGCATTTGGTCAAAGTTTGGAGAATAGCTTATGCAGGTTACCAGCGACTCCTCAGGTTGGCTTTTGATTTTTCTTTTCAGCATAGGATATCAAACTATTTTCCTTGATCTATTCTGATTCTTCTTGGTGCTTAGCAGTGTTTAATCTATTGCTATGATGATACTTGGAACACTGTTCTACTGAATTCTAAATGATATGGCAGTGTTAAGCTTGTTTGCTAATATCTTAATCATCTCCTTGATAGTTGAGTTTGCTTTTGCTCTCAGTTGTTGCAAATGAAAAAATTCCTAAGGAAAATTGCTTACTCCGGATGGTATATTTGAATATGTCCAGGTGGCAGTTGATATTTAATTTAGAGTGGGATCTTCCAATTGGCATATTAAATCAGATTTTGGTATTAGTTAGCTGTGCTTCATTATTTCATTTAGCCTGACAATCCTATTTTAACTACTACTTTGAAAGTTCTCGGATTTATTAAATAATACCTGCGAATTTCTATATATATTGAAATCTTGTGCAGAACTACTGTTGTTAACAGGATTCAGAAAACACACCTTTTCCAGTAGAATAGAGCTTCGAGAATTCAGATTTTAGGTATATTTTTACATTTGGAGCATGCATATGCATATTGTAAAAACGTGCGTTGCACGCGCTCGGTTACTAGTACACTACAAAGATTCAGATTTTTTTTTGTCCCCATGGAGACTGCAGTAGTTAATTACATGCCCTACTGAATTCCACACCTGGAGAGCAAGGTCTTAGTGTTGTGAAAAACGGCCGTACCGGCCGTTTAATCACCCGGCTAAACGTATGCGCAGGTGAAACCGTCACGTACATCCAAGTCGGAGCGCAGAAATCGTTCCCAAACGCGTAATCATCGGCATTAGCCAATTAATCATTCGATTCCGGTTAATCACCTGTATTTGCCCGTTTGTTTGCTGAGCAGCCCGCCCTCGTAAAGCCCAGCAACAACCCAAACTGTCCAGTGGAGACCACGTAGCATCTCGTACTCCTACTATTGGAAGTGTCAGGTGGTGATTTTAAGCTTCACGATGATTTGGAGTAACCGATTCTACTACGTCATTTTGTGTATTCCAAGGAAAACCTTTGGTCTTTTGGTCGTTCGTGTGTTGTATTAGCCACTCTAACTCATATATGATGTTGCACGCTTTTGAACTAAATTTGTCGCGAGTCTTACTTCGGGCAAAACCATAATTGTCGCCGATTGATATTGCTATATTTTGAATTAAAAAATGAAGTCACCATGTTATATCGAAGAGTGCTACATGTATCTTTAAAATTTAGACTATAAAATACGTTTAAATATCGTCGAGACTAGCATAATCATCAAACATATATATCCAGCAGGTACACTGTCGTATTCCGTCCTTTGCAACACTGTTCTTCATGTATACATTACATGGTCACTGTAGCAGGCAGGTTGCCAAGCAGATACGCTGTTTCACGTCGCTACACATATATCTATACCATTCTATAATATTTGAGTTGATGATGGTGTCACATTTTTTATTACCCCTTTTACCCCTCTAATAAATTAAATCTATCTACAACTAACTTAGCAACAAACTCACACTATTGAGTCATCTATTCCTCCTTGTTTTGCTCAACAAAATGTGTGTATCTTAACGGTGCAACAAACTTCGCCTCCAACCTCCTCCTCCCATCCTAGCGAGTGTGCTCCAATCGCCGCCGCCCCTCAATCCGCGCCTTTCGACCTCTCCCGCCTCCGCTCCACGCTCTCCTCCCACCCCCTCACCCCACGCTGCCTCGCCATAGGATGCAAACGATAGAGATGAGAACGAGGAAAACACAGAGGCCGTGTGATCTTCCGTGGTCGGGGAGGCCAGCGGCGAAGCAGGCAAAGCCGGAGTGTGCCAAGAAGGCGGCCTTGGATTGGAGCGCCATCGGCCACGTGCCACCTGCCGGACGCCACGCGCGCGTGAAGATGTGGTGCCCGACCGCGTCGTCCGACGTTCGGAAGACGGCACATGCGAGGATGCGGTTGGGTTGCGTGCTCGACCACGTGGCGCCACGGCTCATGGTGCTGACCTGGGGGAGGTACTAGGAGATGGGTTGCCGCCGCGAGGAGGAAGGCCGGGCTACCCGCAGAGTTCGATGCCGAGGTGTACGACGTCATGGATGTGCTCATCACCCAATACCGCTCCATATGTGGGCCGTGTGCTACCCGCTCGTCGCCTACGCGGCTGTCCGCTATGACCACGCCCATCGTCACGGTTGGCATCTTCCTCTAGGCCGCCGCCACTTTCTTGTTGCCGTCTCTGACAACTTCGCCCAAATATGGGGATCCTCTTCTCGTGAAATTACGGTTCATTCTTTGTTTCCTAGCTGCATTGCTCTCTGCTTGGCCCGATTTCAGGAATTGTTAAGCTGCATGGTTGATTGCTTGGCTGAGATTCATTGAGAAAATCATGATTTCAGTTCTCGGATCCACGAGGAGGTACTAAGTGTGCTCCAGGTAGACATGATTCATCATACACACGATAGCTACTCTCTAGTTGAATTCACAGTAACTTTCGGAAAAGAATTTTTTTTTCAGAACATTTGTTGAAGTAGCATTGTTGTTTTTACTGTGAATATCCTTTTTAGAAGTTTGAGTATCTTTTTTAGTGAGATATTCTTAATTCTGAGCAAATATAAGAAGTCCTCGATACAGATTGCTACATTATGTTGCCCGTATATGTCTCTTTGTTTCATCTCATCACAAATTCTTGCAAGTTATATGCTGACCGTATATGTCTCTTTGTACGGGATAAAAGCCCTGGCAGACTCAGTTTACAATGGACCTGAAACTAGGGATCTATCAGATGCAGGGGAAGTAGTATCAGCTAATTACCAAGCTATAATAGCTCAATTCATACAGTATGAGACCTTTCACATGTTAAATAATCCTATGACTTGTACCATTGACGGGTAGGCTACCCTAGCTCGGTGTTTGAGCTGGTCCATGAACATGCCAAGTGTAACATTATACTACCACTAGCAGAGTGCCTCTATGTTGTAACGGATATAAATTTTAGAAAAAATAGATAATGCACACTTATTTCGAATAAGACATATAATGATCATCATAGTTCATTTTATGATTTTATCTTTTCTTTTAAAATTCATATCCGTTGCAACGCACGGGCACTCTAGCTCAATAAGTCTACGCTATCGTTTTTGTATAGAAAGTGATAGACGAAGTAACATGTTTCTTGCCCTGTACGACACTTTACGTATATATCACTATGTCTTTGTCAGCATGACAGTTACTGTGCACACGTTTTTATTGTACTTAAAACACGCGATTTTGTGGTGGGTAGAGCCAAAGCGTGTGCTATTAAGGCAGCACAACAACCAGAATATGCGGAGTAAAGAAGAAAGTCTATTTTAAACCAGGAACCATCATCTTTGGTCTAATTTAAACCTTAAGCTTAAAACTATTTATAGTAAACTCTAAATTTTGTAAAACCGTTTAATTTGGATAGCTCGGTTTTGGATAATAATTTTTGGCATTTAGGATTTTAAAAATATGTGAAAAGATTCATGGATGTAGAGCAGCTATGAGATCATAACCTACAATAAGTCTTAAAAAATATGATTATTTGTGTCTTGTGCAAAAAATGCTAAGAGAATTTCATTATCTCTTGTGTTTTCTGTACAAAACACAAATGACTATATTGTTTGATGAAATTTCACAAGTTCTTAATACATACCATTCCCCACACCTATGTATCTTTTTTAAAAAAACTCGAAACCTTGGGAGACAAAACCACTCTCAAAACCTTAGCTCAGTTTTTTAGTGTGGTTTTGCATAGCTGAATTTTGAAAAAGTTCATGGTCATAGGAGCAAAGGTTTGTCCAAAATATGATCATTTGTGTTCTGTACAAACAAAGACAAGATGGTTCTATTTATCTCTTATCAGTTTTGTACCAGACACAACTAGCAAAATATTTTGATGAATTTTTACGGGTTAACATTTCATAGCATTCCATATATCCATGAATTTATTCACATTTTTGATAAAACCCTAAAATATAAAACCGGGCTAGAATTCAGATTAAACAGTTTTAGACAATTCAAAGTTAAATATAGACGGTTTCATAGTTTAGGGTTTAAGTTGGATCAAGCACCATAGTTCAAGGTTTCGAATGGAATTTTTTCCTAAGTAAAAAAAATTAGTTGCAATTAACATTTTTTAATTTTTGAACAAGAGTACGACTGTAAGGAACAGTCAAAGCTGTCAAATTAAGAATAGTTTTGCGTTAGCTGTCTTAACCCCAATTCGCCTAATTGTGACGCGGAAAATTAACCCGGTCTAACCATACTTTGGCTAATAATAAAGAAATTTGTATACTTTTTTCTGAAGGGTTCTTTTAGTTAGCTGAGTCTTGGACCTCTTGCTCATCATAGGCACGAGAGTGTTACCAAGCGCGCGTATATATGATTCTGTGTTAGCAGGAGTATGTACTCCTAGTTTCTATCACCTTGTGCTTTGATGCTATCGGATCTAGCATCAAACCCGATTAGCTTTTAATTAAATTTAAATTTAATTAACTAACGGATAATATCTCTTGGATGGAGCACGTTTGATTTTGAAAAGTAGTTGACCAGCCCGTGTTAGTAGGGATCCTGGCAGCGTACGTGTTCCATTTTTGCTAGAATACGAAACGGACGACGTGTGGAGAGAGAAGCTCTCGAGGCTGCGTTGACGACGAGCAGATAACTTCGTAGAACATCGGCGATAACCTAGGCTCCGGCGCCGCGACCATCCTTTCAACCCCATCAGTGAGTGTGCCCGTGCTGCCGGCATCCACATCTTTCCTTCCAGCGCCATTGGCGACGGTGACGGCACCCGTGATATTCTCCATTCCATCGGTGATGAAACGGTGGTCTGATTTTTCGATGAGATAAAGACAGCTATCGATTTGGTGGAGTTTAATCTTGATGATCTGATTATACCATACGCGATGATACGTCTTAGCAATCGCTAAACCAATCTCTGATGATTATTGATCTTACCGTGGGCACGATCAATCTGAATAACGGAGGTTCGAGTTCTTGCAGGCAACCGAAGAACTAGCAAGAACTACAATAAATTGCAATATGAAATTGTGAGTATAAAATTGGCACAAGAGTTAGAAGAAAGAGTTTGGGATTCCACTAATGATCTGAAAAGGCGGTAGTCCTACACGACTCGTAGATTCGATATTGTATGTAACATCCAGCTTTTTGAGGGCTTAAATTTTTTTTTAAGATCAAGGATGTTACATTTTATTTTCTAAAGCTCAAATTATTTTTGTTGGCTTTTGTTCAAATCAATTCAAGTGGTTTTGATTAATTTTGAAATGAGAAAAGAGAAGATATTTCTATTCCTTTATGCATCTTTTATTCTTGTAAAATTCCCATAGTTTAACTTTGGAATTCTACATATTTTAAATTTGGATTATGCAAATTCCTTCAAATCTGGTTTGAATTTAAATTTCCCTTTTAAATTTTTGGTTTTGGATTTAATTCCAAAATCTTTTCTCTTCTTCCATTCAGCCTGGGCCAAAATCCTCCTCAACCCCCAGCCCATTTCTTCTTTTCCCCCTCTTTCTCCCCTCCCTCCACCAAATGGGCCAGCAGGCCAAAGCCTGCTAAGCACAACCCACCATGGTCACTTAAGTGGCTTTCATCTTAGCCATCAGATCTTGATCCAACCGCTGCCATCGCATACTCCAATCTAAGGGCTGTCCTTGCATACCCCTCACCCCTTTAAGTGATCTAATCTTGAGCATCCATCTCTAATCTGACGGCTGCTGTTACTCCTTACCCTTTTCTTTTGCTTTTCCCTACCTTATCCCAATGACGGCTGTGTCCCAGCTGTCATATGCTTCTTCTAGCTCAAGAGCTCGACCTAGGCTGCTCCCGTGCGCATCGACCCGTGTCCAAACCTCCTCTCCACGCAGTTTTCTTCGCGCCCAAGCCAAGGGATGAGTTCGCCTCCCCCACGCCTTCTCTAATCCGTTGCGGATACACCTAAATCGCGAGTTTGTTGCATGCACGAGCTCGGATCCGAGCCGATCATCGCGTGCTTATCTCCACCCTCGGTCTTCTATAAATACCCTCGCCCCTGCAGCTCTCTTCGCACCAACCTCCTCCACCAAAACCCCAAAACCCGAGCCCTAACTCCCTCCATATTGGGCGAATTCGAAGCTTCTTCGCCATAGCCACCGCCGCTGTAGCCAAGGTGAGGCTCCCACGGCCAATTCCTCGCATCTACATCCTCCTCTCGCCCGCACTGACCTCCTAGACATGGTCCCGCAGCTCCTCTCGTCTGTTGGCCACGGATGCCGTGACGCCACGCCATGATTGACGTCAGCCGATGCCAACGGCGTGCGTCCAAGCTGCGTCTAGCTCCGCCGCCTGCGTCGCGTCGTTCGCCTTATCTCTAAAGCTCAATCTTCAATGGGGTGCTCATTTATTTTCGTTGGTTTTGGATCTGCAGCTTAGCATGTCAATGTTTAATCTAATTGGAAAAGTTGCTCCGTCTAGATTAGTTCCGGCTTTATTGTTTTAGCACGTCGTGTTTTTCTTGCAATCCTAGCATGGGTAGGAATCATCTTATGCATGGTCTAGTAGCTGCTCATGTCTCCTTGAACTGTATATGTCGTGTGCATAGTTTAGCTCTTCTAAAATTGCATTAATCCATGTGAAATCCTGCACGATTAATCCTAGCATGATTAGGGATGTGTGCTTTTCTCTGTTTTGTAAGGATATCAGCATGTGTAGTAGTAGCCTCATGCGGTTATTAGCTGCTGATCATGTTTTTAAGTCATGTGCGTGTGCATGCTCATCTATAGCAGGTGTAGTTTTACTCAGATGGTGGTACTCTATGCAAAGGCCTGATGCTTGCTGTATACGTGTAGCAATCAACCACCTGCTGTTAAGCAATGAAGCTAGTGTTAGCTGGTGGCTTAATCTCATGTAAACCTATTCGTGTGTTGTTTTCTTTTTCTTTCTCTCATAATGATAGTAGCTAAGTGCTTGCTATTGATGCATGGACTGGAGTTGGCTGAATGTTAAACATGCTGTGTTGGTTAGCTAATTAGTCCCTGTTGTTTTACTCGTTCATATCAAAGATTTAAAATCTGCTAGTGCTGTCCGTTGTTTCAAGTGTAGCTATGTATTGTGTGCATAGGTGAAATCTAATAGGGCTGCTATATTTCACGTAAACCCAATTCTTGTGTTGGCTTGTATTGATAGTAGCTGGTTGGTTGCTGTAAGCATGATCTGGGTTCGATTAAGCGCTAACATGCTACATCTGCAACGTATACCTCGTGATCTAGTCATAGCTAAAGTGTTCTGCATACAGTATAATTCTTGTACCCACACTAGCATATGAAAGGAGCTTTTGCGTGAGATATCAGTATGCCAGTGTTGATTCGTTAATCGGATATATACATATATAGGCATATATGCATGCTAATGTTGTTCTGTAATTATCCGCGTGATACCTATGTTATTCCAGGTGAGACTAGCACGTTAGGGTGCGCTATTAATTTATGAACTAGCATGTTAGAAATATGCCGATCTATTATTTTCCTGTACCCATGCGTGCGTAGTCAAGTAATCGTATGTCATAGTCTAGTTGTTCCTCATATATGCATGTATCTAGATGATTGCTTGGGTTGAATGTTATCGGTTGGGTTCATGTATGGGTGGTGGTCGTAGTGTAAGTTAACCCTAAGCCCTTGTCGAGCCTCTTCTCTACTTATCTTCTATCGTGCTACCTTCGCCCTTGGACTCTGAACTTTCTTCCAATTCTACCATCCTCCACACTCACTTTTAATTGGTTTTTCATCATTTACTTGGGTTATTGCTGTTATGGTATTTATTGTTTCGCATTTGGAAATCATTCGGCGAGTAGGGAGTGACGGGAAGGCATGCCCCCTTGTTCTTGATCATGTTGATTCTATATTTGCAAAATCATTATATTTTGTGTCGTTTATAAATCTGCAGGCTGTTTTGTATTTAAGAAATGCTTTAGCGTCAGTTCCAAAGCAAACCATAAATCCATGTTGCCATGCCTTAATTTATCTAGAGTAGTTATTCAATTAATAATAGAAGTAGAAATGCTTAGCCCTGCAAATTTAGTAAAAATCTCTTTTTGTGCTTCATCGGAAGCTGATTTATGTCATGAATCATGAATTGATATCACCAGGTGATATGATCAGGCTCATTGAGCATTTTTCCCGTCTATCTACTTCTATCTAAAATCTACTTTGGATGAAACTTACCGTTAAGGTGTGGGCGACAAATGGATTGATGTGGTGAGAAATTAAAATGTGTTGTTATTTCAAGAGTTGGTGTTAGCGTCGCCTACACCATAAGAAACTGAGTTGTGAACTTATAAAATTATGAACCAAGTGCAACCACAAGTCTATTATGGGCATGACTTGGCCAACTAATTTGTTGAAAGCTAGAGTGACACTGCGGAGGGGAACAAAGCCAGGGATCCGCCTGGTGAGGCAACTGCTAGTGATAGCTATTCTAGAGTTGGCCTGATGGGTAGTGTCAACTAGGGGACAACATTGTAAAGGCCTCGTTGTAGGGGCTCGATCACATTCCTCGGAAGAGTGTGAAACCACGGGTTAATCTTACATCTTGTGGGTAAGTGTATAACCTTTGCAGAGTGTTAAACTAATCGATTAGCTGTGTCCACGGTCACGGACGGCATAACGTTCTGTTCATAATAAAGAATCTATCTTCTTTCTATTTCTTTTCTCTCTTCCTTATTCTCCCTCGCAACTCCCTTCTAATGCTTTTCCCTCTACCTGAATCTTGGTTAAGTATAGGTGACTGGAACCTACCGTCGGGATTAAGGCATCGACCTTACTCGACTAGTGTTGGTGGTTGGAACCTTCACTAAAATACCCTAGTTATTAAAAATTTGTTTTGATCTCAAATAAATGATTTGACCTCAAAACCTACCTTCGAAATTATTAAAGATATTTAAACTAAAAGTGTCATTTATGCAAAAGAACCATAAAGCCTATTCCTTGACTAAACCTGCATGTAGAGGTAGGCTTCCCTAAAAAGGGGGCACGCTGAGTACGCAAAATACTCATCGAGCATGTTTGTTTTGGGCATGTTTATATAGTTTTGAAGCTAAAGAAGAAGACTATGAAGATTACTATGACGATGCTGAAGAATAGGGTCTTCGCTGGTCTTCATCAGTTGCCTGTGGCAGAGATGGAGACTACTACGCGTTTCTTTATATTTTCCGCTGTGTTCTGAGATGTAAAGGACATAAGTCCCAAGTACTTTATTAGCCCTGTGGCTTATTGTATCAACATTCTTGTAATAAAACTACGTGGTGTGTGCTATGATATTTATTTCGTCTGTGTTCATCAACAAGTCCTAGGATTAGTGAAGTGTACACAGGGGGATCTGGGAGTTTACTCTCAGGTTCCCACATTGTAGCAGTAGCTAAACAACTCAATGAAACCCACGTCCTATAGGAGGCCTACGGGTGTATTTAAGGAGAGTTTGAGGGGATTTTCGTGGTCCCTAAGCCAGGGATCGAAACAGCCCCTAAAACCTAATTCCCCTCGAATACGGACTCTAAAACTTACCTATCTCAACTAATTCCGAAATTACATGGACATGGCCCAAATTTGAGGTGGCGTAGCACCATGTGCTAATTATGGGAGAAAATTACAAAGTAGTAGCTTGTGTATTTCGTACAAACTACCACTGTATTTTCATACTTCATCATGGTGGTTTCAAAGTCTTCATACTCCATCACGATGGCTTCAATGTCATGAAATAACTTGATAGCGACTCAACATCTCCCTTCTTATGCCTTGTAGCGCCATCATCCTTCTCACTTGAGCCCATGTTCTTGAGTAATATAACATCATCTCCCTTAGGCAGCATCATAGAGTTTATAGAAAAATATGATGGAGCTACAAGGAACAAATCTACCTGATAATTAAGTCGACGTGTTCGAACTCGTGTCACTAGACCTTAGAATGGAGGAGAGATAATTGCATCCATGTTAGAGATATCCTCATCAATTGGCGATGGCAATGGAGAGATGCATGCCGCAGCATCCACCTAGGGCTACTCCCGTTAATTAATTAAGGCCTGTTTGGTTGGGCTGTGGCTATTGACAAAGCTGCTGTTAGCTGGCTGTCTGGAAAAGCTGCTGTGGCTGTGGGAAAATGAACATATGGCTTTTGGTTGATCCAAATCATCTACAACATTTTAAAAAATGAGCATAGAAGCTTCAGCACATTGCAAAAAACTGAAAAGGCAGCTTTTCTAAACAGCTAAAGTTGCACTGCAAAGCCCACAGCTACCGTTAGCAAAAGCTGCTAAAAAGCTGGCCGTTTAGTTGGGCTGCAGCTTTTTCCAGTGAAAAGCTGCTGAAAAACCCAACCAAACACCCCTTAGAAGCCAAATCGGCGAGGTATCATGCCTGGTACACACCATTATATTTAGTAGTGTCATCCCAATAAATTTTTGTATGCATGCAAGGTGTAGATGTATTATCTCTATGTTTATAGATCCAGGATTGGTAGGTGGCAGATTAGGTTTTCTAGTTCCACCGGCAAGACTTGTTTGCAGGGCTAATGCCCATCGCAAGCATCAGGCAAGTAATTAGATTTGTTGTAATCGTAATATAATAGGTTGCACGCAGCATTTTGCTTCGTGATGCGCTCCACTTACTGATTACTGCTAATCATTACTCCTTGGTTAAGTGCACGTGCTTGGTTCACTCAATTAGAATACTGTTTCTTCCTTTTTAATCTACTAAGTGGAGTTAATCCAATGATCAACGAAATTTTACTGGAACTACCGCTTCAGTTTCCCTGTCGAAATTTCCATTAAGATAAAAGGGTATCTGCAAAGAGACAACAATAATCTCTCTGTCCAACAATGTAAGGTGCGCATGCGTCTCAAGATTTATAATTAGACCTATAATATTTTGGTTATGTGACACAAAAATAGTATCATCGGATTCGTTTTCAAAAGTACTTTCCAATAATATTAATTTTCTATTACATAACTAAAATATTGTAGATCTACTTGTAAATCTTGAGATACGTGCACGCCTTACATTGTTGGACGGAGGGAGTATATCGTAAAGAACAACTTTTTTTACTTGACGTCTTTGCAATTGTAGTTTAAACTACTGAAAGGAGCTTATTGCAGTACATGCAGCATTTAGTCCGGTAATCAGGATTGAAGATAGAATACTCACCTATACTGTTTCTGTTGTCAATATACTGATCACATCGAGCAAGCATATTCTTATGGTACTCCCACTACTACAAAACATGCCTTTAGAGGCGGGTGAAAATGATCATTGGAGGCAGTTCGCCCAACCGACTGTGCGGGATGGTCTCTGATGACCCCTAAGTTCACAGTCGGTTGCCAAAAAACCGCCCATGATGACTCAGTCATCAGAGTCGGGCCTTTAGTCCAACCGGCTGTCATGACTAAAACATCAGAGTCGGTCCCTTATGCCAACCGGCTGTGATGGCTAAGTCATCAGAGTCGGGCCTTTAGGCGAACCGGCTGTGATGACTAAGTAATCAGAGTCGGTCCCTTATGCCAACCGGCTGTGATGACTAAGTCATCAGAGTCGGGCTGTTATACCAACCGGCTGTGATGACTGACATCAGAGTCGGGCCGTTATACCAACCGGCTGTGATGACTGTCATTAGAGTCGGGCCTTTATACCACCCGCCTCTGATGTCTGTGTCCAGAGGGCATGATTTCCCTGTATTTTGGGCTAGCCTTAGGTTTTGCTAGCCATGCTCTCTGAAAAATTGACAGATGCACATATATAATGATAGATTCATAGAATAGAGCAATTGACAGCCAATAATCACATCACAATAAAGCAAATAATCACATCACAGTTCAGAACCAACAATCACAAGTTCTGAAATAATCGCAAGCTTTGAAATAATCACAAGTTCTGAAATAATCACAAAGTTCTGAAATTATCACAAGTTTTGAAACAAAGCTAGCTACTCCGCTATACCTCCACCATAGAAATCGCCTTGAGGGTTTAGGACTTGAGTGTTGATGAAGAATGCAAAAAATCCCTCTAATTCGCTCTAGCAATGCTTGATCATCAAGTGGGCCTCTCTCATCTTCTACCTTCCAAATCTTTCACAAACGACGGAGAGGAGAAATTATCTGACATGCAAATACATATATGAATATATATTGAAAAATAACGAACCTTGATATCTTGTTTCCTTGTGATGAAACTCATCACCTTCTCCATGTGGAGGCAAACGTAGAATCCACAAGTGTTAGTTCCTTTAACTTGTTGTCTGCACTGCAATTAGAAATGACTGTATTGTTATATACATTAAAACGGTACTTAGCGGAGATGTGATATAATAACATATATATTACCGGAAAGTTAAATCTGTGTGATAACTTGAATCCTTTGCCCTTCCCTCCCCGAGCACGGAATTCCAAGAATACCTTGTCAAGTATTTGCCTAATGGGCTTGAAGTCGTGAGTGTGATTTATCGAAGAATCAAGGTATATCACCTTGTTACATCTTGGTACGAGGACTATCAAAACCCAATGGAAGCTGCATATATAGATGTGTTGTCATGGGTACTACAAAATGTTGATCTGGTTTGAAAATAACCAAATAGCGGAATACATACCCAGGTTTGTATGCAAACATGAAGTATTCCTTATTCTTCTGAGCCAACAATGCCTTTGTAACATACTGCAGCATGAATTTTTCGTTGTCCCTAATGGCTTCATCCGTGACCCTGCATGGGTCAAGGAAACCAACCGATTCGTTGAGCGTCTTGGCCTCGTTATACATGATCTACAGAACATTGTAGGACGATATTATAACTAGCATCTACATATGTAGATATTCTAATTATGATCCAAGTGAGCAGACTTACAATGTCCAGCATCTCAAGAGGGATTGCTCGAGGGTGTCGAGTCTTAGCAGATCAAACAAGTCCTCGAAGTACACATAGAACACCCTATCGAGGTCCTGGTGCCACAAGTGCTCCTCTCAAAACTTGACCTTGAAGCTTTGTGGCCTGCTTCCAGTGTCTCCTCGAAGAATGTTGCTCTGTTCCATGTACCACTGGTGCAATCGCTGACATGCTGTTGACAAGGATTTGAACTCATGCTCGTTCACCATTGGCTCTCCGTTAACGAATTTCAGAGCCAACTGCATCTTCTTAGGAGATGGTGGACTGACACTCTTGATGCTCTTCCCACTCTTCGTGCTCTTGATGCTCGTGCTCTTGCTGGTCCTACTTCTCTTCTGACCTTTTTTGTCCTTTTCTTCGGAAGGCTTTGCAATTGCCATTTCTTGATGAGTTGTTGCCACAATGCCATGCTCCTCTAGCGGCGGTGCTACTGACTCGATGATGTCAGGGATGTTCTCATGCACCGTCTCCGCTACAAGCTCCATGGGGGTTGGATTCTTCTCGCACGCCTGTGATGCCGACTGCGATGAAGGCTGGTCCAATAGGACGACGTCCTTCTTCGGCCATTGGATCAAGGTGCCGACGGACTCTTGCAGAATGGTGATCTCGTCAGGTATGGGCACAGGCACCAGTAGGAGCTTGAAACCATCAACAACAAAGTCCACCATAACCTTCACGAAGTTAGGGCGAAGGGGCACACAATGCACCATACTCCTCGGCTCCGAAGGATGTACCACCCCAAAAGCAGTATCAAGGAGATTGTCACCCATCACTCTGGCCATGAGCTTGCATCGAGTTGGTTCCTAGAAAATAGCGTGAAGATTTTGTAAGACATGTTCATAGTATAATTCAACATGCGACAACAAATAGGTTTATTGTTGTTACCGTGATACGCTCAACCAGTAATCCTTGGCTGCCTCCTTCATCTCCAACCAGACCACCGGATGCGCAGCTACTTCGATGGTTGCCGGGGCTCGCAGCTGCAACAGTCAGGGCGAACTGTGCCCTCAATTCTTCCTTGATAAGATCGACCTGCCTCGATACCTCCGCTCTTATGCGCTCCTCCATGGCAGCGTGGTCTGTCTGTGTTGTTTGAGACTGCGTCTGGCTCCTCCTAGCCCTCCTTCTGTGCTCGTATTCCTCCTCAGTCTCGGGGAATCCCTGGCGCCATGGAACAGCACTTCCTATGCCTCGTGTGCGACTAGGGTGCTCGGGGTTTCCCAATGCAGTGGTGAGGATGTCGTGTGTCCGTGATAACACAACCACATCACCTTGGGAGGGCTGAGAACTCATTTCCACCTACAAGAAGAAATTCCGACTCAAGTACTATGAGTTTTACTAATTCTATTCTTTACGTGCATAAGGACTAAAGTGAGTGAGTTATACCATGCGTTGTGCGACTTCCTCATCTGCGGGATTCGAAAATCTTGTGGTGCCGCTTGAAGGGTCAGACTTGGCACGAGCTCTTAACCAGGAATGGGCCCGCTCTTGCAGGCCTGCAAATGGAGGGGTTACATTCTGCGCCCTTACTAGTTGGTCCTCACGCGCCCATTTCTCCTCCGCCTGTTCGTATCCCCCTGTGCCGAGGTGATGCGGGTGTTTGTTTCTAGCCGACAATTCTCTCTGCTTTGCACTGAGACGGTCAAACTCAGGAGTGGACCTCATCTCAACAAAACTCTTATAAACTTCTGGATCCAAGAAGCCGTACTGATTGAACGGACTCTGTCCCTTCCTTATGAATTTAGTTGTGAGCTCGCTCTTAAATCTCCTCCAAGCCTTCGAGATTTTCGTGAACGCAGCTCGTTCGATGCTTTTTTCAAATTCTGGAGGGAATTGGAACCACTCCTTTATCTCCGCCATCAATTGATTTTGCGTCTCAACGGTAACTAGCTTCCAGTTATCTATACGGATGTCCACCTTCTCACGCCCGAGAATCCCGCAAAACGATCGGAATTTGGCAGCCACTTTGTCCGGCTTCTTCGGGGCCCCAGTTCGCGTTGATATTTCAGTGATTACCATGCGTCGCGTCGGTCTTTGTGAAATTGTTCTAGGTTTCTTGATTTTCTTGAGTTTTTTGGACGAAGAATGGGCAGGCGAAGAAGCAGGCGGCGGCGATGTAGAGGACGACGAGTTTGAAGAAGATTGTGCGTCCGACATCTTGACAATTATTGTTAAGGTCAAACTAGAATAACACCAATTTTCTTACTTTGAGAATAACTCGGCTAATTTCTTGACAAAAACAAGAACAGGAAAAGTAACCAACATTAGGAAAGCAACGAGCAAACAAGAAAATCTTAACGAGGTAAATAGGACAGAGCATTACAACATTATTTTTAAATTAGTTCCTCTACTGATGAACCACTTGCTAATTATTTGGAAATTAATTAGTTGTAACAGTGCTAACTAGTTGTAATTGTGCACTACCCATAGAACTTACAGCTGAGAAATGAGAGGCACTAGGCAAATGCTTCAAAAATATATGTTAGAATACTCGTCGTTGTACACATGATTGTCCCTACAAAATTCTTAACTCACCCCATCCACATGATCATGAGGGGCATTTCTAACAAGTTATTTTTTCACCTTTTTACTAGGACCCATAAGCTTCTAAATAGCAGGCATGATCTGATAATTCAGGACTGACTACTAACAAATTACATATCTCCATTTGGATGGAAACAGCACATAGTCAAAATATACACAACATTAGATAGTTTAATTATCCTATATATTATCCAATAGTGGAGATGGGTGGGATAGCTACTTCATTTGGATGGAAAGAGCACACAAATATTGCAATATGCACATAATTTATTGGACAAATAATTTCAACAGGAGAAGTTTGAGCAGGGCTCACAAAAGCAAAAAATAAACCACCCTAAATAATTCATATGAACATTCTTGCCTAGCTCAATAGCGAATTGCTGTGATACCTTGAGCTTCGGGGACGCCGGTGATGGGGAGGAGCGGTGGCATCGGGGAGGAGCGGGGAGGTCGGCGTCGGGGTGGCCGGGGCGACGACGGGGTGGCGTCGGGGTGGCTGGGGAGGCCGGGGCGGCGTCGGGGTGGCCGAGGCGGTGGCGGGTGGCCGGGGCGGCGTCGGGGTGGCCGGGGAGGCCGGGGCGGTGAGGTCGGGCCGGGGCGGGGGCGTCGGGGAGGATGGGTTGGCGCGGGAGGATGGGGCAGCGAATTCGAAGGGGCTGCGTTCACAACTGGCGGGATTGAAAAAACCCAAAGTCCACGGTATTTAAAGGAACCTCATCAGAGGCGGGTTTGTACAACGACCCGCCTCTGATGTCCACATATCTGAGGCGGTCGTTGTACAAACCCGCCTCTGATGTCCACATATCTGAGGCGGTTGTTGTACAAACATGCCTCTGATTGCACATATCTGAGGCGTTTTTTGACTCGTAACCGCCTCTGATATGTCCTTTAGCTAGACATGAACATCCCTCTTTTTAGGGAAAAACATCAGTTTTCATATGATTTAAACGACAGTTCAAATATTATTCATCATTTACACAAAGTTTTCATAGAGATCGTAATTCACACAGCACATAGAAAGGTTTCACATTACACAAGGATCACATTCATTCCGATATAGATTACGAAATTTGAAATGCAATCAAAGTTCAAATGCTCATTTCAACACAATGCAAGCATACACAACCATTTGAACCTGCACCCACATCACTAATCATGCACTTGCCTTTTTCCTTTGAAAATAAGACCTTCATGATGATCATTGTGGATGTAGGTCTCATTGTCATGACTTTGTATTTCTTCGCACATCACTTCGTCCGAATTAGGGATATCGCCAAATCTGTTGTAGTCATCCTCATCGACCACTTCATTGACACCGACGATACTCCTCTTTCCATTCCTTACGACATGATGCTTCTTATTAGATGGATCGACTATGTAGAAGACTTGGTGAACATGTTTTGCAAGCACAAATGGTTCACTTGCATAAGCAACACGACCAAGGTCCACGGTAGTCACGCCATAACTGTCAACCTTCACGTGGGAAAGATGCACCCAACGGCACCGAAATACGGGGATCTTGAACTTCACATAGTTGAGCTCCCATATCTCTTCTACGAACCCATAGTATGGCCATGCTTCATGGGCGACACCATCTACAGCATCTATACGGACACCACTGTTCTGATATGAGCTTTTTGCATCTTGAGCCTTCGTGTAAAATGTATACCCATTTATTTGGTACCCTTGATATGTCATGACTTGGTACGATGGTTTTCTTGACAACCAAGTAAGCATATCATCGATGGATGAGCTATTGGTGATTCGGTCGTGTAGCCACTGATTGAACCTCGAGTTATGTTGTATAGTGATCCATCTTTGAGATTTATTCAGATTCTGTTTCCATACCAACTCAAAGTGCTCGGTGATATAGGGAGATACCACATCCATGTGTTCTAACACAAGAAAGTGGGCTTTCGCAAATGCATCCGGATCGGGATTGATTCGTTTTGCTCCGAGAGTACCGATTCCTTGTAGCCTCCCAGTATAGCGTGATTTAGGTACGCCAATGGGTTTCACATTCGACATGTAGTCCAAACAAAACTCAACGACCTCTTCGGTTGCATAGCCTTCAACAATGCTCCCCTCTGGGTGGGATCGATTACGTACATAGGACTTCAAAATTCCCATATATCTTTCAAACGGGTACATGCTCCGAAGAAAGACAGGGCCACACATCTTAATCTCTCTGACGAGATGAACCATGAGATGCGGCATGATATCAAAAAATGTCGGCGGGAAATACATCTCAAGATGACATAAAGTTACCACCAATCGTTGTTGCAAAGCATCTAGCCGAAGAGGGTCGATGACCTTTTGGGTTATTGCCTGAAAGAACTGGCATAACATTATGATTGTCTCTCTAACCTTTGTGGGCAAAATGCCTCGAATAGCAACAGGGAGCATTTGTGTAATCAGAACATGACAATCATGAGACTTTATTCCAAGCAATTTCAAATCTTTCATCGACACAAGTTTCTTTATGCTGGCGGAGTAACCGGATGGAACTTTGATACCATGCAAGCACTTGCAAAGTTCGGTTCTCTCAGCCTTTGACAGGGTGTAACTTGCAGGTGGAAGGAATGTTCGACCTTTTTCAGATTTCTGGGGTGCTAAATCAAGTCTGATGCCCATATCGACCATGTCAAGCCTTGCTTTCACACCGTCCTTTGTTTTATCAGGGATGTTCAATAACAGACCAAGCAAGCTATCACATACATTCTTCTCTACATGCATGACGTCAATGCAGTGGCGAACTTCCAAGTGTTCCCAGTAAGGTAAGTTCCAAAAAATTGACTTCTTTTTCCATATGCCCTTTCTCAATGGGATTCCTTTACCGAGAACTACATCAACGTCCTTCACCATATCGTAGACCTCCTTTCCTGAATAAGGCTTTGGAGCCATTCCCTCCTCTATTGTACCATCAAACTCCTTTTTGAGATTTCGGTATGGATGATTCCTTCGCAAGTACATACGATGCCGCATGTACACTGTCTTGTACGAGTGCTTGAGATACACACTTGTCGTATTATCCGAGCATTGACCGCAAGCGTTAGCTCCGTGAGTGGTTTGACCAGACAGGTTACCATAGGCAGGATAGTCATTTATGGTGTAGAACAGGAGGCCGCGTAAGGTAAAGTGTTCCCTTTTGTCGGCATCCCATACATCGTCAACCCCTTCGTTCCATAGAGTCTGAAGATCTTCCATCAAGAGTGCTAGGTATACATCAATATCATTTCCAGGTTGCTTCGGGCCTTGGATTAGCATGGCCATCATGATGTACTTTCGCTTCATACAAAGCCAAGGAGAGAGGTTGTACACGCACATAGCAACCGGCCAGGTGCTATGTCGACAGGTCATGTTACCGAAGGGATTCATTCCGTCCATACTCAACCCGAACCTTACATTTCGCGACTCGGCTCCAAACGTTGGATACCTAGTGTTGATGTTTCTCCACTGGATTGAATCAGCGGGGTGTCTTAGCATGAAATCTTTCTTACAGTCGTCGGCATGCCATCTCATAAGTTTCGCGTGCTTTTTGTTTGCAAACAAACGCTTCAGACGCGGAATTATAGGAAGATACCACACTACCTTAGCCGGCGGTCCTTTCCTTCTTTTGACACCCTCTGATTCATCACCTTGAACATTGAGCTGCTTGTATCTGGATGTCTTGCATACTGGACACACATGTACGTTCGCATACTCTTTACGGAAGATGATACAGTCGTTCTTACAAGCATGGAGTTTTTCTATTTCCAGACCTAGAGGACAAAGAATATTTTTCGCTCTGTATGTGCTCGTGGGCATCTCGTTTCCCTGTGGAAGCAAGTTTGCCATGAGTACTAGGAGAGAGGTGAAACTTTTGTCGGATCAACCATTGCTTGCCTTCAATTTGAATAGTTCAAGAATAGTTGATAATCTTGTGTATTTTGTCTTGCAATCCGAAAACAAAGGTTTCTCTGAGTCCTCCATCAAGCCCAGAAATTGCTCGTATTGTCTCCCCTCTAGGTCGTTTCCTTCTGCGTCACGCAACATTTCCTCCAATTCATTATCGACCGGCTGCATATCTTCATCCTCCTCGCAATCGGACTCACCGTGGACATCATCTTCGTTGCTAGTCGACTCATCTCCACCCGGTAAAATTATGTGTGCCTCGTCATGATTGGTCCACCGTGTATAACCATTCACAAAACCCCTACGAATCAAATGATCTTGTATTTGGGTTGTCTCCTTGAACATCTTCTCGTTCTTACAATCATAGCACGGGCAACACATAAATTGGCTCCCTTTGCCAACATATCGTCTCGCGCTACTAATAGGAAATCATCTACACCATTAATGTACTCTTGGGTCACACGGTTCTCGGGATACATCCAACTTCGATCCATCTCGCACATACTGTTACACAATACATATGCAAGAGACTTATTAACCTACCACATACTAAAAGATCCTAACTATATGATTAATTTTCATTTCATCATCTCCAAACAACTAAACCTAATTATCTCATCCGACCAAATGAAAGCAAAATAGGGAGAGAGGGGCAAGTAGTACTAACCTTCTTCAATGTCCAATGCAATTACTCCTCAGCATCCACTCTCCCTCCCTTCAAAATTGCCTCAAAATCGCCCCTACCCGAACCAGCCGCCACCCAACAGAACAGATCAGGGAAACCCTAAAAGACTTCCCGAAAACCCTGGTTATGAAGGCGACATTTATCACAGTTGGTTGGATCACTCAAGCCGACTGTGATATCCCTCAAACAGTCATCACAAGCGGTTCACCCCATACCGCCTGTGATATGTGTTACATCTGACGAACCGCCTCAGATGACTCGATATTAGAGTCGGTTCCGTTTGCAAACCGCCTCAGATGACTCATCTGAGGCGGTTGGTCTCCAAACCAACTCGGATGTCTCCATCTGGGGACACATCATCAATATCAGAGACGGTCCCCGTGGCAACCCGCTTGTGATGAGTGAATCCGAGGCGGTTGAGCTTTGCCCGACTGAGATGACACGTCCCGGATGAGCCTTTCTGTAGTAGTGTCCGGTAGAATTAAGTATATACCGATTCCTGTTACTAATAGTACTGATATTTATAAAGGACCAACCTTTAATTCTTTGATACACTTTACTATTTTTTCCTTTTTTTTCTGATGGAGATACACTTCACTATTATGCATTGAAATTGACAACTGTTTATCAGATACATCTTTCCGAGTACATCCAGACGGCGCCATGACTGCAACCATGCTGCAATCTTCCTTGTCTTGTTCATTGTTACCCCTCTGAAGTTGTTGGTGGCAAGAGCCAAGAAGCTGCCAGCAAATTAGGATTTAATGGTCTGTGTTGCTAGTTTTACTAGCATATATATCCTCTTGCTAGATGTCCTGTTGGTACGCTCCTTAACATGCAACGATGCCACACTTGGAGAGTTTATTGGTATTTATTTCCATAATTTTTGAGTAGTGGTGCCTATGATGTACATATACTTCTTCGGTTGAATATGTACTTCTATTTCAGATGAATATACCCATTTTTGCTATTAATAACTCAATATATACTTCTATTTCAGAGTATTATATATACTCCTTGGAATGCGATATACTCTTATTTCAGTTAACTATACTCCAAGAAGAGTATTATACTCCAAAAACGGCAGTATATATACTACTTAAAAATGCAGTACATACCTCCTAGAAAAGCAGTATATACTCTTCTAGCGAAATATACTCCATTACTTTATGGATATACTCTTATTCTTAAACTAATACTCCGTTTCATGAATGCTCTCTTCAATTGCTATACTCTTTTTTTGGACTGTAAGTATCTAATACATATATACTCCATATCAAAAGCTATACAAATGCACATATATACTCTCTTGCGATTTAACGGAAACGACACATGCATCATGACATACGTCCACATCCATTTAACGTCCAGCCAAAAATAGTGCAGGTCGTTGAACTAATTAATTTGCTTAATTACTTAATTAAACTACTAGGCAGAGGCATGGGTATTGGACTCTCTGTTGCGTCCTCCAAACCTGTATCGATTTGAACGTGAGTCGATAGATGTAGAGAGAGAAGTAGGGCTCCTTGTCTTATAACAAAAGTAAAGGTCTTAGGCAATAGAAGCCACCCATGACTCACTTACCTGGCGCTTGGTCTCCGGAGTGACTCAGGGTTTTCGTCGGTTCGTCTTCATGTGACCACTCGGTAATACTATCAGATCTACTGAGTCTTGTCCTTTTCTTCTTCCCATTTCGAATTTCCATGTCCTCACCCTCCTCCCTCTTCTTCGTTCATTCCTCCGGTCACCACATCCACCTGAGCCACCCCCCCACCCCCCACCTTCTCCAATGATTTCTCCCTATACTTCTTTTTGTAGACTCCCACTTTTCCATTTTTCTTGGTCTGCATCTTCTCTTCATTCCATTACGCTCCCCCTCTTGCATGCTACTGTTTGCTATTTCATCTTTTTCTGCATGTGCATTCATATTCCCTCCTACCTGCCCCTCGGTTCCACCTTTTCCCTCTCCTTCGGCCTTCTCTCCTCCCTCCTTCTCCGACCCTACTTCCTTTCCTTCGTCCAACAGCAAATTTTCACCACCTCGCCCCTGCGACTGCCCCTTGGGTCTACTAGGCTCGATTGTTTCTCCCCACTGCCCCTTAGCACCTTTCTCATTTCCATCCCCTATATTCGGCCGTCATGCGCTTGTACTGCTGCGAGAACGCCAGCTCCCACTATTGTTCCAGCTGTTCCATCTGCCTCCCGAGCTTCCCAGACCCCTGTTTCTTTCCTCCTCCATCGACTTGTCCTTTGATTGGGTTATACACATCCAATTTCCAAACTGTTTTTCTCCCGTCTTCCTCAACTTCTTTGTGCATTCCTTCTCCACATGTCCTATGATGCCGCAGCCATGGCAGGATTCCGTAAGATACTCGTACCCAAGTTCATACCAGATAAATTTTTCTTCTTCTTTTCATACCTACGCCTTGGCTCGGAAAAAAGCAAACCATGTGAGGAGTTGAAGAGAGAAGACGGCTCCATAGTGCGGGGAAGGGAGAGGCCTCATGGCTTATATCACAGATTGCAGGAGCTCCTTCCCATTGTTGAACCGAAGGTAACTGATTTCATGAATGGACAGTTGCTAAAGGATTTCATGAATGGAATGCCCGAATAAATACAAAATGTTCATCTGGAGGGTTGCACACAATTCCCTGGCACTTAAGAGTGAACCTAGCTAGAAGGGGTGTACACTTGGATGACACAAAATGTTTACTTCGCAATCGCCTTGATGAGGACGGAGGACACCTTTTTATCAAATGCAAGAAGGTCAAGGAAGTGTGGAGATCACTGAACATGGAGGAGTTCCATTTGTCACTTGCCTCCCTATCCTCTGTGCACCAAGTCATTGACCATCTCTGGAATCTGCAGAAGAGCCAGTGGTTACAGATTGTCAACTTTTGGTGGTTGTGGTGGAACAATCGAAACAAAGTTAGGGAGGGCAAGAAAATTGATTCTGCTGAGAGTATTGCCCAGAGAACTGCATGCCTTACGTCTGAAATTTTGGAGATGTTTGATCTAGGGAGGGAGAAGAAGACGAAGCCTGTGACGACGTGTCCTGAAAGCAAATGTGGAATGGGCGTATACTGCAGGAAATGCCTAGGGAGAGTTCTATGGGTGAAACAGGATCGGATTCGGTTCGGATAGCGCTCGTACCATATCCTATTTCATATTTTTTTGATAGTGTTCGGATATGGATACGAATACGGATAATTTCATAATCGGATATGGTATGGAAACGGACCGGATGCAGACCGGAAACGGATAAAAACAGTCAGATAGTACACACATACAAAGAGAAATAGATTACATACAGACAAGATATTTAGCTCATACCACGCTAAATATCTTAGACAAGAGAGCAACCCAAATTTGAATCCAAGATAATGAAGGAACTCCCCTTCTTCCTCATTTCTTTTCTCTCTCTCCATTTTCTTCCGCCTCGAGCTCCTCCGCCCCGGCATTGCTCTGCCTCGTTGCATCGCCCCGCCGTCGTGCTCCTCCACCTCGTCGTCGTCTCCCTCCTCGTCCCCGCCGCCCGAGCAGCTCCGTTCCTCGCCGCTGAGCACCCGAGCTACCCGACCCGAACGCCGCCGCTTCCGGTCTCCTCCCCTAGCCTCGGCCTCGCCCCAACCTCGCCGGCCGACCTGAGTATCCCCGCCTCCATCGCTGCCCCGTGTCCTGAGTCGAAGCTCGGTTCCTCGCCACCTCGGCCATCTCCTCCACTTCGTCGCCGCCGCCCCAGAGCTTCTTCTCCATCTCCGCCGCTAAGGCGCTTGGCTGCTTGGGGATCCGAACTAGGCGGAGAAACGGGGCGCGAGAGGGAAGGCCGGTGGCATCCACTGCCCGGCCTACGCTGTTGGGTGCGGCCGTGTGGTGGTGTAGGGCGGCCGGTGGAGCGTCCGGGCGTGCGTGCGGGTGCGCCGGCGCTGGTGCGGGAGTGCGCGTGGGAGGCCTAGGGTTATCCGGTTATGGAGTTGGAGTGGGCTGATGGGCCGCTTGGGCTTGGCTACTTGCCGGACTGCAGCCTGGGCTGAAAATCGGATATTATCCAATTTAGTTGTGTCGGATATCCGTTTTAAATTTCCGGATAATCCGATATCTGGTGTATATTAGCAATACCATATCCGAAACTGTATTCGCTTCCAGATATCCGAATCTGAATCCGTATCCGATCGGATAGTTCATTTTCGTTCCCATATCCGATCCGATCAGATACGGATATGGTTTATCCGGATAATTATCCGATCCGGTTTCACCCATAGAGGGTTCGGACTTCGGAGTGATCATCCAAAATAATAAGGGCGAGGTGGTTGCAGCGAAGTCCGAAAGAACGAGCCATATCCATGATCCCTTTGCTGTGGAGTTAACTGCAGCGTCTGAAGTTCTTTCCCTTGCCATGCATCTCGGAATTTCAAGCCTCATTGTGGAAATTGACATTCAACTGGAAAGCAAGCTGATTCTTCCTAGTGGGCGGCACCTATCCAGGAGTCAAAGCTGTTAATTCGGTCGTGTTTTCATTCCTGTAGGGTGTGTATTTGTAACGGAATTGCTATTTAAACTTAAAGTTGCACATAATTTTTAAAATATACAATTATCTAATTAACCATTGGAACAAGAATCAAAGTCTAGTATCATTCACTGCTACGGAATTCATTTAACAGGATGCCCCTGTACAAATGGATTTTTGAAGCCGTCTGTACAAATAGTATCACAGACGGTTCCAAAAGAAAAACGTCTGAGAAAATGAGTACAAGCGGTTCCCAACAAGCGAGACGCTACAGTATAGACGGTTCTAAATTGAAACTGTCTATACAAATCAAACAGTACAGACGGTTCTAAGTCTGGAACCATCTGTATAAATCTGTAAACAGTACAAACGGTTCTAAACTTAGAACCGTCTGTACAAATTGAACAGTACAGACGATTCTAAGTATAGAACCATCTGTACAAATCTGTAAACAGTACAGACGGTTCTAAACTTGGAACCATTTGTACAAATCGAACAGTACAGACGGTTCTAAATATGAAACCGTCTGTACCAATCTGTAAATAGTACTTGGAACCATCTGTGCTATTTGTACAGACGGTTCCTGTGAGAACCCTAGTTTCTAGGTTAGGGTTAAGTGTCGTGAGGTGGGGTCAGATCAACTCGCGATACTGAGTTGATCCGAACCTATCGAGCTACGTCGAGAGTTAGGTTGAGAGGGGGAGCAAATCGTTGTGCATTCGCATTCCATTTGCATTATTCATGGCATTGTTATTCATACATTATCAAATACAATTGAAATTTAAATTTCATTAAGTAATATAATATTACAATGTCATGATACAACATTATTACAAACGAATGAAGAAGAAGAATGGAAAATTACATAGTCAAGGTTCTACCTATATGTGAGTCATGTGTTGACTTTGTCAATGTTTGTCATGAATATTTTGCCATTTTGTGTGGAGTTGAATGTTCGGTTGCTCGAGTTCGAGAATTGAATTATTTGTTATATGAATGGTTGTTGAGTTTCTCAATTTGTCTCAAGGAAAAATTGAATGGATGAAGGATTTTTCTTGACTGACTTGTGTCAAGTGGAAAACTTGTGCTCGCAACGCTTTGCTTGGTTTATTGTGTGCAAGTGCGAGTTGGGTGTGGCGATGGTTCGGCCATATGGATCGGCATGAGGCTTGGAGGGCTGAGATGCGGTCAAGGAGGTGGCGACGACATTGTGCGGCTTAAAAGCATGTACGCGGAGGATAAGAAAGCGGGTGGAGACGAGACGTGAGGATCAAGTCAGTGCGAGGGCGTTTTGGTAAAAATGCAGAATCTACCGAAGCATAACCAAGAAACTGCGGCGGAGGCCGGGAAGCGGTTTAGGGTTAGTTGCTTAGGGTAGAAGGAAAGATGGATGGTAGATGAGTCACTTAGATGTTTTGTGATGCGTGTTAAGTGCTCATGCCATCTAAGTGGGCTTAAGGCCCAAGTGGTGGGAGGTATGCCTCCACCACTATATAAGGAGGGGTAAGAGGTGCTTATCCCTTAACTCTTTTGATTAGCTTTTGAGAGCTGCACTTGGTGAAGTGCTTTGCCTAGATGAGAGGCTTTTAAACCCAAGAAAAACCCATGAAAATTTAATACAAAAAGATTTCTCTAATCTCCATGCCTTAGTGAGGTTTCTTGTTCATCAACCTCTTGGAATTTCGTTTCTTTGCTTCTCTTGCGATTTGATTCTTGATATAGTAAGTTTGTGATGGAGAAATCACGTTCTATTTGATTTCATCCAAGCATATTCAAGAAATCACTCTCTTTTCTCAAATCTTGAGTTTGCTTGTAAGAGAAGTAAGAATTGGGGTTTTGTAATTGATTTGCTTTGAGGATAAGTTTTTGGGTTTTGATAGATGGATTAGATTGCTAGGACATGTGAGATGTTTCTATATTTATTGCATATCAAAATCCCTCACTAGTCCTAGGAATCAACTGATTTGATTTCGCGCAAGTTTTCCTCTTGTTTGCTTTTGGAACAGCTGATAGTAAAACGGTGTTTTCTCTTACCATAGACAAGGTTTTGACATGATTCCAATTGTAGTAGGTTCGTAAGTCCTTTGTCTACCACTGTGCAAAATTTCATTCAATTCCATTGGGTAGATCAAAATCTGCGAACGTTTTTTCGAGCGAAATTTTGCTATTTTTGCCAAAACCGGAAGTTCTGATTTTCTTACTCCGGAAGTTCCGGTCCACATCGGAAGTTCCGATCTAGAAGTCGAAAGTTCCAATTTTTCTAGAGCACTCAAAATTGGGGCGACTTCGGAACTTCCGGTAAGGTCGGAACTTCCGATATTCTTACTCTGGAACTTCCGATTTGACTGTTTTCAGCTCCACTAATCTTAATTGCTTTTGTCGATGATTTTTCGCTGCATTCTCTGATCTGGATACACTGTATTGTATTCATGTTTTGAGAAGAAAATTTAACATCTGACATTCACCCCTCTCTGTCGGAAGCCACCGATCCAACAAGTGGTATCAGAGCCCGGTCTCGCTTCTTCATAAGCTTTGACCGGCTTTGCAAGCCATGGCTTCCTACGGATACTCGACCCATCCTCCTATCTTCAATGGCACGGACTGGGAGTTCTGGAAAAATTGAATGAGAATCTTTATCCAGTCAGTGGGGCTCGCTATTTGGAAAATCATCGAAAGGGACTTTGCTCTTCCTGCGGAAGTGACAGCTGCAAATTTGGTAGATGTTGAAAACAATTGCAAGGCCATCAACTACTTGCTTTCTGGTTTGGATAGGAAGAAGCATAAGCGGATTGCTCATCTTGATACCGCTCACAAGATTTGGTCGACCTTGATCACCTACCATGAGGGGTCTGACCAAGTCAAAATTGCTCGAGCGGATCAATACAGAGTTGAATACAATCATTTTGAGCAACGCTCTGGGGAATCCTTTTTGAGCTTTTTGAGAGATTTGAAAGAATTGTGAACGAGCTCAGGAGTGTGGGAGTGAGGTATTCTGACTCAGAGATGACTAGGCATGTGTTGCACACATTAGAGCCTGCTTTTGAAGTGCGAAAGATTGCCATCCAAGAGTCCGCCAATCTTGCCACTCTCACACTCGATCATCTGTTCTCCAAGCTCTCTACTCATGAGATCACTTCGGAGAATAGAAATGGTTCAAAGACCAAGAATTTGGCTCTTGTTGGGAACACTTTCTCGGATCCATCGGGGATAGTGTCTCCTAGTGTCAACTCTGACACTTGCATGATTTTCTCTTCCCATGGACTATCTCTTGCTGCCTTGTCTTCCTTGTCCGATGATCAACTTGAATCTCTTCCCGAGGATGAGCTCGTGTTATTTGCAAAACGCTTCTCTAGGGCATACAAGAATGTGAGAAATAGGAGAAGGAAATTCTCGGACATCACCTGCTATGGATGTGGTGAGAGAGGCCACATTCGATCCGAGTGTCCCAATCCTAAAGAGAGAAACAAGTTTGCTTCTAAGTTTCAGGACAAGGGAAAGAACAAGTTCGGATCAAGACCCAAGATGCGTGAAGTGGAGAAGAACCTTCGTTGAGCTCTCGCCGCTTTTGGAGATTGCGACACCAGCACCAACTCTGCTTCATCTTCCTCCTCCTCAAGCAAGGATGAATCGGAGCCGCCCAAGCACAAGAAGAAAGGAAAGAAGAAGGTAGAACATGGCTTCACCAGCATGTGCTTCATGGCGAGATCTGAAGAAGAGAGAGATGATGAAGATCTTGTAAGCGAGGTGAGCTGCACTTTCGATGAGCTCAGTGTTAGGCATGATAAACTGCTTGATATGTTTGATGTCCAAAATGATGCCTTGTTTGCTTCAATCAAGAAATCTAAAGATCTGACTAAGAAAGTTAATTCTCTTACACTAGAAATTGCTAAACTGAAAAGTAATGATGATGAGTGTGCTAGTTGTGATGTTTTACACAAAGAATTCCTTGAAGCTAAAAATGCTCATGCTAGTGTAAGTGAACTTCTTAAGTCATCCATGATTGAACTTGATAAACTTAAGTCGAGCCCTTGCTCCTTTTGTGCTTCTAAGGATGATGATTTAGACTCTTTGAGGAAAGAAATTGATATGCTCAAATCTTCACATGCTAGTTTGCCTTCTAGTGCACCTCCTGGATGTTCCTCCAGCTTAGCACCCCTGAATGAATTGAATGAGATGAAATTGTGTTTTGCTATAGGTTTCATATTGCATATAATTGTCATCCAAGAGCTTATGGTCTATAAGGACAATCTAGCCAAGCTTAAAACTGCTTATCTTGCTGGTTGCATTGTTCATTCATTTCGTGCTAAGGAACTTGAAAATGCTAAGAATCAACTTGCTAGCATTAGTTCTAAGAGCACTCAAGAACCTTCCCCATGTTTAAGATGCAAGTATTTGGAAGGTAGAAATAAAGAATTGAATCAATCGGTGCTTGAAATGAGAAGACCCATGTGTGATACATGCCCAGATCTAATTGAAGAAAATCAGGACTTAGGGAGACACATTTCTGAGCTTTACAGAAAACTCACTTTGGCTAATGCTACTGCTTCTAAGCTACCTGTTGATGCTTCTCATGCTATTTCTTCTACTTGCACGCCATGAGCTTGAGAAAGATGTTTCTGCTATGCATGCTGCATTTAGAGAAAGGTTTAAGAAAACAGTAGCTGAAACATGTAGCACTGCTTGTGTGTCTTGTGAGTCTCTAAAACTTGAACTAGGAGCATACAAAGAAAAATATGAGAAGGCTATTAGAGTGTCAGCTTCAGGAGCTTGTCTTACCTGTGCTCCTTTGCTTAGGGAAGTTGACTACCTCAAGAAAACTTTGGAGAGATTTTTTGGAGGTAGAAAAGAACTTGACATGATCTTAGACAAGTCTAGAGTTAGCTCAGGCAAAGGTCTAGGTTTTAATCATGTGGAAGAAAATAAGAATCATCCTCCTCATCCTATTGGTTCTCTTGGTAGAGGTTTGATTGCAATAGCTCAGGGGGAGAGGGGAACGGTGTTCAAGTCAGGTGGCTATCTGGATTCATCTCTTAAGGACAAGAGTGCCTCAGCTTCAGTCGGTGCTACCTTGCAGAGGGTAAAATACCGATGCACTCATTGTCATAAGGATGGTCATCTTGTTGAGTTTTTCTTTCGACGTCTCAAGGAGGAGCGTCGTGACCGTATTCGTGCTTTTAGGGGTATTCAACGACGCAACAATGCGTTGAGTGCACCTAAGACACACATGAGGCCTCAACATGTTGAGGTTTCTGGTGGCTCTAGCAGGCGACAGGGCTTAGGTCGCTTAGAGTCTTCTCGCCGTCCTCTTGGAGGTGGTTCACGTGCTCCGGTGCGTGACATTCCTCCGCGGCGCATTCTAAGTCAGGATTGTAGAATTGCTCAAGGTGTTGCATTGCATGCTAATCACTCACGATCTTTTGTGCCTGTTCAGCGAGTGACTCAGTGTTGGATTTGAAAATCTTTGCTTACTAACCTCAGTACTGAGTCCACTCGTTTTCGGTCTGTTGTATAGGTTGGCCGGCGAGGGTTGGTAAACATGTAGCTCATTGATTCTGGGTGTTCACGTCACATGACCGGAAGCTCAAAATGGTTCACCTCCCTCAACAAGACTTCTAGTGATGAGTACATCACTTTTGGGGATGACTCCCGTGGACGTGTGACACACAAGGGCGCAGTGCGAGTCAACAACAACAACATCCTCAAAGATGTTGCCCTTGTGAGTAAACTGAAATACAACCTCATTTCTGTTTCACAGCTTATTGATGATGATTATGAGGTGTGTTTTAAGAAAAAGGATGTCGTGTTCTTGACTCTTCGGGTGCACTTGCTTTTGGTATTTCTCGTCCCGGTAGAGTTTTTGCTGTTGAGTTTAGTTCTTCTGAGTCTAGGTGCTTTCTTGCAACTAGTTCTTCAGTGTTTCAACTTTGGCACCGGCGTTTGGGGCATGTTGGTTTTGACCACTTGACTAGAGTTGGCAGCCTTGACCTTCTGAGAGGTTTGCCCAAACTCAATCCAGTCAAGGATTTGGTATGCACCCCATATCGTCATGGCAAACAAGTTGCCGCTTCTCATCCACCTGTCAATCAAGTGAAGACCGATGGACCCGCTTAGTTTTTACACATGGACATTGTAGGTCCAGCTCGGGTTCGATCGGCGGGTGGGAAGTGGTATGTTCTTGTCATTGTTGATGACTATTCTCGGTTCTCTTGGGTGTTTTTCATGGAGCACAAATCTGAGGCATTTGAGTTCTTTCGAGATTTGGCTTTGAGGCTCTTGAATCTCTTTCCTGGTTCTTTGAAGGGAATTCGCAGTGATAATGGGTTAGAGTTCAAGAATGCTTCTTTCGTAGATTTTCTTGCTGATCATGGTGTTGAGCACCAATTCTCCACTCCACGCACCCCTCAGCAGAATGGTGTTGTGGAGAGGAAGAATAGGACTTTAGTTGAGATGGCAAGAACGATGCTTGATGAGTATGGCACATCGCAACGGTATTGGGCCGAGGCCGTCAACACCGCTTGCTATGTGTCAAATTGAGTTTTTCTACGTTCTTCTCTGCACGTGACATCTTATGAGTTTATGTTTGGGAAGAAGCCAAATGTGTCCCATCTTAGGGTTTTTGGTTGCAAATGTTTTATCCTGAAGAAGGGCCTTCTCGACAAGTTCGAGTCGCGAACTTCTGATGGTATTATGCTTGGATACCCTGGACATTCGAAAGATATCGAGTGCTTAATCTTGAGACTAACACCATTGTGGAGTCCTGTGATGTGACTTTTGATGAGGCTAGCTCTGCTAGACCCGAGCTTTCAAGTATTTCATAGGAGTCCGAGTCGATCTTCTGGGATGAAGATGACTTTGAGAGTGGCGTGGGCCATGCCCCCACTTCTCAGCGGTAGCTGCTGGTCCTCCAGTGATTTCTTCGATAGTAGCTGAGGGTCTAGCACCAACGACTTCATCATCGGCGGTGGCCCCTTCTTCACCGGCAGCTCAGCTTCCTACCTCTTTCACAGCTGAGGTAGAGGCTGCCAAGGCTACTTCCACTCGAGTTCCAGATGAGCTCAGGGTCCACAACGCCTCCAGAAGGATCACCCTCTGACACAGATCATCGGTGATATCTCTGAGCGTGTAACTCGCTCCAGGTCCATTCCTTCCTCAGAACTTGAGTATTTAGTTTTTGTTGCATCTTTTGAGCCCAAAGATATATGTCATGCACTTTCTGATAATAGTTGGGTCAATGCCATGCATGAGGAGTTAGAAAAATTTTGAGAGAAATAAGGTTTGGGCGCTTGTAGAGCCTCCACTTGGTCACAATATCATTGGAACCAAGTGGGTGTTCAAGAACAAGCAAAGTGAGAATGGCATTGTTATTCGCAACAAGGCTAGACTTGTAGCCCAAGGGTTTAGTTAAATTGAGGGCTTTGATTTTGATGAGACCTTTGCACCGGTAGCTCGCTTAGAGGCTATATTTTGCTTGCGTTTTCAGCTTCTAAGAAGTTCAAGCTTTATTAAATGGATGTGAAAAGTGCATTTCTTAACGGTTTCATTGAAGAAGAGGTCTATGTTAAACAACCTCCAGGATTTGAGAATCCTAAATACCCTAACCATGTGTTCAAACTGTCCAAGGCTCTCTATGGTCTTAAGCAAGCACCTAGAGCTTGGTATGATAGACTTAAGAGCTTTTTGCTTCAAAATGGTTTTGAAATGGGGAGGGTAGATATAACCTTATTTCTTCTTAAGCGTGGCAATGACCTTCTGATAGTGCAAATCTATGTGGATGACATAATCTTTGGTGGCTCCTCTAATGCTCTCGTGTCCAAGTTTTCTGAGATGATGAGCAAGGGATTTGAGATGTCTATGATGGGTGAGCTCCAATACTTCTTGGGATTACAAATCAAGCAGACAAAAGAGGGCATCTTGGTACATCAGGCCAAGTACACCAAGGATCTATTGAAGAAGTTCGGGATGAGCGATGCCAAGCCAATCAATACCCTGATGTCTACTGCAACCTCACTTGGTCCTGACGAAGAAGAAGAGGCGGTGGACCAGAAGGAGTTCAGGAGCATGATTGGCTCCCTCCTCTACTTGACGGCGACAAGACCGGACATTCAATTCGCCGTCTGCTTGTGTGCGAGGTTTCAAGCCTCGCCGAGAGACTCCCACCGATAAGCTGTGAAGCGCATCATGAGGTACCTTCGATCATCCCTGGAGTTTGGACTTTGGTATTCATGCTCTTCTGTTCTAGGGATTCGGGGTTTTTCTGATTCAGACTTTGTCGGGTGTAAGATAGACTGCAAGAGTACTTCTGGAACTTGTCATTTTCTTGGCACTTCTCTTGTTTCATGGTCTTCTAGAAAACAATCTTCTATTGCACAATCTACTGCTGAAGCTGAGTATGTTGCAGCTGCTAGTTGTTGTAGTCAGATTCTTTGGATGATTTTGACTTTACGGGATTTTGGGTTGTCTTTTGATAGTGTTCCACTTTTCTGTGATAACACTAGTGCTATTAACATTGCTAAGAACCCAATGCAGCATTCTAGGACTAAGCATATAGATGTGCATTTTCATTTCCTTAGAGACCATGTTGAGAAGGGTGATGTTGTGCTTAAGTTTGTTGATTCTGAAAATCAGCTCACGGATTTCTTTACAAGCCTTTAGATCCCACTCGATTCTGTGCACTTAGAGGAGAGTTGGGGATTGTTCATCCCCATGGGCTGGTTTGAGGGGGAGTCTTCTTATTATGTATCATATTGTAACATAGTGCATCTTGCATCATTTGTGATATATCTTGTGCACTTTACATTTTCACGAGCTTTGTCTATTATCCTTGATGAGACAATGAACACTTAGAGTTCGCTATATGCCATGTTTTTGTTGTCTAGCTCATTTCACCATGTTTTGACATGTGTTCTCAAGAATATGCGATGCTAGCTTAATTAGACAACAACTTGAACTTAAATCTTTGATCTACTGATGAGTTGCTTGCTAGGGAATCCGTTGCTTTTGAATCTGCTCATGACTCTAGTATTGCAACTATGATCTTTGTTTATGACTGTTCAAAGATAGGGCTTCATGGTAATCTTGATTAGGACTGCTAGTGACTTAACATGCCTAGACTTTTGTGGCTCGGGTCGGAGAATGCTTATTGTCATGAAAAGTCACTAGATTTGCTCTACATCTTTGAAATCTATCATGTGTTGATGTGAAAAATGCTAAATCAGCGATGAACCACTCAAGGTACTTGCTCGTATAGGAGGTAGTGCTTTGGTTGTGGCTAGTCCAAATAATCATGTGGAATCAATATGACAAAGTCAAGATGAATCGCTCAAGGTACTTCCTCGTGCAGGGGGTTGTATTTTGGTTGTGACTAATCCATTTAATCATGTGATTGATTAGTCCAGCATGTGGTAGAGTATTTTGGTCCTAATCTTGATCGGTTGTCCTCCTAGTCATGACTTAGCGCTAGGTTGTCATGCTTCACTCATGTTTAGATTTCTTGCAATTGTGACTACCTGGTTTGGAACTCATCACTAGTGCAATTTGTAATATGCTAAGAACTTGAGATTCTAGCTGCTCTTCTTGATCTACATGTCCTTTTATGGTTTGATGAGCACCTATGTGGCATATTAGCACTTTTTATGTTTTATTTTGGATAATTCTCAAAGCTCGCTAAAAACTGAAAAATCAAAAATTTTCATTCCATTCCATGCATACATGCTTATTCTCGATATTCTATCATTGCCTAGTCTAAGGGGGAGGCGTGAAGTCCCTTGATGACTATAGTGCCAAAGGGGGAGAAATAGTGGGTTTCAATCATTAACCTAGCATATTTCTACAAGATAGGCATGTATGTGCATCTTTTGAACTTGATCAAGGATAAAAATTGCTTTGTTTTGGAGTAGATCATAATTAATGTGTTATAGGAGTGAGGGGGACTTTCAGTGATTATGTTTTGCCTTCACTCATGTTTCTGGATCTTACTCTTGTTGACATTCACTTGGCCCGGTGTCTGCTTTCTCTTTCTTTTGGCCAAGTGTGAATTCTTGCAACTCGATTGTTTTTAAATCTTTAAATCAACTCCAATGTGTTTGATTGAGAGGTGTTGGCAATATATTCATCAAGGGGGAGATTGTGAGTCATGTGTTGACTTTGTCAATGTTTGTGATGAATATTTTGCCATTTTGTGTGGAGTTGAATGTTCGGTTGCTCGAGTTCGAGAATTGAATTATTTGTTATATGAATGGTTGTTGAGTTTCTCAATTTGTCTCAAGGAAAAATTGAATGGATGAAAGATTTTTCTCAACTGACTTGGGTCAAGTGGAAAACTTGTGCTCGCAACGCTTTGCTTGGTCTATTGTGTGCAGGTGCGAGTTGGGTGCGGCGATGGTTCGGCCATATGGACTGGCATGAGGCTTGGAGGGCTGAGATGCAGTCAAGGAGGTGGCGACGACATCGTGCGGCTTAAGAGCATGTACACGGAGGACAAGAAAACGAGTGGAGACGAGACGTGAGGATCAAGTCAGTGCGAGGACGTTTTGGTAAAAATGCAGAATCTACCGAAGCATAACCAAGAAACTGCGGCGGAGGCCGGGAAGAGGTTTCGGGTTAGTTGCTTAGGGTAGAAGGAAAGATGGATGGTGGATGAGTCACTTAGACGCTATGTGATGCGTGCTAAGTGCTCATGCCATCTAAGTGGGCTTAAGGCCTAAGTGGTGGGAGGTATGCCTCCACCACTATATAAGTAGGGGTAAGAGGTGCTTATCCCTTAACCATTTTGATTAGATTTTGAGAGCTGCACCTGGTGAAGTGCTTTGCCTAGATGAGCGGCTTGTAAACCCCAAAAAAAACCCACGAAAATTCAATACAAAAAGATTTCTCTAATCTCCATGCCTTAGTGAGGTTTCTTGTTCATCAATCTCTTTGAATTTTGTTTCTTTGCTTCTCTTGTGATTTGATTCTTGATATAGTAAGTTTGTGATGGAGAAATCACGTTCTATTTGATTTCATCCAAGCATATTCAAGAAATCACTCTCTTTTGTCAAATCTTGAGTTTGCTTGTAAGGGAAGTAAGAATTGGGGTTTTGTAATTGACTTGCTTTGAGGATAAGTTTTTGGGTTTTGATAGATGGATTAGATTGCTAGGACATGTGAGATGTTTCTATATTGATTGCATATCAAAATCCCTCACTAGTCCTAGGAATCAACTGATTTGATTTCGCGCAAGTTTTCCTCTTGTTTGCTTTTGGAACAGCTGATAGTAAAACAGTGTTTTCTCTTACCATAGACAAGGTTTTGACATGATTCCAATTGGAGTAGGTTCGTAAGCTTCGTCTACCACTGTGCAAAATTTCATTCAATTCCGTTGGGTAGATCAAAATCTGCAAACGTTTTTCCGAGCAAAATTTTGCTATTTTTGCCAAAACCGGAAGTTCTGATTTTCTTACTCCAGAAGTTCCAATCCACATCGGAAGTTCCGATCTAGAAGTCGGAAGTTCCGATTTTTCCAGAGCACTCAAAATTGGGGCGACTTCGGAACTTCCGGTAAGGTCGGAACTTCCGATATTCTTACTCCGGAACTTCCGATTTGACTGTTTTCAGCTCCACTAATCTTAATTGCTTTTGTCGATGGTTTTTCGCTGCATTCTCTGATCTGGATACACTGTATTGTATTCATGTTTTGAGAAGAAAATTTAACATCCGACATTCACCCCCCTCTGTCGGAAGCCACCGATCCAACACTATACAAAATCTAGAACCTTAACTTTTGAATATTCAAATCTTCGAGTCTTCAAATCGGAGAAGGAAACCGAGAGTCGGAGGGGGGAGATCTTCGGAAATATTGGCGGTCATCCGAGGTCATTGAATATGGGCACTCGAGACCGTTGGAATCACGCCATTGCTGTAGGAGGTAAAAGGGTTTTCAAAAACAATCTTTTGAAATAAATGTGATCTTATCGGCACAGTTCCGCCGACATCCGCAGGGTTAACTGCGGGGGCAAAATAGTGCCGATGACCTAAAATAATTTTTTTAAGATTTCAGAAGAAGTTTTATAAAACATTTTGTTTTTGAAAATGTCCGAGGGCCACGTGGCTAAGACCCTCATCGGACAAACCTAATATTTTGTATTAGGGATAGAAGAGGTGAGAAGAGTATTAAAATAGTTTTATTTATCCTAAAACTAAATTACCTCCATGATTTTTGTTTTGAAAGGAAATCATTTGGCAAACTAAAGAAAGGAGATAAGGCAGCCACTTCATGGAGTTATCCAACCATTTTATTTCCAAAAATTAATCAGAGCCACATCTCTTGAACCGTAAGGCAACAATTCACCGAATGATATATCCATTAGCAGCCACAAATATTTGTCAAGTAAATATCTGGATCAGATAGGCATCAGTCCATCGAGGCAAGTATCCAGCAGCCAGCAAAAATTGACTCAAGTCAATTTTCTTAGCATCAAAGGTAACCACAAGCAGGAGGTGGCGACACCAGTACCCAAAAGAGCCTTAGGAAGCCTTAGTAGAAATGGTGCCCAAGGCAGCCGAATAGGACTAGTATTGAAATAATAGTGAGCACCAGTGTAACACTAGTGCCACAGTAGTAGCACTAGTCCTTGCCATCAACCATCAGAGGTAGTCCAACACTAGAGCTGTTTGGAGGCAAGCACCAGGAGGTCACTAGAGGCTCGGAAGAGAAGGAGTGAAGGGAGCAAGCTCTCAAGCTCCAGCAAGAAGCTGTAGGAGAAGGCCACGAGGACCTGAGGAGAAGGAGTACGGGAGAGAAGGAAAAGACCGACAAGCTTACCTGAACCATACCCAAAATCAGGATGGAAATCTCAGAAATCACATAAAAACCTTGCATATGCATCCTTAATGAATTAGCAATAGCAAGGACCCTCAGATTATATAATCATCATTGAGTTTTACCTAAGGCAACTTGTGCAGAGTAATCTGTTCTTATCAGAATAGGTTTTTTTATCCCTTCCCAAATTCTCTCAGAGAGGAGGAACATCATCATATATGCTAAGGCAACAAAAAGGCAGCAATATAGTAGTTCTCTGTTCGTATCCAAGTATACCATCTCTAGCCTTTTTCTTAAACAAATTATCACAGAATTAAAGCTAAAGGTCACATAAGCATCTGTTCTTTCAATCAAATAAGCTGATATACATGTAAATAGGGAGGAAACAGAGGGAAGCCAAGCCAAGTTAAACATCTATTCTTCAGTAAATAAGATTGATACATAGATGTATAAGGCATCCTATCCCATGATCAGATAAGCTATCATCGGAATAGACTATAGATCAAGATATATAGCATCTGTTCTTATTGAAGTGTTACCATTTCTCAAACTGTTGCTTAAAGATAAATCATCAGGGTTTCAGACTAAGGTAATCAAGTATGGTTCTGTTCTTTCAGTCAACTAACTAAGTTAGATATATGAAAAATGGGATCAGAGAAAATCTAGGACCAAGCTGGCATCTGTTCTTTTAGAATAATAAAACTGATACCAATATGTATGCGTGAAATAAAATTAGACAAAAGAATGGTTTAGTATCTGCTCTTATCCACATTTTAATTCCTTATTCATTTTATTTCTATCAAGTAATCACCACCAAATAGATTGCTGGATTAAGCAGCAGCAGGTTAAAGTAAGTTTAGCATACACTTGGCATTCTTGGAAATCAGTAAATCAAGTGTAGTATCCATATCTGATCAGCATACCATATCAAGTTCGTGGCATCAAAATCATAGCTTAGCAATGATTAGGAGATAGCTGAACCAACCCCACATAACCAGAATTTGAGCATACAGGGATACTACACAAGGCATTAGTAGACATTAGTTGATACCATCTAATGCTCAATTAGACTTAAACCACACCAAGCATGCGAATCGCAAATAATCAAGTGTCACCATCGGATCATCCATGGAAGAACCCTAGAATCAGGAAGGAAAAGGGGAATAGAAAGGGGATTGGGACCTTACCTGAGATGAACGACGGTGGCAACTGCGCCGTGCCACCAGCGAGGAGTGGGTCCAGCGGAGCACCGCCGGTGGCGGGCTTCGACGCCGGACCACGGACCACCTCGGGCGGCGTGGTGAGGTGACCGAGGAGACGGGGCTTGGAGCGTTTAGGGGAAGGAGGAGATGACCGGCGATGGGGCCGAGCCGGATGAGCACCCCAGCGAAGCGGCGCCTAAGGGAGTGACCGAGGCGGCGCCGAAGGGAGCGACCGGGGCGGCGCTCGGAGTGCTTAGGAGGCGGCGGCGGTGAGCTCAAGGGAAAAGGAAGTCGGGTGCGGTAGGAGGAAGGAGAGATGAGAGGGTGAGGGCGTAGGATAGTTTAGGATTTCAGCCAAGTGGGCCTGTTATAGAGTTAAAAAAAGAAATGAATAAAATGAAATGATGAAATTTAAAACTAAATTGCTGCTGTTTCTCTAACATTGAAAGTAAAAGGAAAGAAGATGATTAAAAAAAATTGGATGTATGCATGTGCATATAGAGATAAAGGAGTAATTTAGAGTTGAGAATTTCTTAATCTAAAATATCTATTCTTGAAAAGAAATTAAAATTTTGAATAAAGTAATAAGTTATTCTAACTAAACCAATTATATTCATCTTTGGAAAAGAGAATTGAAACCTAAGCTAATTCTTTAAATGAAGTGAAATAGATGGTGAAGTTAATTTAATTCAATTCGAAATCGACATGAACTTTAAACACAATTAAAGTTTGATTATTCATCTAGACGATTCTAAACCCTTAGAAGAATATTTGAATTCATGTCTAAAATTTCTTGAAGTATTTTGACATGTAGAAGTTCTCTCATGCATACATGTCATCGCATTCATACTTGCAATCTTCTGGATTAGTCCTTATCGGACTTTATCGGTTTTCTTTACCAGAAGCCGGAGTTCAGCAAGCAGAACCGTCGAACTCCATTACCTATCCGTCACCACATACCCTGTATGGGCGGGGCTGAGCTAAAGTACCCTTTACCCTAGGTCTATACTCCCCCGGGAAAGGAAGACCTCAATAGTTGTATCCGGAGTATCAACTGTTGGGAAGGTGGCGCTAGCCTTTGGCTATCTACAAAACATTGTACCTGAAGTATCAACGTGAGACTGGTAGTCCTTGCCTGATTGTGCGGGACTGCGACGCGGAGTATAACCGAGCAGGCGGCGAAACGGCTCTGTGATCATGGGTACGTGATCTGAGATTAGCTACCTCGGGTACATATTTATGATCGTTTGTGGGTACAGTTGTGCACCTCTGCAGAGTGTATAGAATTGTGGCATTGTCACTCCATGTTCCTGGTTGGAACTGCGAACACGGCAAGAAAGGGATTCATCGGGAATCCTAGCAGCTTGTGAGATAGGAGATCATTAGTCTCTTTAGTTAAAACTTGACTCTCTTACCTTACAAAACTGCATTGCTTTTGGAGAACATTGCTGTTCTCAGTAGATAGTGCATCAAACACCTTGTTGCTATTCCTGGACTTGTCGAGTACCTTTTGTACTCATCCCTCTATCTAATTCCTTTGAGTAGACTGTGAGCCGACGACGGAGGAAGAGGTGATCTACGTCGAGGTCGACGATGAAGTTCCCGAAGAGCAGGCGACGGCGAAGGAGGACGAAGGCGTCGACTACTACGTCGAGTTCGGCGACGAGAATGCCACCGAGTAGAATAGTAGGTCGTGTGAGTTGGTAGGTGTAGTTAAGACTTTTGCTGTAACCAAACAATAACAGTTTTAAATTTCCCGTACTTTTGGGAATGTGTTGTAAAACTTATGTTGTATTTCGAGTTTGTAAATTATGTTTGTAACATATGGACCGCTGTAATGCCTCTGTCGTGCTAGTCTGATGGCGTATCGCCGCAGTTCCAAATTTAGACCCGTCTATACTAGAAGCGTCCCGCTTAGCTGTAGGGATTAGTTAAGAGGAAAGCAGTCCCGTCTGTATCGCATACTCAGCCTAGTTCAGCTGGCAACTCTCCTTGCTTGGACAACATGAGGTTGCGGGATTGAATCCCGCTAGAAGCATATTGTGTGATTTAATTCCAGTGGTTCGAGCCATGAGCTAGCCAAGTGAGGCTTTGGTTGTGATGGTGATGCATATTTGTCATAGGTATAAGCCTAGACAGTAGATTTGTGGCACCCCCGGTCGGTTACGACGACCTCCGGGCGTGCAATGGGAAAACGAGTGAGAAGCGTTACGCGCGAGACGGTGGATAATGTAAATTGATATTCGTATTAGGGCACAGAATAGAGAGCTTACAAATGAGGAAATGAGAGAGAGAGATCCCCTCCTCTCTACCCCCTGGGGGGATTTATAGGGTTGAGGGAGGGGAGAGTGTGAAGTTACAGTTTTGCCCCGAAAGTACAGAACTATTACAGGGGCATGACGGTCACTTCACTACCCCTAAGGAATCTTGGGAGAATATACCCGAGCATCTCTTTCGGAGAATCTTCTTGGAGAACATGATGGCTTCGCGTACAGGCTTGTCGGAGACGGCCCCGATGCGAAGGGCGGACTCGTTGGAGATGACCCTGATGACGGGGGGTGGACTAGTCAGAGATAGCCCCTGACGATGGAGAGTGTCGACGAGAACACGGACAGCGTCACAGCGATCCTGAACAGAGTCGATTCGGGGTTGCACGGGGACCCTCCCTCCAACAGTAGCCCCTTGCCAGTTGGGGCGGTCGAATAGCTCCTGTCCAAGCCGGCACACTAATCCCCTAGGGATTGTTGCGCGGGCCGGATCAACGGCCCTTCGCGAATCGTTATTTCCTCCCGAGCGGTGCTCGACGGGGCGATTTTTCTCTTCTCTCTTTTTTTCCTTATTTCTTTTTCTCCCCTTTCCTTTCTTTTTTTCTCCCTTTTCCTTTCTTCTCCTTCTCTTTTCTTTCTTTTCTTCCTCTTTCTTCCCTTCTCTTTTCTTTCTTTTCTTTCTGTTTCTACCCCTTTTTTTCTTTTTCTTTCTTCCCTTTTCTTTCTCCTTTTTCTTTCTTCCCTTTTCTTTCTCCTTCTTTCCTCCAGCGCACGCACGGCCTGTCACGGCTGCTGGGCCGGCCACGGCCCACTCTGGGTGCTGGGCTGGCCATAGGCAGCGTGGCCCGCAAATGGGGGGCCCGGGTATAAGACTAACCCGGCCAACCCCTATCTCCCGCACGCCCTAAGCCGTCTCCACCCCTTCACTCCGCCACCGCCGCTTAACCCACTGCCACCTTCGGCCAGCCGCACCGCCGTGCCGCCCGGGCGACCCGGCTGTCAACGTGCCAAGACCGGGCCGCCGCCGCGCTGTAGGTGGGCCTCCGCCGCGGGGGGCAGCGGGCCCGAGCGGGGCAACACGAGCCAACGCCGCCCCCGGCTGGCCACGCAGTCGCCGCTCCCAGCCGGCCACGCCGCCGCCATCCCCGGTTGGCCACGCCGCTGCCGCTCCAAGGCCGGCCACGCCGTCGCCTCACTCGGTCGGCCATGCCACCATGCCCGTCGGGCGACCCGGCCGCCGTCGTGCTAAGGCCGGCCGCGCCGTCGTGCCCGTCGGTGACCCGGCCGCCGCCGTGATAAGGTCGGCCGTGCCGCAGCCTCTCCCGGCCGGCCGCACCGTCGTGCCCGTCGAGCGACCCGGCCGCCGCCATGCTAAGGCCAGCCACCCCGCCGTGTTGAGGGCGGGCCTCCGCCGCGCCACCCGAACGGTCAGGGAACGGGTGCCGCCGCCTCCCGGAGTTCCATGCTGAGCCCGTGCTAACTGCTCTGCTGCCGGCGACCTCCGGTAACGCAGGCGGACGTCCTGCTTCCGGGCAGCACGTGGGTGTCGGGCTATGGCGGTCTTCCGTGGTGCACAGCGGGTGAACGTCACGGGCACAGAAGACGTGTGCCATCGTGCGAATGAACGCGAGCCCGAATGAACGCGAGCGCTAACGACGGAGTGCGAACGAACGCGGGGAGTGGCGACGAGCGGACGAATGCCAATGCGAACAGACGTGAGAGCAGCGACGAGCGGACGAACGCACGAACGCAGGCGCGGCAACAAGCGGACGAACGCGAACGCGAACGAACGCGGGCGCAGTGACGAGCGAATGAACGTGACGCGCGATCGAGTGCTGGAGAACGAGCGCGGCGCATGACCGAATGCGATCGAGCCTGAACGAATGTGAGAGGCGTGCGGATGACGCACGGGTGGTGTGCCATCGGGTGCTCGGTCTTCTTTACCTCGGGTTTCCTCAACTGCATCGACGTGAGCCTTGACGCAGGGTCGAGCAAGCTCGGTCCGCCCGTCGAGCTAAGTCGTGATGTCGGCGAACAAGTGCAAGGTCAGAGCAACCGCCCCTGAACTGATGGAGAAAGACTACTCCTGCTACCTGGGCCCCTCCTGCGCGGACAAGTCGCTCGTCGAGCGCCTGGCGGCGGAGGGCAAAATCCCGGACTTCGGTGGTCCGTACAGCGTCGAGCTTCCCAAACCTTCAGCGGTGAGAGCGGAGCTAGAGAACGGGCGCATCGTCGTGTTCGCTGCCCAATTCGATGCCGGGCATCGCATTCCAGCGGCTCCACTGCTGTTGGAGGTGCTAACGTTGTTCAGCTTGGAGGTTTCAGACCTCCACCCATCTGCCTTCGTTCGGCTGGCGGCTTTCGAGTGGGCGATGCGGAGCATGGAACCGAGGGGCCAGGCGGAGGTCTTTGCTTGGAATCACCAGGCGGTGGTGACGAGGACAAAGGTGACAGGGAAGCTGTACTCGATGTACGGGACCGTCAGCTTTGCTCATTGTCGCAGCCACAAGAAGCTCGAGTTCCTGGCGCTTGCCATTAAGGGCAAGTGGGCCGATTGGCGGGTTGCTTGGTTCTACTATCGAGTTCATGACTCGGGCTTCCTCTACACAACGAGCATCCCGACGCCGATGATCGCGTTCCCCGCCCTCACCGGGAGTGGCGAGGCACAACGGATCTTGTTCCAGCGCTTGGCCCTCGAGCTGAGTGTGCGGGACTTGGTGGAGGAGTACCTCTTGCTAGGGATTTCACCGCTTGCCTCCAGCTGGACATTGCGGTTATTGCCAAAGGGCTGGGAAGAGCCGCACAACCTGCGGGTACTCGAGAAGTACCTCCCCTCGGCATGTAAGGCCCTCAACCTCTTCGTCTTTTTGGCTTTCGTTGCGTCGAGGTTCCTCGCCCCTTTTGATCTCAAGTTCTTTTCTGGTTCCCCTTTTTCTTTGTTTCGCAGACTCCTCTTTGGCGCTGGGAGAGGAGGCGGTGGGCGGGCTGCTTGGCCGCTATACCTGGGTCGAGGCTGCAGACGTAGAGCTGATGATCAAGAGGCCTCAACGCAACAGGGCGTGCACGACCTTCGGGTGGGCCGTGCCAGAGCGGATGTCTCCTCTTTCGGTCGAGGGGGCCAGCGGGGTCAAGCAGGTGCGGACGGATGCATCGACTTCGCCGCCCCGGAGGGTCCGAGCTTGCGAACCGCAAGCTACTGCTATGGCTGATGGGCGTTCTCTGAGCCCGCGGCGTGAGCTACCCCACCGGCGCCCTGGACTCGGGAAGGGCCCGATGGGGGTCCCGATTTCGCTTGACCTTGAGTCGAGCGCCGAGGATTACGAGGACAGCGACGATGGGTCAGAGGCCATGCCTGAGGACTCAGGTGGCGGCGACCTTCCCCCTCGGCCCTTGGATGCAGCGTCGTCCAGTGACTTTGACTTCGGCGTAGACAAGGCATACGAGGTTGACACAGGTACTTCCATCGCCACGGAGGCGGTGGCGGCGACGTCGGTTGGCGCGACGCTTGGAGGAGCAGCGACGACGTCTTCGGTGGGGCACCGGGCGCTGCTTTCTCCAGCTGCCGAGCCCGGAGCCAGTCGCTCCACCAGGCCACCGCCACCAGCCCGCTGCGCGCCGGCGCATGACGGTGACAGGGGCAGCGGGGCTGTCCCCGGTGCTTTGTTGGTGGCCGGGCAACTACTTCCAGGGCACTTCGCTGACTCGGAGGTCAAGGCTAGCTTCTACCACGACGCAGCGCTCAGGATCTCGCCGGCTGACCTTGATGTCGCTTTTGAAGGGATGTCGCTTACGGAGGTCCGCGACGCTTCCAAGTCTGCCCTGCTTACGGTATTCCAAGCGTTTGGTTTTCCGAATTGCTTGCATACACCGTCCTCTCGGTGGTTATTGACTCCTGGCTTGCGTCCTCAGGGCGTCCTTGCGACTAAGCGGCTCCTGGATATGAATAGCTCTGAGGTTGACGACGCACGTGCTCGAGTCCGCGAAGAGAAGGGGATCGTGAAGATTGCCAAGGCTAAGGCCACGGAGGCCACGCGGAAGCTGACCGAGGCGGAAGACACCATCACCTCGCTTCGTGTGGAGCTTTGCGCCCTGCAGGCCGAGCATGAGGCTGCGGAGAGATGGCAGCAGGAGGCAGGTGCGCTGGCAGTGTCTATTGCTACGGAAGTCGGCGAGCTGGGTGGTGGCCTTGGCATCTCCGCTGCTCCTCCTGACCTCTCAGGCGAGGACGTGACGGCCGCCCGACTGTGGTGGGCGGTTGCGGTTGCCGCTGCCTCGAGGGACGTGATCCCGGCGCACGCATGGGACTGCGCGCAGGCTTGCGCCGAGCTAGCCTTCGTCTGCCTTCGCGAGGCCGGCTGTGATCCGGCGGGGAAGTTTGAGGCGGAGGCGTATGTGGCTCCGAGCAAGAGGACCATCCTGGACTCTCGTCCTCTTGTTCGGGACGGTGTTCGAGCCTTCTTGGCCCAGGTATGGGACAAGCGCGGCGTGAAGTACCTTGCTGCGCTCTGGAAGGCGCGATTCCTCGGGGGATCCTCTGGCGGGACGTCGGAGGGAACCCCTGGCGAGCCAGTCTTGCCTCCGCAGGTGTGAGGCTCGCAGCTTGGCTTTGCGTGTCATGTGTATATTGCAAAGTTTGCACCACTCTTTTGGTTTCGCTTTCGGCATAGCTTAGGACTTGTTTTAGTCTTGTAGTGTTCTTTTGCTAGGGTTGCTGCTGTGTCGACGAGAGCCCCTTCGCCTAGTGGCCCGTCTTTTGCTAGGGTTTACATGGTTGGACTTTCTTTTGTAATTCTCAAGTGATTTTGCTAGTTATTAATGAAAATCCAAAAAATTGTCAGGCATTACACTCGCATCTTGTGAATTATTTGTTGTTTTCTTTGTAGGGTGATGGCTTTCGATGGAAAGCTGTCGTGGGGCACCTAGGGATGGCACCCGCCAAGCGTGAGTCCACCAAGTGCCATGCTTTGCGCCGATTGACCAAAACCGAGCGACAAGATGACGACGTGCGCGTCTCGAGTGACGCGGAGGTCTTGGCATTTCTTGCGGGCCTTGAACGACATTCTTAATAAGTTCATGTTTTTTCTCATTGTAAGCGTATATGTGTGTCGACTCGTACTAGGCACACGATGGAGGGGGCATTTTGCCGAGTGATCGGTGCCGTACCCTCTCCCATCCAAAAACATTTAGTGCTCGATGGCGTGCATGAGAGCGCTTGTAAAATGCAGCAATAAAGAAATAAATATGTCATTTGGTATGTAGCACCGTATTCACTCCCCGTCCAAAAACACTTAGCGCCCGATGGCACGTGTAAGAGCATTCCTACCCTATCCTGACACATGCGTCTGGCCTGGCGTCGTGGGGAGCTGTTGTCGCACGATCCCGGAGGGAAGGGACACTCTATCCCAGACGGAGATGGCTCGACATCGCGGGGAGCTATCGTCGCACGACCCCGGAGGAAAGGGACACAATCCCGGATGGAGATGACTCGACAATGCAGGGAGCTATCGTCGCACGACCTCGGAGGGAAGGGACACTCTATCCCGGACGGAGATGGCTCGACATCGCGGGGAGCTATCGTCGCACGACCCCGGAGGGAAGGGACACTCTATCCCGGACGGAGATGGCTCGACGTCGTGGGGAGCTATCGTCGCACGACCCCGGAGGGAAGGGACACTCTATCCCGAACAGAGATGGCTCGACATCGCGGGGAGATATCATCGCACGACCCCGGAGGAAAGGGACACTCTATCCCGGATGGAGATGTTGGATCCTTTTTCCTTGCGGGGCGGTGCCGTTATCCTGAGTTTTCCATTAAGGCTTAACATCCTGGGCGCGCTAAGGCCGATTACAAAAAGCAGCAATGATGACGCGTCGACTTCAACATAAGTGGATGACCGAGCGGGGGCAGTGACCGTCGCAGCAGCCCTAACCCTCGCTATACTACTTCAAAATGCAAAAAATGCCGATGCAGCGGTTACCTCTAAAGGAGCTATAGCTATACGTTGTACCTACGGAGATTGTCAGCGTTCCAACTGTGCTTCAGTTCGCCTCCGTCGAGGGTCGCCAGGCGGAACGCTTCGGGACGGGTGGCGCAAACCACCTCGTACGGTCCTTCCCACTTCGAGCTTAGCTTGCCGTCGGCTTCTAGGTTCACCTTCTTCTTGAGCACGAGGTCGCCGACGTGGATGGGTCGTGGGCGGATGGTCTTGTTGTACGCCTGTGCCATGGTGGCCTGGTACCGACCGATGTTGAGAGCAGCCTCCTGTCGGACGGCATCGAGCGTTTCAAGGGATACCTCATGGGAAGTGAAAAGTTGTCCTTCGGACATGCGCGGTTGAGGTTGGTGTAGTCAATGCACATGCGCCACTTTCTATTGGCCTTCTTGACAAGGACGGGGTTGGCGAGCCAGTCTGGGTACATAACCTCACGGATGACCCCGGCCTTATAGTGCTTGTCAACCTGCTCACGAGCCGTGGCTTGACGTTCTACGCACATTCTCTGGAGCTTCTGCTTCACAGGGCGTGCATCCGGCTTGACGTATAGCCGGTGCTCAACAATTTCCCTAGGCACGCCAGGGAGGTCTTCGTGCTCCCATACGAAGAGGTCGCGGTCGCCCTGGAGTGCGCTGAGCAGAGCCTCTGCTACCTTTGGGTCAAGGTTTGCCCCGACGAGCACCATCTTGATCGGATCTTCCTCTGACAGCGGTACCACGCACATCTCGCCATCGGGCTTGGGCTTTGGGACCCACCACCCGGATGTTGGGGGGTCGGCAGCCCCTCGGGCGGTCTTCTCGGCTTCGGCCTCAGCGTGAACGGTGTGAACATAGCGGATGGCCACCTGGATGTCGTTGTCAATTTTGCAGGATAAGTCTTGATTGCCTCGGACGGTAATGACACCGCAGGGGCACGAGATCTTCATGCAGAGGAAAGCATGATGGGGGATGGCACCGAACTTGTTCAACGTGACCCAGCCGAGGATGACGTTGTATTGGTAGGGGAGATCGACCACGTCGAAGACGATACTCTCCTGATGCTTGCACCTTCCTTCCCCGAACTCCACCGGGAGCTCAATCTTCCCGAGCCCCGGGACCGGCTCGCCTCCGAAGTCCAGGAGCCGGATGCCTGCGGGGGTGAGGCATGCCGGCGGTATTCCCATCTCCACGAGGGTGGACGTGAATAGTATATCCACCGAGCTTCCTCCGTCGATGAAGACATGACGCACCTCACAGTCGTTTATGATCGCTGATATGACGAGGGCGTTGTGATGGGGGAGGCTAATTCCCGCGGCGTCCTCGGGGCCGAAGGTCACTGTGGAACCGACCCACGGAGGCAGCTCGGTGGGTGGCGACGAGTTGATGTGTTGCACCTATCGGGTGAATGCCCGACGCTGTCGCTTGGACAGGAATGTGTGGGCGTGGCCGCCAGTGATGGCGTGCACGATGCGGTGCGCGGATCATCAACTTGCTTCGGTGGCTCCCCAAGGAGCGGAAGCTGCGACAGAGGCGGCAGGGCCTGACGTTCTTGAGCTACCGCGCGATCGTATCGCAGGGCGTCGGTTCTTGTAGCCAGCCCGCGCTGCTTGATCGCGCGGGCAGCGGCGACTAGGTCACATTCCGCGGTGGTGTGGAAGACCCAGCCGTGGAGCTCGCAGAATACTCGGTTGTCTCCGCCGGGCCTTCGTCCTCTGCCTCCACTATTACTGCCTCTTCCGCGCCTGGAGTCGTTTCCGTGCCCATGGCCTTGACCGCGACCTCTGTGCGGATAAGCCTGGCCGTGGTAGTCCCACTCGGGACGGCCCGACCCGTGACCGCGGGAGTACTGCTCGTGATGACCCGACTCGCCGTTACGTGCCTGCTTGGCGGGACGACGCTCCTCCTCTTCCACGTGGTACACGTCCTTCTACCTCCTGGCACGCCGGTCATAGGTTTCCGCTTTCGGCCCGGTCCAGGCTGCAAGCGCTTGTGCTTTTGCCTGCCTGCGGGTCTTCCCGTCCTCAGACTTGGAGTAGGTGCGAATGATCTCGTACAGCTCTGCGACCGTCTTGGGCTCCTTCCTATCAAGCTTTCCTGCCAAGTCAGGGTTATAGATCGCGTGGCGAGCGGCCTCGCACACACTCTTGTCGGTGATGTCCGGGATCTGGCACTGCACCTGAGCAAAACGTTGCGTGAAGTCACGTATCGACTCGTCGGGGGCCTGCTTGAGGAAGAATAGGTCTGAGGAGGTGACTTCCTTGTTCCGGTGGGCTATGAAGTGGCTGGTGAGCTTGTCGCGGAGCTGTTCCCATGAGTACATCGAGCGAGGAGTCAGCCCGAGGTACCATTTTCGAGCCAGGCCGGAGAGCACCAGGAGCAAGCCCTTGGCCATGATCGCCTCGCCGTCTCCCGCTGAAGACACAGCGGTCTCGTACACCCTGAGGAACTCGACGGCGTCAGTATTCCCGTCAAAGCTGGCGATCCTAGGCGCTCGATACTTGCTTGGCCATGGCGTTGCTGCCAGCCCTGGGCTTAGCGGGTTGTACACGTCGGTGAGGCCCGTGGAGTTTGACGGCGGCGGGCAAGTTCTGATCCCAAGTTGGTGCGGGGCGACGTTGGTGGGCCGTCCGGCTATCCATCCCGGATGGTGGAGCTCTGGGTGCGGCGGGGGCGCTGGGACCCACGTAGTGTAGTGCTCCGCCGAACGATGCGGCGAGGCTGGGAGATGCCCGCCCGGCTGCGCGACGAAGTGATGGAAGGGTTGGTAGCTGGGGCCTTCCCCCGCACCGTAGAGGGATGTTGCAGCCATCTCTCAGCTAGCCTCCACCTGATACCGCAGGGCTGCGTCTTCTTCAGCGCATGCTGGTGCAGGAGGAATCGCTCTTGCGCGGCTGTTGGCCATGGCTTGGCGGAGGGCGGCGGCCTCCTATGCTCCCGCTGGGGACGGCAGCCTGGCGCGCGCCTGGGCTTCTGCTACTTCCTGCATGACTTCCTCAGCGGCGAGAGTGTTACGACGGGTTTGCTCCCGTGCTTCAACTAGGGTCTCGTCCAGGCGGCGTCGCACTATCACTGCCTCGGCCGCTTCGGGGATCGGTGGGGGAGCCACCGCGGTCCTCGCGGTGTCACGCTCGGCGCGAAGCAGGCCTGCCTCGGCGCGAGCATTGTTCGAAGCTTGGAGGGCCTGGAGGGCTCCCGGAGCTCGTTAGCCTCGCGCCTCAAGGTTTCGGCCTCCGTCTCGACGTGGCAAACTCAGAAGCACGCGACCTCTAAGGTTAGCGGCCGATCGCGGCTGCGGGGAGTCTAGTGGCGCGGACGTCGGTTGACGAGTCGTCGGCTCGAAGGTTAGCGGCCGACGGGTTACTGACGTGGGTGTCGCCAAGCTCCGCGGCGACGGCCGTGTTGTTCGTCCTTGCCCGACGTGTCGGGTTTGGTGTGCGGGGCACGATCGTCCTTGCCGCACTCTTTTTCCTTGGCGCCATGGCTTTTCGCTAGCTCCCCCACGGTCGGCGCCAACTGTCGTAGGTATAAGCCTAGACAGTAGATTTGTGGCATCCCAGGTCGGTTACAATGACCTCCGGGCGTGCGATGGGAAAACGAGCGAGAAGTGTTACGCGCGAGACGGTGGACAATGTAAATTGATATTCGTATTAGGGCACAGAATAGAGAGCTTACAAATGAGGAAATGAGAGAGAGAGAGAGATCCCCTCCTCTCTACCCCTGGGGGGTATTTATAGGGTTGAGGGAGGGGAGAGTGTGAAGTTACAGTTTTGCCCCAAAAGTATAGAACTATTACAGGGGCATGACGGTCACTTCACTACCCCTAAGAAATCTTGGGAGAATATACCCGAGCATCTCTTTCGGAGAATCTTCTTGGAAAACGTGATGGCTTCGTGTATAGGCTTGTCAGAGACGGCCCGACGCAAAGGGCGGACTCGTCGAAGACGACCCTGACGACGGGGGGTGGACTAGTCGGAGACAGCCCCTGACGATGGAGAGTGTCGACGAGAACACGGACAGCGTCGCAGCGATCCTGAATAGCGTCGATTCGGGATTGCACGGGGACCTCCCTCCAACAGTATTTACACTGGAAATATGAAGTGCCAGCGACTATCGCTGATATTGTAAAGGGCGACATGCCCTCCCAGGTTGAGTAATGAAACTAAATATCGTTTTCCCTAAAAAAAGTTGGAGAGAAGTGGGAGTACGTACTCATAGGAGTACAAAACATGTGTCATATATACATATTTATATGCGGGCGCATTATTATACGCGAGAGTTAGCATGGGCTAGCTCAGGTGCCGTGGGGTTTTTAATTTGGTGTTGAATTTTAATCGTAAAACCTGAAATGGTAGCAGTAAAACCTCCGGGATATTTGGTGCGAAGTTTGAACCTCAGTTCCAATCGTAAATGCATGACTACTGGATCGTAAATTCATAGATTCTACTAGCACAACAACACCAGAGATGAATTCTTCTAGCGTGGCTGATCAGAGCTGTCATACAACCAGTCTATGACCGGTCGTAAAAACTTGTTTTCGAACAGAAATAGAAAATGGGTAGAGCCGCGGAACCTTCTTTAGTGTCATAAAAGCTTGTTTCTACTGGCCCAGCAACGCCGGTGATGAATTCTTCTGCGCGGCTGATCAGAACTACGACTAGTTTATAAGGTCGTAAATAGTTTAACGAGTGATCATACATGGATAGCTTCTTCTAGTGACTGGTTGTAAATTATTGGAGAAACCATTGTGTCTAGCTGTCACAGTAAAACAAAGAAAACAAAAACTAGGCCTACATGTAAACGTGTCGTTGCTACTAATTTGAAGCTAGATATTCTAAAGTTCAAAAATCATATTTACGATTTTATATGGATAGTTTACGATTTGTGTGAGGCACGCTGCCGTGTCAGGCATGCATGCATATCATTATATTCCTAGTGTTTTGCAAACATGCTTTTAGAAATTTACTATCACATAGAACTATAATTTGTTTTTACAATTGGCCAATCAATATTTACTTCCAACGGAGAGGAGAGAAAAAGTAAATACAAATTTTCTACTCAGACTACAATAATTTAATTACTATTACTCTTATTCTACACATTGCTGCCAAATAGCACAATTATGTACATATACATATATATGTATACATAGATATACACATATACACACATATAGATTTGCTATTCTATCGCGTGCAGAGGAGCTTATTCTACGCCCTGTCGTAAATATGTGTCAAATCAGTCATAAAATATGTGTACAGGATTTTAAATTTTATGAAAGTGCTGACGCAAAGTAAAAACCGTAAGTTTGTGTTTTAAATGTTTGATCGTAAATCATTGTACAAAGTATCGTAAATCACTATACATCGTGTAGAATAGTGCAGCTATATGTCATAATAGTACAACATCGTGTTTGTATACATATACATATATATATATATATATATATATATATATACTATGTGCCGTCGACGGTAATTCCGTGATGATATTTACTGCTGATTTCTAGTATATTACTATGGGCTGAGAAGGATATTACTACATCCTATACACACTTTTACCATCAGGCACAATTTTATCGATGGTAAATTCACAATGGCTTACAACCATAATTCCATAATTTTATTGTATTTTGGTCATCATTTTACCATCGCACATTCAATGCTTTAATTTTAAAAATAAGGAGGTCGGATTTGAACCGTGGACCTCATACATGCAAACTATGCTCCTCGAACCAACAAGGCTATGCAAGTAATTGTGAATAACTACATGAGTTATTTCCTTTCTAGTATGCCATGGTTAGACTATAGTAAATCTATTGCCGCAGCATAGTAAAATCATGTATAAATAATAGTAATTTTAGATATGTTTAATTTCTAGTATACCGTGGTTAGGTTTGCGGTAAATCTATTCCCACGAGATAGTAAAAACATGTACAATAGTAAATCTGTTGCTGCAGCATAGTAAAATCATGTATAAATAATAATAATTTTAGATATGTTTAATTTCTAGTATACCGTGGTTAAGTGTGCGGTAAATCTATTCCCACGAGATAGTAAAAACATATACACATAATTGTAATTTTTGGATATGTTTAAATAGTCTTCCATACTACAAGAAGTGATGGTAAAAACACTCTCGCTATGTAGTAATTTCGTAGAAACTTTTTCTGTCTGAGCAGAAAAACGATAGTAAAAACCATTAGTCAAAACTATCACTTGTATACACAAAATTACTATCGGAGCGCAGAATAAGCTGTTTTGCGCTATGAGCATATTAGGGGATCTATACACTCTCATATACATATATATGGGTGGCACTAATTTGTGAGAGAGCGCATAATAGCTTGTTTTGCACGTCGTCCGAAAGATTCTCCACGTCGGTCATAAATTTGTGATGGTTTTTACTACTGGTTTTCTGGTATCGCTGGTAAATTACTATCAACAGAGAAGGATTTTATGACAATGTAACCACACATCTACTATGTTCTTTTTTTCACGTATCGATCGTAAATTTACAGTGGCTTTTATGACTAGGATTTTGCTACCTTTTGGTCACACTTTTACAATCAGAGCCATAATTTTACGATCCTGCACTCACCGCTTAATTTAAAAAATAAATAGGAGGTGGGATTCAAACTATGGATCTTGTACATATAGCTCTGCTCCTCTAGCCAACTGAGCTATGCAGGTGATTGTGAACCATTAGATAAAACCTTTCCTTTCTAACATAGCATAGTTGGACATGCAGTAAATCGATGACCGTAAAATCATAAAAACATACAAGAAAGATAGTAGTTTCGGACGGTTCAGATCGGCCAAGAGTTTACTGCAATTTGTTGTATTGATGCCGTCCATTGCTTCATGGGCGTGTGCTTGACAGCCTTGATGTGAACTGATATCAGCACAAATCAACAATCAAACGGTAAGGAAAGCGCCTATTCTCTTGGAAAAAAAAGGTACCAGTGTCCTAAACTGACCTAAAGAACAAATATGTAGGGTTTCTTTGATTTGTACGAATTATTTAGTTGTTATGGAAATCTATTCTTTATAAAAATTTTGCGTATCAAAGAGGCGCTTTGTGTCCATTGAAAGCTAGTGTCTGAGCTCCCCACAATCAACACCTTGTCTCTTAACGCAGCTCAAGGATCCGGATATTCCTAATACATATATACTGTTGAGCTTTTTTTTTCGAAACAAGAATACGACAGCCAGGAAGATACAAATCTATGAGATCAAGAATAGAGATTTGACGAGAGGGATTGTGTTGAATTAGCTGTCTCGACGCGATGCAAGTCGTCGTGTGATTTTGATGGGCTGCAGGTTTATCTCGGCTTTGTTCTGACGCGGCTTAACTAGGGATGTTAATATAGTCAACTAAGGCAATCTTGAGTTTAATATATTCTCCGGTAGGTAAACCACCACCGTTGTTTCCTATAAAAAAAATATGTGACGCAGCAAATCGATCTTGTCTGATCTCACAAGTTTCTTTTGTATACTTAAAATTTTATTTTGAACGGTTATTATAGCTCAATTATTAGTCTTGGCCATATCATGCACAATTTTTTTCTTTCATGCACAATGATCAAGACCTAACAAACAATTAAATGATCACACAGCCTGGTTGATCGATCTCTCCGGTTAACGGGTATGGCGATCAAGCCACGATCGATTATTCGATTTTAATTATGTGCTCACTTAATTCGGCTCAATGTAATGCTCGATCGTAAGCAAGATCGATCATGATGATTGTCGTCGACTACGCGGTCGGACAGTGAACTTGTGGCACCACCGGTTAAGTGCTGGATCACCCGGGTGTGCACGAGGGACTGCGAAACGGAGCGCGGTGCAGCAGCGAACACTTAGAGAAAATTTGGCGAGTCAAGAAGTGAGTGTAGCTTGTATTCCGTACCCCCAACCTGGGGGGTGCTCCCCTATTTATAGGCCTCGGGGAGCGCATGGCCGGATTACAATTCTGCCCCTAGGCAGGTTACGGTCTTACCCCCGGTCCGCCGTACGGACAAGGGCACGCAGGTCATTCGTATGCCACCCGCGGAAGCATATACCCTAGCATCTACGTGACGTCCGGTACGACATGCCGTACGGTACGTCACATGGTGGGGTCCTGCCCCCGGGGTGTTTGTACCCCGCGTCTGCACCTGCGCTTGTACCCCGCGTCTGCACCTACGCTTGTACTCCGCGTCTGCACCTGCGCTTGTACCCCGCGTCTACACCTGCACTTGTACCCCGCGTCTGCACCTGCGCTTGTACCCCGCATCTGCACCTGCGCTTGTACCCCGTGTCTGCACCTGCGCTTGTACCCCGCGTCTGCACCTGCGCTTGTACCCCGCGTCTGCACCTGCGCTTGTACCCCGCGTCTGCACGTGCGCTTGTACCCCGCGTCTGCACCTGCGCATGTACCCCGCGTCTGCACCTGCGCATGTACCCCGCGTCTGCACCTGCGCATGTACCCCGCGTCTGCACCTGCGCTTGTACCCCGCGTCTGCACTTGCGCTCTGCGTGTCTCATGGCTGCAAAAGAGTTAGACGTGAGTTTGTACCAGGTATGCGTGCCTTACCGTTGCTCGTTGGCGTTCGGGGTGCACGGGGACCCCTCCCGCAACAGTAGCCCCTTGCCGGTGTGGGCGGTCGAGAAGCGCCCGTCTGGACCGGCGTTATACCCCTAAAAAAGGGGTTGACGGGCGGCCCGGGCCAACGAGGTCCTCCCTCGGAGTCGATCTCCCATCCCCTTCTTCACCTGGCAAACGGGTCCTTCGTACTCAGCGCAGAGGCGATGCGTTCAGGGGACAAGGACTGTCAGGAGTGATGGCGCTAGAGCGGAGACTCCTTTATGCTGCGACGACAAGCAAGCAAACGACCGGGTCGACTCGCGGGAGCCTTCTCTGGCCCATGCTGCTGGTTCGCAGCCACGAGTGAGCGAGATCGGGTCATGACCGAGAGGGAGATCCATACTCAGAGATCAAGGGGAGAAGGATGTCGAAGCCAATCTTTGCGATTATATTCGTAACGCGTTGGAATTGGAGTCCAAGCAAGAAATGGCGGGACCGCCGAGCTCGAGTGGCTAGACTGCCACGCAGAGCATGGGCCGGGGTTGGATAGCTAGCCAGCGTGGACAAGCGATGGACGGCAAGTGCTATCGCACCGACCCAGGACGTATATTCAAGAATACATGGCCGTTTTAGTTTTGTCCCACTAAGATCAGAGTCTAAAGGTTCGGCAGATTGCCTTACTAGCACGGGTCCGTTCTGTTCCACTCCGAAGCCTAGTTCTATTTTTTAGTCCGCGTACGAGGCTGGTCGTGCATGGGACCTTGCCTCCTATGCGAAGTGTAGGTTATCGTACCTAAGAGCGAGAAACGAGACGTCGCTTAGCGCAGACGCAGCTTCCGAGACGATCTCACGCACGACACGTCTGGGGCGCGTCCGACATCCGGGGCAGACGCGTGTGACTCGGAGCAAGCGCCGCGTCTAGGGGGTCGACGTGGCCCGGTGTCGGCGGAGATGTGCGCGGGGTCGCCCGGGCTTCGAGGAGCTTGGCTCATGGGGTAGCCCGGGCTTCGAGGAGATTGGTGGAGCGGCGCGCGGCGGCTGGGCCCGGGGTTCACCCGGGGTTCGTTCGGGGTTCGCCCGGGGTTCGGGAGATCGGCGGAGCGACGCGCGGCGACTGGGCCCAGGGTTCACCCGGGGTTCGTCCGGGGTTCACCCGGGGTTCGGAGATCGGCGGAGCGGCGCGCGGCGACTGGGCCCGGGGTTCACCCGCGGTTCGTCCGGGGTTCGCCCGGGGTTCGGGAGATCGGCGGAGCGGCGCGCGGCGACTGGGCCCGGGGTTCACCCGGGGTTCGTCCGGGGTTCGGAGTTATTATCAGTCCGCTGCTCCCTTTCGTACACAAATGCTTGCTTGGTCTACAGAGCCTGCTTTGTCGCAATGGTTGGAGCGCTCAGGTGGTAAGTTGGAGGTCGCGAGTTCAAACCCCGCTGGTGATATTTTTTGTTAAGACTCGTTCAGCGGCTGGGACACACTGTTCTCGCTAATCCGGAGTAGGTCCGTGAGTCCGGGATGGTCCGGGACAGCCCGGGTAGCCCGCGGTAGCTCGCGGGGCGGTCCGGAGGGTCCGCGTAGAAAGGGTTGCAAAACATATATTAGTCGGTGTCAGATTGGAGACTTGAACCTAAAACCTCTAGATGTTCTCACCAGTTGGACTAGGCATTGTTTGTTGACCATAAAAGGGCACAACTACTTATCCAAGATAGAGGAGCGGGTCTAACTGATAAGTCTGGAGCTTGTTCGGAGTTCTCGTCCTGCTACTGGAAACAACTTTAAGTGGGCTGTTGCCGCTAGCCTTTCACAAGGCTAGCTGTGGCCTGTCGGTTGGAGTGGCGGGCGCGATCTATGTTCGGAGTAAACGTGCTGCAACTTGGTTTGGACATTCGGAGATCATGGGCTGCACCCGGAGTTGACGCGCTGCGTATGACGCATGTTGGCATCGGGGAAGGCACACAACGTCCGGAGCACACGCGCCATCCGGATAGAGTATACTCGTTGCTTCTGGAGCAGGGACGCTATGCTTAGAGGAGTGTGTGCACGCAGAGCCGCACCTGGAGTACGGACGGGGTGCTCGGGGTAGTGTCAGGAGGTGTGCCGTGCCCGGAGTAGACATAGCACCGGAGTACACGAGCATTCAGACTAGAGTGCCGCGTCTGGAGCAACCATGTTCGGAGCAAGCGCATGACGCCCGGGGGTTCCCGTTTCACTTGTCTTGTCATCGCTTTCATCCCCTTGTGTTGGTTATAAGGCACTGCTCTGAGCTGTAAAGTGTAAGGCGTGTCAACGTCCAGCCCCTTGTGTCGATGTCATATAAACATTGCATCCCGGTTTATCACATCATCCCCTCCGCACGTTTGTCATGCAATCCTTTCGCCGTTGTCAATAACACGGGTCGTTGTAATATCATAGCTCGCATACCACATTCTTTGCATGTAATGGTGTAGCAAAATGATGCGCCTTGCTCGTATAAGGTGTAGCGGTGAGGTGCACCATTCTCCCAACGGAAAAACCGAGCGACTGGAGAGTAGCGACAGTCGCTATTGTTATTTGTGTGCTGCTCCGCACGGTGTTGAGCTTCCAACAAACGATGTATTTAGCTTGTAAAAAATTGTGGCGTTACGCACTATTTCCGGTAGCGGTCCGAGTGTTATATTATGTAATGGCAACACGGGAGGCATTTGGTGCCCGTTAGAGGCGTTAGGCATGTGCTGCTACTTATGTCGGACATGCGGGACATTGCCTTACGCGAGCTTGGAATGGCGGGGCGCAGAGTTCGCCGCAGGAGGCACAGTGGGGAGTTGTTGTGCCGACGGACGCCGTGGCGTGCCGCGCGCGGGGGATACAATATCGTGGCATCGCGCGACTTGCCGCGTGCGGGGGATACGTCTCCGCGGCGTGCCGCGCGCACGGGACACAACTTTGTCACGGCCTCATGGCATGCCGAGCGAGCGGGATATAACCCCGAGGCGTGCTATGCGCGCGGGATATCACTTCGTGGCACGCCGCGGGATGCAACGTCGTGGCATCGCGGCGCGCGCGGGATACGAGCGGGATGCATCTTCGTCGCGGCATCACGGCGCGCACGGGATACAACGTCGCGACATGCCGTGCATGCGGGATACGTCTCCGCGGCGTGCCAAGCGCGCGGGATATGTCCGGGACTCGCTCGGGACAGCGCTGCGGGCCCGGGACTCGTCCGGGACTCGCTCAGGACTTAGCTGCGTGCGCCCGGGGGCTTGTCCGGGACTAACCTAGGACTAGGCTTCGCGAGCACGGGACCCGTCCGGGACTCGCCCGGGACAGCTGCGTGCTCCCGAGGCTCGTTCAAGACATATTCGGGACTCGCCCGCGACTGAGCGCTGCGTGCCCGGGACTCGTCTGGGATGTTACCACGCACGCGAACGCGACGTCTTCGGCGTCCAGGAGCGTGGTATGTTGCTTCGCGTCATCCCGGAGCAGGGGTACACGTCGTGGCAGGATGTTACCTCACGCGCGAACGCAATGGTAGGAGCTTCCGGGCTCGTGGGATGTACTTCGCGGTCTGTCGGAGCTGAGAGGTGCGCACCACGGCGGGATGTTACCACGCGGTCGGGCGCGGTGTTAACGGCTTCCGGGCTCGCGGGATGTTACGTCGCGGTATGCCGGAGCGAAGGGCACGGGCACGCTCCGCGGCGGGATGTTATCACGCGGGCGGACGCGGCGGTAGGAGCTTCCGGGCTCGCGGGATGTTACGTAGCGGTATGCCGAAGCGAAGGGCACGCACAGCGGCGGGATGTTACCACGCGGGCGGATGCGGCGGTAGGAGCTTCCGGGCTCGCGGGATGTTACGTCGCGGTATGCCGGAGCGGGGGGCACGCGCCGCGGCGGGATGTTATCACGCGGGCAGACGCGGCGGTAGGAGCTTCCGGGCTCGTGGGATGTTACGTCGCGGTATGCCGGAGCGAAGGGCACGCGCCGCGGCGGGACGTTACCACGCGGGCGAACGCGGCGGTAGGAGCTTCCGGGCTCGCGGGATGTTACGTCGCGGTATGCCGGAGCGGGGGCAAGCACCGTGGGCTCGCGGGATGTTACGTCGCGCTATGCCGGAGCGAGGGGCACGCGCTGCGGCAGGATGTTACCACGCAGGCGGACGCGGCGTTAAGGCTGCCGGGCTCGCGGGATGTTACCTCGCGGTATGCCGGAGCGAGGGGCACGCGCCACGGCGGGATGTTACCACGCAGGCGGACGCGGCGTTAAGGCTGCCGGGCTCGCGGGATGTTACGTCGTGGTATGCCGGAGCGAGGGGCACGCGCCGCGGTGGGATGTTACCACGCAGGCGGACGCGGCGTTAAGGCTGCCGAGCTTGCGGGATGTTACGCCGCGGTATGCCGGAGCGAAAGGCACGCGCCGCGGCGGGATGTTACCACGCGGGCGGACGCGGCGGTAGGAGCTTCCAGGCTCGTGGGATGTTACGTGGCGGTATGCCGGAGCGAGGGGCACGCGCCGCGGCGGGATGTTATCACGCAGGCGGACGCGGCGTTAAGGCTGCCGGGCTCGCGGGATGTTACGTCGCGGTATGCCGGAGCGAGGGGCACGCGTCGCGGTGGGATGTTACCACGCAGGCGGACGCGGCGTTAAGGCTGCCGGGCTCACGGGATGTTACGTTGCGGTATGCCGGAGCGAGGGGCACGCGTCGCGGCGGGATGTTACCACACAGGCGGACGCGGCGCTAAGGCTGCCGGGCTCGCGGGATGTTACGTCGCGGTATGCCGGAGCGAGGGGCACGCGCCGCGGCGGGATGTTACCACGCAGGCGGACGCGGCGTTAAGGCTGCCGGGCTCGCGGGATGTTACGTCGCGGTATGCCGGAGCGAAAGGCATGCGCCGCGGCGGGATGTTACCACGCGGGCGGACGCGGCGGTAGGAGCTTCCAGGCTCGCGGGATCTTACGTCGCGGTATGCCGGAGCGAGGGGCACGCGCCGCGGCGGGATGTTACCACGCAGGCGGATGCGGCGTTAAGGCTGCCGGGCTCGCGGGATGTTACGTCGCGGTATGCCGGAGCGAGGGGCACGCGCCGCGGTGGGATGTTACCACGCAGGCGGACGCGGCGTTAAGGCTGCCGGGCTCGCGGGATGTTACCTCGCGGTATGCCGGAGCGAGGGGCACGCGCCGCGGCGGGATGTTACCACGCAAGCGGACGCGGCGTTAAGGCTGCCGGGCTCGCGGGATGTTACCTCGCGGTATGCCGGAGCGAGGGGCACGCGCCGCGGCGGGATGTTACCACACAGGCGGACGCGTCGTTAAGGCTGCCGGGCTCGCGGGATGTTACGTCGTGGTATGCCGGAGCGAGGGGCACGCGCCGCGGTGGGATGTTACCACGCAGGCGGACGCGACGTTAAGGCTGCCGAGCTCGCGGGATGTTACGTCGCGGTATGCCGGAGCGAAAGGCATGCGCCGCGGCGGGATGTTACCACGCGGGCGGACGCGGCGGTAGGAGCTTCCAGGCTCGCGGGATCTTACGTCGCGGTATGCCGGAGCGAGGGGCACGCGCCGCGGCGGGATGTTACCACGCAGGCGGACGCGGCGTTAAGGCTGCCGGGCTCGCGGGATGTTACGTCGCGGTATGCCGGAGCGAGGGGCACGCGCCGCGGTGGGATGTTACCACGCAGGCGGACGCGGCGTTAAGGCTGCCGGGCTCGCGGGATGTTACGTCGCGGTATGCCGGAGCGAGGAGCATGCGCCGCGGGGGGATGTTACCACGCAGGCGGACGCGGCGTTAAGGCTGCCGGGCTCGCGGGATGTTACGTCGCGGTATGCCGGAGGGAAGGGCACGCGCCGCGGCAGGATGTTACCACGCGGGCGGACGCGGCGGTAGGAGTTTCCGGGCTCGCGGGATGTTACGTCGCGGTATGCCGGAGCGAGGGGCACGCGCCGCGGTGGGATGTTACACCCGGGCTTCGGAGCAAATCGACACGGCGCGCTATCCGGGGTGCATCCGGGGTACACCCGGGCTTCGGAGCGGATCAACGCGGCGCGCCGTCCACGGTTCGCCCGGGGTAGGTTTGGGCGACCGTCGACGACATCCCGGGGTACCCCCAGCGCTTACCACGGAGCGAGTGGCCATTCTCCGGGGTGCCGCTGGCGGAGCCCCTTGCGCGGTGTTGGCCCTGAAGGTGCCTTCCGTAGGGGTGACCTGCAGGGCGGGTTCCGCGCGTGCCGGAGTCTCGCCCAGCTCGGGCGCGCGCGCTTGGGTTCTCGCAGACGCAGCTCTCACTGCTGAGCCACCCGTGGGCTTCCCCTTGGTGCTTCTCTTCACCTTCAGCGGCATGATCTCACTGCGCTCACTGCTGCGTTGCACATGACTTCTTGTCTGCGCTCCCCACGGTCGGCGCCAACTGTCGTCGACTACGCGGTCAGACAGTGAACTTGTGGCACCCCCGGTTGAGTGCTGGATCACCCGGGTGTGCACGAGGGACTGCGAAACGGAGCGCGGTGCAGCAGCGAACACTTAGAGAAAATTTGGCGAGTCAAGAAGTGAGTGTAGCTTGTATTCCGTACCCCCAACCTGGGGGGTGCTCCCCTATTTATAGGCCTCGGGGAGCGCATGGCCGGATTACAATTCTGCCCCTAGGCAGGTTACGGTCTTACCCCCGGTCCGCCGTACGGACAAGGGCACGCAGGTCATTCGTATGCCACCCGCGGAAGCATATACCCTAGCATCTACGTGACGTCCGGTACGACATGCCGTACGGTACGTCACATGGTGGGGTCCTGCCCCCGGGGTGTTTGTACCCCGCGTCTGCACCTGCGCTTGTACCCCGCGTCTGCACCTACGCTTGTACTCCGCGTCTGCACCTGCGCTTGTACCCCGCGTCTACACCTGCACTTGTACCCCGCGTCTGCACCTGCGCTTGTACCCCGCATCTGCACCTGCGCTTGTACCCCGTGTCTGCACCTGCGCTTGTACCCCGTGTCTGCACCTGCGCTTGTACCCCGCGTCTGCACCTGCGCTTGTACCCCGCGTCTGCACGTGCGCTTGTACCCCGCGTCTGCACCTGCGCATGTACCCCGCGTCTGCACCTGCGCATGTACCCCGCGTCTGCACCTGCGCATGTACCCCGCGTCTGCACCTGCGCTTGTACCCCGCGTCTGCACCTGCACTTGTACCCCGCGTCTGCACGTGCGCATGTACCCCGCGTCTGCACCTGCGCATGTACCCCGCGTCTGCACCTGCGCATGTACCCCGCGTCTGCACCTGCGCTTGTACCCCGCGTCTGCACCTGCGCTTGTACCCCGCGTCTGCACCTGCGCTTGTACCCCGCGTCTGCACTTGCGCTCTGCGTGTCTCATGGCTGCAAAAGAGTTAGACGTGAGTTTGTACCAGGTATGCGTGCCTTACCGTTGCTCGTTGGCGTTCGGGGTGCACGGGGACCCCTCCCACAACAATGATCTATTTTTATATTGCTTGACGCAGCTAATTTCAATATATTTTACTGCAGGTTCTGTACGCTAGCTGCAACTATTTGATGGCATAAACATGAACAAGTGAAGCACGCACCATGCACGTTTATACACAGATTATACACGTTAACAATGAAAAACGGCCAAATCAGATCTTGAAATTAGTCACATAAGACTTGGCATTAACTAATTCTTCCGTTCTTGGCAAATCAAACTTGGAAACGGCATTTGGAGGGTGAATGTAGCATCCATCTACTCGGCAACGAAATTACCCGAGGAATATAGGCGTAGATCAGCAATGATTAATTGTGTGCATTCTATAATACCGTCGTAGCTACAAGACTAGGCAGTGTACTTTAGGCACCCCCGATCGGCTACAGCGACTGTCGGTGGTGCACGAGGAGTACGAGCAAGTATGATGCTAGGGTTGTTCGTCGAGGTGAGGCACGAGACACGTACAACGGGGTGAAACACGAGTCATATACGAGGCGGCGAGACATCGAGGTAGTCCTTGACGACATCGACGTAGACCTTGATGGCGACGGACGCTGAGGTTGCTCTTGATGTCGTTGATGTAGTCCTTGATGACGTCGACGTAGTCTTCAATGGTGACGGATGTTGAGGTAGTCATTGACAACGTCGACGTAGACCTTGATGGCGACGGGCGCTGAGGTTGCCCTTGACGTCGTCGATGTAATACTTGACGACATCGATGTAGTCCTCGACAGTGACGGACGTCGAGGTAGTGTTTGACGACGTCGACGTAGACCTTGACGATAACGGACGTCAAGGTGGTCCTTGACGACATCGACATAGTCCTCGACGGTGACAGACGTCGAGGTAGTTCTTGACGATGTCGACGTAGACCTCGATGTAGTTCTTGACGACATCGACGTAGTTCTCGACGGTGACGGACATCGACGTAGACCTTGATGGCGACGGACGCTGAGGTTGCCCTTGACGTCGTCGATGTAGTACTTGACGATGTCGACGTAGTCCTCGACGGTATCAGACGTCGAGATAGTCCTTGACGACGTTGACGTAGACCTTGACGGTGACGGACGCTGAGGTTGCTCTTGACGTCGTCATGTAGACCTTAACGACATCGATGTAGTCATCAACGGTGACAGACATCGAGGTAGTCCTTGACGACGTCGACGTAGACGGACGCTGAGATTGCCCTTGACGTCGTCGATGTAGTACTTGACGATGACGAACATTGTGGCTGCCCTTGACAGCGTCAGCTTGGTCATTGATAGCGGATGCGGAAAACTTCGAAAACAGGCTAGTGCGGGGACCCCTTGCCCAACAAATACAAAGGCCGAAAGGTGTATTATTTAATTATCTAAAAAACCTTAATGATCACTAATGCCAAACGACGACCCAATTAGAACCACTACTATAGAATCGGTCATCCAAGACTCCTCGTCACAGATAATTAACTAAAATCCGCTTATGCTGAAGTATATTATAGACAACTCACAAGAGGCATCGTGTAGGTTAACTCATGGTGATGCAAACCATCTGTGATGAGAAGGTACCGCTGACGGTTCTTATTTAGGACCGCTTGCCATATGAGGCAACCTTATCGCAGACAGTTTTTAATAAGAACTGTCTGCGATTAGGGGATATCACAGACGGTTCGCATCACTATGAGTAACCCACATGGTGCCTCTTAAGAGTTGTCTATAATATACTTCAGCATAAGCGGATTTGAAAACTGCCTATGATAAGACGCCCTTTCACAATTGGTTTTATTTAAAAATTGCCTATGATAAGATGCACATTTATAACCAACTGACCTAACTTTCCCCAACCCAAGTCATTGTCTTAAATTCCCTGTTTTTATACATTAGCTGTGGGAGCTCCAGCTATGTGGTGGCTTGGAGGCAAATTGGTCCAATATAAACATGTATTTGGAGGAGATATTACATATCTACTTGTTATTATTGACTTAAGGTTAGCGATTGGTTTACAAATTTGAATAATTTTGAAGATCTAGCTTGGTGAAGAGAGATAATGTAGATCTAGGCTTTGGAGTAAGGCAAAATCTATTGTTCCTGTTGATTTTAAGGCTTAATTGGTTGTATTGTACTATTGAACACGGTGCTAGCTATTTAGGGTGGAAAAAATATAGAATTGTGGATAAATAGTTTAGATGATCTATATTGTGAAAGAGAGAAATGTAGCATATATGCTAGCTTAATCTATTATTTAGATATCATTAGTGACTAAGTGTTTATATTAAAATTGTATTTACTAATTTAACATTATGATATCTTTAATTAATGTTGTATTTATTAATTTAGTCTTATCATGTTGTATATGTCATAAATAAAATTTGTAATTATTAGTAATTTGTATGTTTGGTAAATAACAACCTTGTGAATTAAATAGAATATTGGTAATTAAACTTTAGATATAGTCAAACTAAAATATTAATTAATATTGTATAAATTAATTTACTCTTGTTAGGTACTTTATGTCATGGTCATATAGTAAATCTTAACATTTAACACGAATTAACTTTTTATGCTTAGTGTAGATGAACCGAAGCTAGATGTACATTGGTAATCGTATAAGTGAAGAGTACCTTCAAATTTCGTAAGAGCTGTGAAAGATGATAAGTTGAATAGAGGGAACCAATATATTTGTTGTCCATGCAAATAATGTGAGAATCTACATATGTTTGACAACTCAGAGTAGATTCAAGACAACCTGATTCATAGGGGTTTCAAAGAACGATACACATGTTAGACAAGTCATGGTAGACAGTAGACGATACGAGAAGGTGGTAATAATGACATCGCCAAGGAAGAGAACTTTATGGTGAGTGATGTCGATTTGATTGATACGCCATCAGATAATCGTGACCATCTAAAGAGATGATATGTCATGCAGAAAGGAACCGTGATACGTGGTATATGAGAAATTTAAGGTCTTGATAGGGGACTTGGAGAAACCTTTGTTCAAGGGATGCAACGTGAAGTATACAAAGTTGTGAGCCATGCTTGAACTGCTGAAATTGAAGGCAAGCAATGGGTGGTTTGACAAGAGTTTCATGATGCTGTTAGATCTCTTAGCGGACATATTTCCGAAGGAAAACAAGTTGCCCATAGTACCTACAAAGCCAAGAAGAGCCCACAGTACCTACAAAGCCAAGAAGATTCTTTGTCGCTTGGAAATGAAAATACAATGAATACATGCTTTCTATCATCTTCCGTAAAGAGTATGCAAATCCCCATATATTCCTAATGTGCAGATCATTTCGATACAAGTGTAAAGATCAAATACATGAGGATGAGGTGGACTAGGTGACGCAAGGGACTCCAGCTAAGGTCATGTGGTATGTGCCTATAATTCCTCATCTGAAGCATTTATTTGCAAACTCAAAAGATGCAAAACTATTGCATTGACACGCCAAAGAGCACAAGAATGATGCAAAGTTTAGACATCCCACTGATGCCATCTAGTGGAGAATCATCGATAGAAAATTCAAAGAATCTAGCAGGGAAACCAAGAAACATAAGGTTTTGGGTTGAGCACAGATGGAATTAATTATTTCAAAAATATGAGTAGCCGTCATAGCACTTGGCATGTGAATCTCTGTATATATAATCTTCCTCCTTAGTTGTGCATGAAGCCTAAATACATTAAGATTTCATTACTTGTGCAAGGACCAAAGCAACCTAGAAACGATGTAGATGTTTTCTTAGAGCCATTGATGGATGATCTCAAAAAAACTATGGACCCATATGGTGCAAGCGACAGAACTTCAATTTGCATAGCTTGCTGTTTTACATCATAAATGATTATTCTTCCATTGCTAACCTTTCAGGGCAGAGTACGAAAGGGGAAAAAACATGTACAAATTACTTGGATGATATTGTGAGTGTGTGGCTTAAGCACTCAGGGAAAATTGTGTACATGCATTACTGTAGATTCCTTCGGGGGATCACCCATACCGTCGAATGAAGAAATAATTTGATGGAGGAAAGAAGGACTGTACACCTCCCAGACAATTTAGTAGTAAAGATGTATATAATATGGTTAAGAATATCAAAGTTACGTATGGGAAGAGAAGAAAAGTCAAGGCTACACGTGAGAAGGCCATGTGGAAGAAGTTATCGATATTCTGGAACTTACCTTACTGGGAGCACCTATAGTTTCGTCACAGCATTGACGTCATGCACGTAGAGAAGAATATATGTGATAGTATGATTGCTCTCTTATTGAATATCAAGGGAAAAACAAAGGTTGGTCTTAAAACACGACTTGACTTTCTCAATATGGGGATCAGAAATGAGTTACACCCAAAAGAAACTGAAACCAGCCGGATGTTCTGCAGACTTGCTTGTTATACTCTGTTCAGGGCTGCGAGAACAAAACTGTGCCAGTTCTTGCATGGTGTGAAAGTTCCTTTCGGCTACTCCTCCAACATCAGAAGAATTATATCGATGGGACATGTGAAATTGATTGGCCTAAAGTCTCATGATTTTCATGTGCTGATCACTCAGCTACTCTCGATTGCAATTCAAAATATTCTACCTATCAAGTTTAGAGAACAATTATGAGGTTGTGTTCTTTCTTACGTGTATTGACACATCGTTTGTACGTGATATTAGTACGCTGAATTAATGTTAGCCAGTTGGTTATTTGTACGTGATATTATATCAGTACACGGAATTAATCGAGCTCACTATATCTAGAAGTACGGGAGTATACCAAGATAGACGCTAGGTCGTTTGTACATGACATTAGATCACTTGGAATTAAATTTTAGATCACAATTAACTAATTTTTGTATATGATATTAAATCAATATGTGAAGCTAACGTCAAATCGTTGGTTGTTGATATTAGATCAGTATGCAGACCTAAAGCTCAGCTAAGTATTTTATAAGCAATACAATTACGAAGACTTATTGGTTGTAGGTCATTAATAATTAAGTTACACTGGATCAAATGGTGGATAATATTTAGGTATAGCTATGAAAATCTATCAGTTATGGTCTATTAAAACAAATGTCCATCAAATCAATGGTCGGATGATGTTTAAGTGCAGTTATGAAATTTTATTGGTTGTGTTCCATTTAGGTACAATTATGAAGATCTATCGGCTGTGGTATGTTTAGGTACAGTTATGAAGATTTATCAGTTGTCATCTATTTAGATACTGTTATTATGATATATCAGCCGTGATTATAATTATAAAGATCTAGTTATTATGATTTGGTTATGTGTAATTATGATGATCCGTCGGCTGTGATTTGTTTAGGTATAGTTATGAAGATCTATCGACTGTGGTATATTAATTAAAAGAGGGTCCACTATATTAACGGCTGGATATTTTGTTTTATCTTTTAAATTTCTAGCATGTCTATCTTTTTTCTATTTAAACCGTTATATACTTTAACATGTAACAGATTACACGATATCGACAATGAAAGACGACTTCAAGTGAGAACTTGAGAAAACAATCGTGGATGGAATGTAAGCAGAACTTTTTTTCTGACACAAATATATGGTAAAGGATACTCTGCCTTATAATTTTCATTAAACAAAGCCAAGGGCAACGGCAGACCTTAGCATTCAGGTTTCAAAGATTATACAATATTACATTCAACAAGAACATAATAGTCATGCCCTCTTTCTCAAAGAAATTAAAGCCAAGGGTAACGGGTCAAGCGGAAAATCTTAACAAACTCGAAAGAACGAAACACAGGTCGAACTTGAGCTCTTGGATCAATTGAAAAGCTATGGCCGAGCTCGGCGCGGCCAACACATTGTCTCTTAATTAAGGCAGCTCAACGATCAGAATATTCCAACCATAAAATGTCTCTAATGTGAAATTAACCAGAATAAATACACCCAGAACACATTCAAAGCTATGAACTTAAGAATTGGTTGACGTGAAGGATTGAATTAATTAATTTGCTCTCTTGACTCAAAAGTTTGGTGACGCGGAAAATTAACACGGTCTAACACTTTGGCTAAGACTTGTCAATATTTTGAAAGTTTATTTTACCTTAATTAATTAGTATTAATTCGTAACCTAAGCATACAAATGGAAAAGGCGCGCAGTGCTGCTGAGCGTTCGAGAAAAAGGTAAGCATGCAAACTCAATGTTCACACGTACTGTATCCTTCTACACTGCACTCCTTCCGTTACAAAAAAAAATCCTTTTAGAATTAAGTACAAGAATTAATGGTGTGACGAAAATGTCAATATTACCATTTGGTCATTTTTAATCACTTTTTTCTCCACAAAGCAGTAAGTATTAGTATTACTAGTACTACTTTTATGAGTAATTACCTCGAACAAAATGACTAAAAGTATATTACAAATATAGAAGGACAAGTATTTTAACGAAGGTTGGATAGACTAAAATGATATTCACTATAAAACGAAAGAAAGAAATATTAATTAATATTAATCAAACGAAAAGCTAGCTGTGGTGATCAAGCCACCGATCTTTATGTGCTCACGACTCCTCAACACTATGTGATTAATTGACTGGTAGTTAAGATCATGATGATTCTAGCTTGTTTATCAAGCAGGAAGCAACAAGTTAGTATCTTAATGCATGTTCTGCACGCTGAAACCTGATGGCAGGCAGGTGGACAGGTGACCGTCTTCAGACAAAGAAAAATGATAAACAGGGTGAACACGAACCACGTGTTTATACAAGTAATTATGCAATCTGACAGCTTTGTTTCTTTAATGGAAATTGAGGGCCCCTAACCTCTTATTAAAAAGAAAAAACAAGCTGACAGCTTTAAGTCAGATAATGAAAAATCAATCAAGGATGCAATGTAGGGTTAGCAATTAATTACGTATTCAACAAACATATATCTCTATTGGGGGAATAATCAATGAGGCTATATGCCACGAAAAATATCTAATTCTGTGTCAAACAAGATCTATAGTAGCGCGGAATAATTTTCTCACACAGGATCTCTAATGTGGAATACAGTGAGCATGCATGCATGCATGCATATATACATGGAAGTAATAACTTGTTGCAGATGGATGTTCTAATTTTCGGCTGCTGGTCATCGAAAATTTGGACTGATCAATCACTGAATAACAGTTACTTGTCAACATGAAATAGAGGTAGCATAACCATCAGGACGCTGAAATTTAACGAATAAAGACATGATTTTAGTCATTGATTCATATCTCTGTCACTCTCTCAATTAGCGCATGAGTACCTTGTATATATTGAGCGCATGCAACTACCTGGAAATTGAGATATATATATTCTCGGCTTAAATTTTCATTCCATTGGACAGAAGTTATACCGAGACTTTTTCACTTTCTCCCCAAGAAAGAAAAGAGAAGATCACAGAAAGCTAGCTGGTTATTTTTTCGTGGTACTTTGCAACTTCGAGAACAAATTCGTGGCTCCCGTCGAGTGAGACCATTATTTAGAAAACTCAAAAACTGTATTTTCAAGTTTCAAGAAATTTTGAATAAGTTCCCACATGTACATGTGGAAATAAACTATAAACCTGCTAAATATTGTGAAAACATATTTTCGTTTGTAGCTTGCGCAGAAAAAGAAGAAGAGAGGGTAATATATATAGCAAATGGTAGTTCTCCGAATTTGTTTGCATAGCGGAAGTGTGTCTTTTTCCACGGAAAGTTCTAGTTCCACGTAATATTGCGATATTTATACATGTGTGAATATTTTTTGCAATGCAAAAAAAAGTCCGCTGAGGAGCACAGGTGCTGGAGTTCAAGACGAGTTTCTTCTCGATGTTCTAGTCTACTTCTCGATCGAACTTGACCTTTGACCGAGATGCTGAGAAAGTGAAACACGAAGTCAAAATAGTGAAACGCCGCAAGTGTTCATCCATCAAGCGTTTGTTCCCAGATGTGTGCACGCGCGGTTAGTGCGTATATGTCTGGGATAAACCCATAAACGGTAGCTATTTGGCGATCTGGTCAATATTGAACTAGTCCAAACAACAGAAGTACAGCCTTCTATGTGCTTACGTTGCAAATACTAAGTACATAGCAGCAGTAATTTAATAATTTCCCTCACAAAAAATATGTATGTCTTAAGTCGCAGCAAATCGCAAACGCATCATGTATATATTGCCTAGGCTAGCATATGGCTCTTCTGTCAACGCTGCACTAATATTTGGGCATATATATACATCAACCTATAACATTACTACTACTACACCATGTTGATTATCTGTAAGGCAGCTTGCAACTTAATAATTAATCAACGGTAAATCTATGTTTGTCTTAGTCTGTATCTCTTCGATGTATTGTAAATTCGATGTGTTAATGGACAGTTGAATAAATTGGTAGGTGAAGACTTTAGACTCTAGAGAGGTCATCCCAGGCTTCGTGGATGTCCTGTTGGCTAGTCAGCAGCTGCAAGAAACAATGACACAATACTGGCGAACTTTAGGCATCGGTTATTAACACAATTTTATTGGCATACGAACCCTAATATGTCCAACTAAAATTAAATAAATGGAAAAATATATTCTCTTCCTCAAAAATATACGACGTATTTTGATTGGTTAAGATAAAATTTTAATTAATGATTTCTCTATTAATATATGATTTATGTGACATAAAATTGATATTATTAGATTCGTATTCAAAAATGCTTATTTATGATTATAATTTTGTATCATATAAAACACATATTAATAGAATATGTATGATCAAAGTCTTGTTTTAATCAATCAAAATACGTTAAAATTTTGTCTTAACCAATCAAAATACGTCTTACATTCCTAAACGGAAAGAATAATTACGTAAAAATTTTATATCATCTATAGCCCGTACGAATGTACGGGATTGGCAACTAGTTAGTACTAATTAATGCTGCATGTTTGGTCGATAACTCTTCTAGTTTATCATGAAGCAAAATCATACATGCGACTAATTGGTAATTAAGTAAGACATAATAATTCTAGTTTACCGTGCACGAGGCAACACATTTCCTATATCTTAGCTAGTGCACGTTTGGTATGCACACACACCGCGTTTATACACTAGTTATACAAAGCTGGCAATGAAACACAACTGTAAGTTTGATCATGAAAAATCATTCAACGATTGAATTAATATATAGGTCAGTAGTACGCACTATTCACCACACAAATAAATGAAAACAAAATTCAACATAACGCCATGAAAAAAAACCTAATTCTGGTCAAACAAGACCTACAGTACGCGGAATAATCTTGTCAAGCAAGATCTTTAATGTTGAATATCGAGCATATATGCATGCACACAGATGGAATTAATAATCGGTTGCAAACTTTTCCACACTGCTCATAGAAAACATGGACTAAATCACTGAAGAGCAATACTTGTCAACATGAAATAACAGAGCTGTAGCATCTTCATTTTTTTTCCTGAAGGAATAGCATCTCTACTGCCATGAAAATATTGCTTTGTACACAGAAAAAGAAGACAATTTCAGTTATTCTCATCTGCCATGATCTCAGCTACGTACCTATCGAACAAACTTTCTGCATGAGAAAGGAAATTGAGACGCATAAATACAAAGTATTGATCAACAGGCCGTTAATACCAGCAAAAAGTTCCAAGTGCACGAGTGCAATGATGCAACTACCAGGAAAGTGAGATATTAATTCTCGGCTTAATTTCCATGCCATTGAACACAGCTACTGAGACTTTTTCACTTTCACGGCATGAAAAACAAATAAAGAAAATAGTCAAACGCCGCAAGTGTTCCAACGTTATGTGTGTTCTTGGGTAAAAACCAGTTAAGTGCATGTACTGTGGCGATCAGGTCAATATTGGACAAGTTCATCAATCTAAAGTTACAGTACATGTCTTCTATGCTTACCCTAGCAAGTACTACTAAGCACGTAGCAGTAATCTAACTGTTTGATCAGTTCAAAAGGTAAAATTGCGAAGAATCTGTCTCAAGTTCGAATCGCAAAGGCATCGCGTACTATATGCCTACGCTAGCAGGACTCTCATTAATATTCGGGCATATGTACCAACCTAAAAACAACACTTACTACTACTACTCACTCACTTTTATTATATTTGTCCCTGGCCCACGGTACACACAAATCAATAGTAAAACACTAACTTTAAGAACATATAAATAACAAATAACTATGTATGCCCCGTGAGACAACCATTCAAACATTCTAAAAATAATTTAGTAAGAACATAGAGCGAAATTATACAATAACTATATTCTTGATTTACTAAATTGATCATTATTTTAAATAAAATATTTTCATGTTGAAGACAAATATAGTGAAACGGAGAGAGTACATCATATTGAGAATGTGTGTTTTCTTATATATTTGATGTGTGTGTGGTGACGACCAGGCTAGCTTGGCACTTAATAATTACTCAATTCATGGTAAAACCACTGGTTGTCCCTCTCATATCTTTGACGTGTTACATTACGTTATTGAGTCATGTAATTGAATATCTATTGGTAGGTGTGAAGACTTCAGGCTTTAAGAAGTGGTCATCCCAGGCTCCGTGGATGTTGTGCTGGCTAGTTAGCAGCTGCAAGAAACAAAGATAGGCACTAATAAAATTGACGTTGCTACGCACAAATATAAACAAGTCATCAAAGCAATGATGTTCTACTACTACAGAAATTAATCCTCATTAGCGGTGAGCGAAATCTCTTATCGTTGATGAATATTGGTCCGTCAGTGATGAGTGATCAATGATGACTTAAGTCATCAGTGAGGGGTAAGATACCCGTCACTAGTGACACTACATCACTGATGGGCAAGCAAGAAAACGCGTCGATATCATCACTGATGGGCTGCTAATGTAACCCTCCCTGATGACGTGTCATCAGTGACGGGCTGCTAACGTAACCGGTCCCTGATGACATGTCATAAGTGATGGGTTCGTGTGATAACCCATCCATGATGATTACTTACCCTAGGCACGTCTTTTTTGGCTAGTCTCAGGATTTACTAGCCATGCCCTCTAAATATTTTTCTGTGTAGCGTATCTCCTGAAACAGAAAACAACAATATATATGTATTCTAGATTTTCTAGATCATCCCAACATCAAGATATCATATATACATGCAAATACACATTAGGCATTTACATCATATTTCAATTCACAAATGAACTCAAAATTAGATAGAAATTCAGAAATTAAACAAATATATCAATCATATTTCAATTAAGTTCATAACATATTTCAATTCACAAGTATATCACTATAAAAGATAACCTAAGACTATAGCCACTAAGATGTAATACTTATGTAGTAAAGCTAGTACGTGAGTTACAAATTTAAGCAAATCCTTAATAGTTTCTATAAGAACTATTTCACTACACATTATGTGCATTTTATGCATATGTGGCCATTTTTATCATTGGCATAGACATTAAACACGGTGCCTTAAACCCTAAAACCTAGACAGTAGCACATCATTGGCACACCTTCTCCTGACCAATTATATCTACGTGACCAATTTCTTAGGCCTCAGATTCTATCTTGCTCTTAATATATAGAATGTGTGCTTGCTTTTTTAGGATGATACAAATATTTTTAGTCGTTCCTTATGGCATACTAGAAAAGCAAAGCACAAGCTCATTATTTGCAAATTCTTATCAATATTGGCCTAATCCTGTAAAAAACTTATACACATCACGCGGTTGTGTCAAATAATTTTACACCCTAACTTATACAAGGCAGTACGATATTGCATAGATCATTAACTATGCATCATACTATAGAGGATACACTTTTTGGCATAGCTAACTAAAATAACTAAGCGTAGCTAAACTAAAATAGCCTTAGAGAATTTGTGCACATTGGTCGACAAGGGTTAATGGTTCAGGGTTTAGGGTTCGGCTTAATGCAATTTTAACATTACCCCCGAGCCCTGAACCCTTGTAAATCACCGCACATAGTTTATCGTCAATGGCATAATGTAAGAGCATACAAAAGAATTATCGCAAGCACAACATCATCCATGATCTATTAAATCACATCAACCAAATTATGGTACATGAGAAAGGAAGGAGCTGGATACCTCCATGTGGCGGAGCAAGGGCCTAGATCTGGCAGCGGCACACTAAGGGACACTGGATCCAGTCGTGGGACACCCGGTGGAACCCTGTCTCGGCAGCGGAGGAGCACGCAAAAGGACACTAGATCCGTTAGTGAGACACTCGGATCCGATAGCAACAAAGAGGACTCACCATCGCATGGAGGACTCATTGTCTGAGACCACGTGGCACCAGCATCACCATCATTGCTCACCGTCGAGGCTACGCAGCATTAGCATTAGCAATGGGATTGAGCAGCGCCTCCGCGGAGGAGGTCTTCTCCATGGGAGCGGTGGCGGTGTCGTCCTCATCCACTACCGCGGCTTGCAGGTGGCTCCGGTCAGTGCTGACGTTGGAGAGAGGTAGAGGGGCCAGCTGGAGGGTTAGGTCAGTGGTTGCTTTTATAGAGAGAGGTGGTCGGCTGGGTATTGGGTGACCTAAGTTGGGTCTCAACTCAGTTGTTCAGACAGGTCCTAAAAGAACCCGTCACTGATGAGTGACCTTCATCATTGACGTGGGTGATCCTTGATAACAGTCATCATTAACGGGTAAGCAGGAGCGCCCGTTTGTGATGACCTATTTTTTAACATAAGGCAAATAGTAAATAATTCCTCCAACTTGATAATTTATAGATTTCATAATTTACATAGATGTGATAATAAAATAGCTGGAATTAAAATAGTTCAATGAGTAAAAAAAGAAATAGTCCCCTTGATCAAAATTCCTCTAGCTTAGCATCGATCAAGAGGGTCTGGCTCAAGCTGGCTGATAGAATGAACTGTCCGGTAGCTAACTTTATGTTCAACCTGCTTGATGAACTTGTTGTGGAGTTTCTGGATGTCATTAATTTGATTGCAACGGATAAGGAACTTCCCCGTCTCATTGTGATCAACCACCCAAAAGCGCTATCCAGGAGTGAATTCGCAAGGATGGAGCCCCCAGAGTGCTCGCCGGCCGGGTTCACCATGGCGAGGAGCAGGGTGCCATCGCTCGACCCATAGCTCATCTTGAGCTGATCCATGAAGACCCGTTCGACCGTCATGATTAGGTTGTACGAGCTTCCGATGGCTGCCATCTTCAAGCACGCAAGGTCGATCAATTCGAGATGGAGATGAATTAGGAGAAGAGGCTGGGCGCATGAGGGGCTTGAGATGGATGGGAGGATGGGCGTAGGTGCTTTAATTTATACATGGAAATAGGAAAGTGATCAATCAGTCTATCTAGCGTCTACGGGTTTGCAACTCCTTGTATTCTCGCGCTCATTGATATGTCCAGTGTGTATACGTTCGCAACTCCTAGTATTCCCGCTCTCACTAAAATCCAGTGTGTATGAATCCTGGTAAAATCCAATGTGTAAATTTACACTTCTCGGTACTACTCGCAGATGCCTCGTAAATATTGAGCATCGCGGATGGGCTTAAAGACACATCGACCGTTTTAGATAGGCTCAGAAAAAGCCCATCACTGATGACTACACTGACAGGCCTAACGGTAAATCGTCGTTGATGAGTGCCCCTCATCATTGCCGGACGGCTCGGAGACCTGTCTGTGATAGTCATCACTGATGGGCCTGCCCGTAACTCGTCACTAATGATTTCTTGGGGTCGAACATCAGGAACTTGGTGAAGTCATCAGTGACGGGTAACTGGTCAACCCGTCAGTGACGACCTACATTAATGATGGGCTAGCCCTATTTGTTAGTGATCGTGATCCTGGATGTGGATTTCTATAGTAGTATTAACGGAAGCATGGAGAGGGAGATCTTAGCTAGGTATAGCTGTAATCACTGGTAACGTTAACTGTGGTCGATCATTGGTCAGCAATGGTGTTTAATCTGCTCCCAACGCCCATCTCCAAACAAATTGAGGCAGTCCACATCTAGAAACATAGTCACATACCGCCGCCTGACTCTATATTGTCAAACTTTCAGCTTGCAAACAGGGCCCACGTACATTATACTACACTTTGCACTATAGTAGGATCGACTATCGTATATGATCTGTAAATCTAGACCACGTGGAAAGTTAATACTGCACCAGTGCTTTCATTGTACAATCGAAAGGTATACCAACAATGACATCTAGCTACGTACCCCGAAATCGTTGCCATTGTACAAATCACTCGATGACATAAGCTGTAGTATATGCAAGGGAGCCAATTCAGGCCAAACTGTATGTCCTGCCCTACCGAATTCCACGTCTGGAACACAAGTCTCAAAAACATGGTTGGACTCGCAGGTCAACATGCATGTATATATATATGCATGGTCAACATCGACTATAGCTAGTATTAACTACGTGCTAAGCAAGCCTGCTAAGATCACACGTACGGTCGGTCAAAAACTAATAATGTTAATCCACGCATGTGTTGGTTTATGTCTTGTGATCATCACAGATGGGTGCTTAGATCCGATTTGTTTATGATAGAAGTCATCATAGACAGGTGTTTAGATTGAACCTATCTGTAATAAAATCATCACACATGATGCCCACATAAGGGTCGTCTATGATACGTCTCATCACAGATGGCTGGCCGTAGACGATCCTTCTGTGATGACATATGTCATAGACGACTGCATTGATCCAACCGTCTATGGTTAGGGAGACATCATAGATAGTAAAGGCAACTAAAACTGTATGTGATATCTGTGATATCTCTTTCAAAGGTTATGAGTTTTCCTTGTTTTCGAGCTAGCCTTAGGAATGCTAGCCATGCCCACGAAAAAGCAACACAGCACACAAACAAACAGACACAAACACTATCAACAATTGGTAAACCGTCAATCTTACGTAATACGTGGTGAAAAGAGTAGAGGTAGGGGACACCCAGTCGTGCCAAGTCGAGTCGTCGGGAGCCAAGGATTTTATACAGGTCTAGGCCTCCCTGAGGATAACAATGCTACGTCATGTGTGTCTTTTATTAATCTCGATACAGAGTACAAGAGGAATAACTAGCCTAGATGGGATCTCCAACTAGTCGGAAGTGGATGTCGGGAGTGCGTCTTCCCTTCTACTTCACTCGGAAGTCTCCTCAGGTGAGTGTGTATGGCTTCTCTGGGTTGAGATACCAGATGTGGGAGCTATTCTCTAGAAGATGCCTTCTCTGTAGGGTCTTTTGGTTCCTTTTATTGAGGGTATACCGTGTTTGGCACAGACTCGTCTCCGAGTAGGACTCCTGTCATCCTTAAACGCAGACATAAGCTTCCTTGTTTAAGGGGTATCTGGATGCATGTGGATAGTTTTCTTATCTTCCTAGAGTCTTTCCGAGATACGATTGTTGCTTGGGTATCTACGAGATCCCTAGGTATTGTATATGAATACGGTCGTTGTATACAGTAGGATTGTACTACTCATCGTCAGAAATATATACATATTCTGATCATATATTCATCCAACTCAGATCATACATTTCATCACAATTGTACTCATATCACCACACTTCATAGCAATAAGCATGTGTATCTCATCTCATCCACATGGACAGATGAACTCAAAGTTTTTAAAGACATAGCAATATTTATCTCACAGTTCAATCCACTACATGAGTTAAGTTTTACATTGTCTAACTCTCAAGCTCTCAAGCACTAATTTGGAAAATGTAACTCGTTAATTCCATGGATGAGATCAGCAAGTAGGAAGGTGGCGATAATTCAACAATCCGCTTATCCCTGCACACCCGTCTGTGATGAGTGATATCAAGATGGCTTATCCCTGCACACCTGTATTTGATATGTTTTCAGAAGACATAGTCTTTTCCTGTTTTGGAGCTAGCCTCAAAAAATGCTAGCCATGCCCTCTACAAAACATGCACAGCACATGATATAATATATTAACATATATCACAATTCGCACCACTTATACAAACCATGCACATTCACAAAAGTAACATGTAATAACTCCATGCACTTAACTCCACATCTACAAGTCAGACACAATTACAAATCTCACATAAAACATTAATTGTCATAACTATGAGATCCAGACACAAAAATTGTAATACATAAAATAGCCTTCATCACTTAATCCACCACTTGCTTATTTCCTTTAGAAATTAGTCCTTTCTCATGATCCTTGCATATGTATCTAGGTTCCTCATCTTCTTCTTTCGTGGTCATCATGTCATTTTTTGGAGGAGGCATATCATCATATCTGTTGTAGTCATCCTCGTCCACTATACTATTGACTCCTACAATACTCCTTTTTCCATTCCTTACTATGTGGCGCCTCTTATTTGACGGGTCGATTACATAGAAGACTCGGTTCACTTGTTTAACGAATAGGAAAGTTTTAGTTCAGTATCCAAAATGTTGTAAGTTCATAATAGTGAAGTTGTACTTGTCGACATTCACATGTGACAGACTGACCGGCCAACAACACTGAAATAGAGGGATCTTGAAATGTACATAGTCGAGCTCGCAAAATCTCCTCTATGAACCCATAGTATGGGCTTTTTCTCCAAGTTGTATCGAGGGTATCTATGCACAAACCCCTATTCTAGTATGTGCTCTTTGCATCCCGAACCTTCGTATAAAATGTTTCCATTGTTCTTGTATCCTTGCCATGTCAAGTCGCTTGATAACCTCCTAGCAAGTCAATCATTGAACCATTGGTTGAATAGTAAGTTGTGCTATTTCATGATCCAAACATTAGATTTCGCCGGATTCTCTTGCCATAGCATATCCATGTGCTTTTTGGTGTACGGGGACTTATAGTCATTTGTTGCAAGACTATGAAATGGGCTTGATCAAATGCATCCTTGTCTGGATTGATTACTCTCCTTCGAGGGTCTCAACCCCCTCGAGCCTCCCCTCATGGCGAGATCGAGGTAGACCTAATGAATTGACCTGAGCCATGTAGTCCACATAGAACTCGACCTCTTCAGTTGCATAACCCTTGAATATGTTGTCTTCTGGCCGATATCCATTTCATACATAGGTTTGAAAATCCGCATGTACCTCTCAAAAGGGTACGTGCTATGTAAGAAGACGGACCCGTTTATCTTTATATTTCTCACGAGGTGAACTGGGAGATGAATCATGATATCAAAAAATGACGGACAAAAATATATCTCTAGATCATGTAGAGCCTCCACTAGCTCTTCTTGTAGGGTGTTTAGTCCTTCAAGATCAATAGATCTTAGCTTGCTGTTGTCTCCTTTGTGATAGCGAAGACCCAGCGCATGCCTCCTCCTCGACGACCCTGGTAGCCACCTCCTCCTGCTCGATGTTGCCGGTCGCAACCTCTTCATCCATGCCAGTCATCCTTTACACCGCCGATCGTGTACCAGCTGCCTCCACCCCATTGACCGTGCACCTCCACCTACGCTCCTTCAGGCCCTCAACTGCCCACCTCCTCCTCATCCACCCGCATGGTCAGTGCATCGTGCCTTCTGCTTCCTCCTCGCTTATGAATGCTTGGGCTATGGTTAGCTTAGGATTAGTGAACTCGTTGAATGCGTGAGTACTTGAATGCTGATTGGAGTACATGAAAACTAGGGTAGGATTAGGGTTAGGATTGGTGAACTCGATGAATGCTATGTACTATTTTTAGGCCTAAATTTTATATTGTTTCAGATATAACTTTATAGTTTTATATTGTTTTAAGGTTCATTTTTGCTATATGTATATAGTGTTTTTGATTTTTGATGTATATAATTGATATAATTTTATAGTTGTATACTGGTTTTAGGCTATATGTATATACTACTTTTAGGTCAGTTTTTATGTATAAGACTAGAAGGAAGTTACCATAGCAGAGTGCAATCTCATCGTGGATGAAATAATGCAGTCCTTCAACATGACTACTGAATGGGTCGATGGCGTGCGACAAGCTGCAGTGATGATGGCTTGCAAGGCATAGGAGCACTTCAAGTACACCCTCGTCAAAGATTATGTGAGGAAGGATACGGTGCCCTTCGAGAAGTACCCATGCATGAAAGAAGATAACCGAGAGCAATTGGTGGTGATGAAGACAATGCCTGAATTTCAGCGTCAAAGTGAACAACATAGGGCCCTCATAGCACAAAATCGACACCCACGTAGACTCAGCACACACAGGTATGAAAATACGGGAAAATAAGGACAAAGAGGCATGCCATGCAGGCCTCGAAGCACCTTTTTCAAAAATCCAAAGCCCTCGTGCCCAAGAATTGGTGCAGAGGAAGGTCAACTGCCAACTCAAGGGAGGAGGTCCACTTCCCTAACCCTGCGTACCAGGAAGTATACCAACAATTGGCAAGTAATGACCACCTGATTTTGTAATTTCCCATAACTTAATAGTTCATGAAACAACCTCTTGGGCTTTGCAAGACCGTTAAGTGAGCAATCTTCACAAGGCTCCTTCATCTCCAACAGGATAAATGATATAATCAGCGTAGGAATCTGTGGCGTACCCGGTTTTTAAGCCGGATACTCCCTCGTGATCACTGTATCGGTCCCTGGATCAGTAGCCGATACACACGAGTTAACCTGTATATCATTGTCATACATGCGTAAACGATTAAATAGACCGTTAAGGTCGATAATCTGATACCTGTAGCCCAATGGCTATAACTTGCAGCGGAAATCCAGCAGAGGTGTGGCCCATCAGTATGCCATACCCGATAGGCAACTGACTGGGGGTTACGCCCTAACTTTTGCGTTCATACTCGTACCTTCGGAATTGACGTCTCCTTCGTCTTGCCAAATCAACAAGCCAGGTGAGTACATTGAATGTACTCGCAAGCTATTCCCACAGGAGGAAACATACGGCAATATTTCATGTAGGGAATAGATCAAGGGATAGCTCTAACCTAAGTTGTAAGTTGTGCGGAAATGTAAATTCTTATTCGAAATACAGAATGGTAGATTCAAGAGCATTTTTTTTAAAAATCCAAGATTCGTCTCTGTCGAGACAACATTCGGTGCTGGATAAACCAGCAAAACAGTCGTTACTAGAGGTCGGTAGCTCCGTCTACCGCCTCGAACAGTCCTTACAACCTACCCGCGCCACCTCCTCGCGGCCCGGGCTAGGTTTTCTCTTCTGCAGTTCCTCGCTACCCGACTGTAGCTTAAACTGCTCACTGTGGACACATCATGCCCACATCCTTAATCCCATTTCCCAGCTTTCACAAACAAAACTCAGTCTAACCAGTGTGTGGCCTTACCAGTTCATGTCCATGACCGAGGACGCGGCTATTCGAATAGATTTTAACCCTCTGCAGAGGTGGTATGGCTTTACCCACAAGATGTAAGTCCCCCTGGGCACACTGCGCACCGTGCACTGACAGGGCTATTACAACGAGACCTTTCGCCTGCTTTCATACTAGAGTTGGACCCGCTAAATGAGACTTACCCTAACTCTGATTGTGTCCAGGCAACCTGACACCACAACACGGAGAAACGCTCATCTTTGTGTCGAATCCTCACCCACGCCTTGGGGCTCACTATTTAAGAATCTTGACCCAAATAGCGCCGTGGGAATTCTCTAGGGGCCCAACGTCCTACCTAGCACATTCTTCTTACTTCCTACGGGTCTGAACCCTAGTATTAGGCGGGTTATCGAGTCAAGTCCTTCCCATAAAGGACATGTGGACGTACGGTAGGGGAACTGATTCAGCGGCACTTAGGCTCGGTCTTTAACTGATTCGAGCAAGACTCCATGTCCAACCATCACCTCAGGTAGTAACCGGCTACCCTACCATTCCAGGCCTCAGGTAGCAACCGGTTACCCTACCCTTTTCCTACCACAAGTAGCGACCGGCTACTCTACCACCTCCAAACACCCTTAGCATTCTTGCCCGAATCCAAATCCTCCATCATTTCATTCTGGGTTTTAACAACCATTCCTTTTAAATGGCATCTCGGTATGCATTTACAAACCGAGGGTTTTGATCCCAAACCCATCGTATCGGTAAAATTTAGTTTTTACTACAGCATGGCTAAGCAAGGCTAAAGCCGATATTCCTACTTAGTTGGTCGGTCGAATATCAACCGACTATATATTCCTAGGGTTACAAGGATCGGATTTCAGAAACCTACCTCATATGCAATTACTCGGCATAACTACCCTAGCATAAAATAACGTCAATATCAACATAGCATGCAGGTTTGCAAACAAAATACCTAATGTTCACAAGTATGGGATTCAATATGGTCAAAGTGGGAATGCTTGCCTGGCAATATTGGCCTGAGTTCGAGCTTGAGCTTGATTCGACAACTGTCCGGATTCCTTCGCGCAATAATTCCTATTGTCAGTATCTACACGTTGAAAGGATGACGAATAAATCAACAAGGCGAAGAAGTACCAAGAGCAACAAATGCAGAACCCGAATAATCAATTCATGCAATCACAACGCGTTGGATTAGCTGTTGTGATTTTATGGAGCTTTAGAATAATTGAATCGGGTGCTTTGGGTTATATCATTAAAATATCTACCTTGCGTTTCTGTCGTGCTACGGTTTCCACTGCCTCGGAAAGTTGTTAGGGCTTGAGGAACACAGTCGGGTATTTCCACTTAGCAGAATATTCAGCGTGCTACAGTTTTAGGGTTTTCGGAGGACCTGTTGTTATTTCATCCCAGGAGCTACTAAATCTAATAATTGCTCCCGACGGAGGCCGGGGAGAGAGCATTTACGGATTTTAGGAAATTCTAGGGTTCTAAGGTTTAGGTTTACGAAGATAAGAATACCTTAGGCGATTGGTTTGTATATACGCCACATAAAATGACTATGCCCTCGATCGGAGGAAGACCAAGTTACTAGGGTTTCATTTTAAATTCGTTTACCCTACTATCTCAACGAGAGCTATAAACATTTTAGTACACTGGTTAGAACGGAGATTTAACTTTGGATGACCCTGGGAATTGCACATACGTGGTACGTGAGGCTGTAATCAAAGGGACAAGGTTGCCCTAAACTTAACCCTTGTTGTTTACGATTTAAATGATCTTCAAAATTTTAAGACTCTGCGACGGCAAAGGTTTGGATATATTCTGAAGTTTCTAAAATTGGTGCCAGGTGGTAGAGAACTGGCCAGGATCTTATCGAACCAACCGAACCAGTTCAAACCAGCATTGAGCACGCTTCCGATAGAATAAATGCACTTTTAAGGTGTGAAAGCGGTTAGGGTTCAATGTGCCGTTAACTACTAGACACGAAGAACTGAATTCGAGTAGAATGGAGGCGTGTCCCTGGAGAGATACCAGCTACTCGGTTGGGGGCGCCGGCTACTTAGCTGTTGAGGCCCTTGCTTTTACCTTGGCCCGCGTGTCGGGGAGAGTTACTTTGCCTGGCTTGGCTCCCGCCGGCTTGCTCGAGTGCCTAGCACGAAATAGAAATGGCCGCCGGTGTTGGGATTGCTCCGGTTTGGGGTTTTCACCGGCGAGCGGAGTTAGGGGAAATTGGAGAGAGCTCTAGGGAGAGGAAGGAGTGGGGGCTAATTTGCAGTCAGCTGATTGACAAATAGAGTTCAGGGCAGCACAATTTCTATGGGCGATGTGCTCTGGTTGGGGCAGGTCGCGGGGTGCTGGGCGGCACATGGCTCCGCTGTGCTCGTGGCGCGTCGAGAGGGGCCTGACGGCACGCGGCATGCGAGGACAGGTGGTGAATGTTGGTGCCGACGGGTCTTGCGCCGACGCCGGTCGCTTGGCTCGCTGGAATGCCTCGCATGCGTATGGGTGACAAGACGCGTCGTGGAATAGCAACAGAGGCGGGCGCTTTGGCGGAGGAGTGCTGAGACAAGGGGGCCAGTGGAGGAGTTCGTGGTGCTCAGTTGCTGGCTTGGCGGCGGTCGGGTGGTCCACCGGCCGCGGCGGCCATGGGAGCGATGCGGAGCGGCGGCAAGGGGCGGCGCGGCTCCAGATCTGGGGAGCGGCGGACCAGGCGGTGGCTCGAGGGGGTAAGTGACCACCGGCGGCGGGGCTCCTGCGCCGGCGGCAACCGCGGAGACCGGGGCACCGGGGCTTGAGGTGTGGCTCGGGTGGAGTAGATGGACGAGGGGAAGAGCTCGGGGTAGAGGGGCAGTGGAGGCTTCGGCTATAATGGAGCTCAGTTATAGCTAGGGAAGAGGGCACGTGCCGAGGGAGAAGAAGAATCAGGGGAGTGGGGAGCTAGGAGGAGCATGGCAGCTCGGGTGAGAGGAGCTCGGGGCTTCTTATGGTCCTGAGAGAAATAAATGGGAGCGGGGAAGAACTGGTGAGCCATGCTGTTGGAGGCGAGCTCGTGCTGCAGGCAATGGGGACTGAGCTCGGGTAGAAAAGAGGATTGAGCAGCTCAGTTGTTGTTCCAGGAGGAAGAAATGGGAGTAGGAATTGAGGAGAAAGGAGTACCCGGCGCATGGGATAATTAAAGGAGTAGGGAAGGAGTTAATGGGACACAGAGATGTAGCTATTCGGTGCTGTGGAGTAATAGTGAAGGGTAGGCATTGGTCTCTGTCGTGGACTAGGAGTGGCAGTAAGATGAATTGCCTAGACACTGCTGTTACTATTAGAATTGATGGCAAGTAGCTGGCGTGGCAATGAGAAGTAGTGCTCAGGATGTGATGGCTCGTACTGCAAGCATTGAACTCATGTCAGGCTTGTGGTGTTTAGCAGATGAATCAATGGCACCGAGTAAAACACATTGGGGCAGGTAATAGGACGAGTCACATCCTGAGTTCAGATAAAGAGCTAGGTGCTTCCCTGGTTCTTTTTAATAAAGACTGACGGTGTCGACAACGGCATGTGCAAGCTCAGGTTAAAATAAGAAATTGATATTTCATGTATGCTCCGTACATGCAATGTATGAACATCTCCCACCTGAGGAGAGGGGTGATCATGCAAGAAGGTATGGTAAGGGGCCGGGTTCGATAGACCGGACAGAAAAGAAGGTGTCGAGCATTCAGGAGTCTCGGTAGACGTGGACAACGGAACTAAGGCCTCGGACGTTTCCTTAGTTCGAGAGGGAGGAGTTGGGATCTCAAGTGTATATACTCATATACGCTTGAAAGTTAAGCGTATATATTTTGGCGATGGGGTTAGAATAATGAGAGTGAGTCTTGGGGAGCTAGGGTTCGGGAAATATCGCCGGTATACTCGTGTATATGCACAGGACTACGGCAGAGATAGCTTTTATGCGTATATACTCTATGAGAGAGAAAAGGTGGTGGGAGATCAAATGGATACATGCAAGGATATGCCGGGGCTTCAAGGTGTATGTGTGCCCATATACGCTTGGGAAATTCAAGCATATATATACATAGGATTGAAACAGGGTTGAACGATGAGTTAGGGTTTTTAAGAGGAATTAGGTTTAATAGGAAGGGGGTGAACCGGGGCTCGGAACTAGGGTTCCGGAGTGTGGCAAGGTGAAGGGGGATATGGAGGCTCGCGGGAATCCATTCCCCTTGGGTTGGACTACTCGGTAGCAAGGTGCCGTAAGCATATCAGCGTATATGGTACAGACATCGAGTTACTGGTTTTGACCCGACGTTCGGGAAGAAGGGGTTAGGGTTTGGCGTATGTGCGTATACATAAAAGCAGTATATTTTTGCACATACTCGCGATGGGGCATGGCGAAGTTGGTGGTAGAATTTCCGGTCATTCGGAAAAGATTTAAGATGGGTATACACTCCGATTTCATAGAAACGCCGCGAGGGCACTTTGCGGTAGATGTGGGTTTAGGTCGCACCGGTTGGATAGAAGGGAAGGGATGCCAAGGTGTGCTCATGGCAGTAGTGTAAGGGCGAGTGGGCACATATGACGGCAAGGTGTCGAGCAGGGTTGCCCGTGTTGTCAGACGAAGTTTCGGGGACTTAGGGTTTTGGCAAACGGAGATCGATAGAGATAAGGACAAAAGGTTTTCGTGTTTTGATATTTTAGCTTCATCGTGATTTGAACTAACATTTTAGCTAGGTGTATTTCCAGCTGACATTACTAACGAGAAAATTTTTGTTAGCCCTAATTTTCGGGTTTTGGAAAATCAGGGTGTGACAGAATCAGAACCAAGGAGCACTCAGGTTGTACCCGGGGTCACAGACTCCTGACAACATGGGATATAGTATTCCCACAGGACTATACTACATCTACTAAGAAAGAGAGGAAAAGAGCTAAAAAGGTGCGTAAAACTGAGAAGACTAACGAGGAATTGCATGAGGAGTTTGAGAAATCTCTTGATATGAGGGTAAATGCCGTTGTTGATGCCCGAATGCACCAAGGATACCCTAGCCCCTGTGCCCGTCAGAGTATCTGTGCGCCTATCGGCCATGATGATCTTGACGACATCGGGGCTAGGTATCCAATGGATGATATCCAGAATCCTAACAAGTGCAAGCTACAGGTGAAGTCCATGGGTATCTCCATGGAGACTGCTTGTGGGGTGGCATTTCCACACATTCGAGGGGAATTGTTGCACTGTGTCCCGATCTTGCTAGGTTTTGTGAAGTGCAGATTGGACCTCGTTCACAGTTCTTTTAAGCAAGTGTAACTGCATCACACACATCTTGATGACGAGTTTCAAGTTTTAACCAATGTCATTGGTTCATTCATCCAGTAGCCCAAGAGGGACATAGTGCTGGGGGGCAGCATCTTTTCAGCTGCCTTAGGTCAATTGCTCGCTGCTCCAATGGAGCTAGATTCACATGAGCTCCCAACTACGTTGATCAGCCAAGAATGTGAATAGAATCTTAGCTACCCTACTCATATTGAACTAGTTGCACAGATAGTGCCCGAGTTGGAGAACACTATGCTAGTTCAGCGTTCGAGCCCTTCTCCAGTGAAGGCAACTTATCAAAAGTGGGCCACGAAGAGCTCCAAGAGTATCAAGGGCAAATAGAAGAACATCAATGTTGATGATCTCCATGTCATGTAGCCAGTCAGGCAGTTCGCTCTAGAGGAACCAATGCTTTCAACTAAAGAACTAAACCGAGTAGGGCTTGTTTGCTAGACTTTTCACATGAGGTGCATGGACCACTCCAACACCAATTGCAGAACTAGGAACAGGTATGATCACTTGGTTCAAGCTGCACCATTTTCACCACGTCGCAGGTGATGTGGTCGTGGACTATGTAGACATCTTCCTATTGTACAACCTAAGGGAATTGGATGCCTCCTTGCAAAGAATTTGGACAGTGCAAGTGTTTACATCTTCATTCTCTTGCAATTGGTTGAATTAATGCATATAACAACTTTCTTTCGTATATCTAGATACATGATCACTGAACCCATAGCAAGGAGACAACCGGTGTGTTTCATCAACCCACACTTGGTATCCGAGAAAAGCATGAATGCCAATGCAAAATTTGTTGAAGACTATCTGACAGAAGCATCGTGGGCTCAACAGGACAAGCAATTGATACTCCTTGCATTTAATTAGGAGTAAGTTATCGATGCACTATATACTTCATGGTTAAAAATTTATACACAATATGAACTGAGTTATAAACATGGAAACCTACTTTGTAGCTTTTACTCGATTTTGATTATGATCATACCCAAATGGAACAAGATTATATACCTTGATTCCTATAAGCATATCAAGCACGACTTCACGCGTATCAGTGAGTTAATCCATAGGTCATTTATTAACATATTTCCTCATTATATTATGTTATATCTATTTACTAACTAAGTGCCTAATTTTTTTTGAAAGATGCGGGTCGTCTGCCACTTACATGGGTTGTGGGAGGAGATCGAATATAGCAAGCCACGACAAATTGACACACAATTTCAATTTTAAGGTCTTCCAAGTATAGAATAGTGCTACATGTATATCATCATGTTCACTTCATAATCAACTAAGACCCTTTCTCTTTCGTGGGTACTACGTCTACCACCACATGGAGCAACTCATAATGTCTTCGAGGACTCAAGATGTTAAGGTTTGTTCCTCATACACCTAATTATTTGTACACGTCTTCTTACACATATGCACAAATTTAATCTTACTTCATACAGGTTGAGGTCAAAATGGAAACAAAGATGATGACCAAGTCCAGGCTTGTAGAGATTGGAGCACAGTTCATCTTATTCTTCATTAACTATGTACTCGCCGCCAAGGGCGAGTACCATCAACCCTAGTTAGCTAGCTATGAATGTGAATGGACTGGAATGCTTGGTTGGAATTATGTGAATATTTAGAATTTGATTTGTTTTTGATGTACTTATATGGATATTGAGATGTTAATTAATTTGTTCTTCATAATTGTTATTATGCTCATATCATTTGAGTTGATTTATACATGTGAATGTGAATGTGCTATCCATGAATATGAATGTATATATTCTCTGAAATTTGCTGTTTTAGAGGGCATGGTTAGCAAAACCCAAGGGTAGCCAAAAAAAGAAAAAAGATTATGTTATTATTGATATCCCATATGGTTCCAACAGAGAAAACCATCTGGGATATCAATGATCACAGCGCTATCCCAAAGGCAGTCTCAGATGGTTCGAAACTAAACTGTCTGGGATGTACACCTTATTCCAGACGGTTCTATAATATAGTCATCTGGGATGACATATACATCCTAGACGGTCGAGATAAGAGAGCCGTCTCAGATGAATGTAAATCCTAGACGGTTCAAGCAATAGAACCGGCTTGGATGTGCGTTATATCCAGATGGTTACGGGACCATTTTAGATAAGTGCCGATTATCCTAGACGCATGTTCTCAGACGATGATCAAAACCGTTTAGGATGACGATTTTGAACCGTCTGGCAACACAATTTATACATTAGCGTGTGTCTCAATTCTTGAGTAAAAAGTAATGAAATACATAATCCGTGGCGATCATGTCAGTATATTGGACAAGTTCATTCATCTAAAGTTGCAGTGTATGTTAATTACCCTAGCAAATAATAAGTACATAACATCACTAATCTAGCTACTATTTGACCAATTCAAAAGGTAGAATTGCAAAGAATCTATCTTAGGTCGGCAAAGGCATCATGCATGTGTAAGTATGCCTACATTAACATGTAGTAGTACTACTACTACTTCCATCACCCTGCGGCTTAATTTAGGGTTTGTTCTGTTGATGTATGTGGTGACGGCCAGGCTTGTTGGCCACTTAATAATTGATTAATTCATGGTAAAACCACTAGCTGTCCCTCTCTCATGTTTGACGTGTTACGTACATTACGTTACATGTTGAGTCATATAGTTGAATTAATGGGTAGGTGAAGACTTTGGTGGTCATCCCAGACTTCGTGAATGTTCTGCAGTTACCAGCTGCATGAAACAGAGAAGAAAAAAAAGAAAGAGAGAGAGAAAAATTAGAGCAATTCACCACACGTAAGTACTCATAGTTCCTAGCCGAAAAGCAAGCGTCGTGGAAACGTAAGAGCATCTCTAACCTTTCCCCTAAATTCCTTTAACACCCTAAAAACTGAAATTTTAGAGAGTTATACCCATCTAGTCCTTCCCCTAAATTCTTTTAACTCCCTAAAATTTGAGGATGACCCCCTTATCCCCAACCCACTTCTGCCCAAATTTGAGGAAATAGGATGTCTCCCCTATCTTCTCCCTATCCCTCAATTTTTTGGCGGCAAGAAATTTCAGCGCCCAACTGCCCGCCGCGCCCCGCTGCCTCCCGTGCTCGCCGCCGCAGCGCCGCTGCCTCCCGTCGCTGCCTCCCCCTGCTCGCCGACGCAGCCCCGCCGCCTCCCCGTGCTCGCCCAACGCCGCCGCCGCTGCCCCCTGGGCAATCCCCTTCCGCCGCTCCGCCGGGTGGGCTCGCCACCGCAGCCCCGCCGCCTCCGACCTCGCCCGACGCCGCCTCTGACCTCGCGGCCCGCAGCTCCGCCGGGTGGGCTCCGCCCGCGCCGGCCTCGCCGGCCTCCACCGTCCCTCCCGTGCTCGCCTCCCGTGCTCGCCGCCACAGCCGAGACCCTCCCCGCGCCCTCCGCCGCAGCATGGCCTCCCGACGCGCGGTGAGGATCGGGAGGTCCTCATCGGAGCGCGTGAAGAGCGGGGCCACGGCGAGCTCCGGTGGGAGCGTGACGGCGTAGGAGGCGACGAGGGCCTTGAGCACCCGGAGGAGACGTCGGAGTGGGCCTCGAGGAGGAGGGTGTTGGCGTGAGGGTGGAGGGAGGAGAGGAGACCGGGGAAGAGGGAGGCGGGGTGGTAGCCGTGGAGGGAGAGGAGGGCGGGGCGGCCGTGGGCGTCGGCGAGGAGCTCGAAGACGGGGGCCCTAGAGGAGGCGCGGGGAGAGCTCCTGGGGGATGGGGCGGAGGGCGACAAGGGAGAGGAAGCCCGGGGCGGAGGGCGCTCCGACGAGGTTGCCGAGCTCGGGTTCTAGTGCGCAAGGAGCTCGCGGGGGCGGAGGTGGGCGGAGATCTAGGGGAGGAGGAGGCGAGGGGATGGGGAAGGGAAGATGTGGGGAAATTTTTAATTTTATGAATTAGATTTTTTTTAAAGAAATAGCAGAGGAAAAAGTATAGGGAGTTAAATTTAGGGGAAGGACTAGTTTGCAAGCATTTTTAAACCCTCAAACTTTAGGGAGTTAAGTTTAGGGAGGTGGTATAGGGAGTTAAGTTTAGGGAGGTGGTATAGGGAGTTAAGTTTTAGGGGAAAGGCTAGAGATGCTCTAAGTTATCTTATGTATTGCACGCATGGATAAAACAATAGGCGGTAACTAATTAAGAGGTGTTTCCGTAGTAATTTAAATGTAACGCTGATGTTGATGCTCACAGAACATCAAACAAACACAGAAAAACATATAAAAATGGGAAACAAAGGAGGAAACGGGAATAGGGAAGATCTCCGAAATCCATTATTTCTTTTCCTTATCCTTGATGTCACGTCGCAATACGTAGAACGACCTTAAGACAGCTACTTAATTATCCTTATACAACTTTACACGGCGCGACCACAACGAAACTAAGGGACGAGCAGAGAGGAAAGAAGAAAGAAAGCGCAAACCATGACAGAGTTGAGGAGCGGGAGGAATGCATGAGCATACCATGACAGTGCGGAGACAGAGCCGATGGGAGGCGCATTCAGAGGTTTGGCTAGAGGCAGAGCTGAAGGTGAATTGGAGCTTGTCGCTATTGATGAATGTGAAGGCATGAAAATAAAATTCATTATCCTTATATAACTTTACACGCTACAGCCAACGGCCACTGGAGGCGAGGAATCCCATTGGAGTTCAACAAGAGGCGGGGGCACGGTGACTGTGAGTTGGGGGTAGGGGAGGAAACGCAAGGGAGGAGGGACAGTGGGGATCGGGAGGTGGGAGGAGACGAGGAAGAAGAGAACGATAGGTTTTGTCGACATGTTGTTAGAAAATTTTGCAATCCTGATTTCATCCACTGTGAATTAAATTGTACGATTTTGTTCTCACACAAAATTTCTCTTCAGGTTTGTTATTTCGTAGCAATGCGCTAATACCCTACTAGTTTATGTTGTGTTGTGACTTGTGAGAAGCTCGTGGGGTTTTTTGAAATAGACTTCTATAAGGCTCAATCAACTATGAGAAGCCTAAGAGGCTCTTTATTAAATCTCAGCCTACAATGTGAGTCTTGGGATCTTAATCTGACCATAATCAAATAGTCGGATATTTTAAAACTTACGTATAACTTTAGATTAATAATATGTAACTCGATAGATTGAGAAATATGATTTGTTAGTCGCTGACCGGAGAATAGCAATGCATTGGTCGTTTCAGTTAGAAAAACGTAATTGTTACCTAGATAGGTATACAAAGGTTATTCTATAGAAATCCTACTTGCGTACCAACGTTTGGATAGCAATAACATAGAGGCCATGCCGTCCAAGGCGTGATACGCGATAGTTTTCCCCTCTTCCTCAGTAATCGATCCACGTCAGTGTAAGTAAATATTTTGCATTAGTCAGGTAGTAGGTAGTAACCACATATATATATACCTACATCGCACATGCATGCGTAGGTACAACGACCAAGTCAGCAGGTGATAATTAATGTTGTGCACTCATTCAGCATATATAGCAATATCGTACTGTTGCACTGTTATGGACCCGCCAACGGATGACCTGATTATCCTATACAACCACTACTGCAATTTGCTTCTTTGCCGATTATCCTATACAACCACTACTGGAATTTGCTTCTTTGCTGAGTACCCAGAATACTCGGCGAAGGGCCATTTAAACTCGGCAAAGCCTTTGCCGAGTGTTGGCAACGGGCGTTCGGCGTACACCCTTCCGGCAAAGCGGGGTTTGCTGAGTTCCTTTCATCGGGCACTCGGCAAAGGCTTTGCCGAGTGTCAGACCTGGGTACTCGGCACAATAAAGTGGCATGACGGACGGCAGACGGAGACGGCGCTTGCCACGTGGCTACACACTTTGCCAAGTTCCGCGCAGTAGGTACTCGGCAAACATTTTCACAGAAATAAAAAAAAAGACACCGCCTGGCCGGCGCCAATGCGGTTAGGCTGTGGCCGCCGCCGTTGCACGCCGAGCACCTCCTGCTCCACCGCCAGCCTCTCTCGGCTCCCCGATGGCACCGTGGCCTCCAGCGCGTCGATGGGGTCGAGCCCTCCACCGCTCGCCTCCCTCTCAGCGACAGTCACCACAGCAGTGGTCATGGCCTTGGGGGCGGTGGTGAACTTGGCGGCTTCGGCCTGGCGCCCGCGGCGAGAGGAAGGAGGAGGGGAGGAGGAGGACGGCGGCGGTGAGAGGAGGGAGGAGGGAAGGAGGAGGGCGGCAGCAGCAGGAGGGACTTCGGCGGCGGTGGTGGTGAGCGCGCGTACGAGGGCCTGCCGACGCCGTAGGGAGAGAAGGGAGAGAGGGAGAGAAGCCGCCGGTGCGACGAGCTCGTCGTCAGCCGTCGTCGCCCGCCGTCTCCCTCATCTCGCCATCGGCCGCCGCCCGCCCGCCGTCTCCCGCTCGCCGTCGTCCGTCGCGATTGAATTGGGAGAGAGGGAGAAGAAGAAGGAAGGGTGAGAAGAGAGGGAAGGAGAGCCGTCCGATCTCGATAGAGAGGGAGAGAGAGAGCTGTCGGATCGAGTGGGAAGGCCACGATCCATGGGAGGGTCGAGCTGACCAATTAGAACGCAGCGATGGCTTTGCCAAGTCTTGCAGTCGGCAAACACACACAACTTTGCCGAGTGTTACACTCGGCAAAGTCCTTCCATATGACTTGCACAAATACAATACTTGTATACCTAGTACATTTTTTATCTTATATACCTCAATACATTTTTTACATGTAATATACTACATATAAGTTGTTTTGTAGGAGTTTCCATAATTTTTGAATTGATTTAATATTTTCTAAAGTTTAAATGCCTAGAAACGCACTTAATGGCTTAAATATAGCAAACATACCCGGAAAAATGCCAAATTTTGACATGTCACATGTAATGGTGTATGTTGACTGAGGAAAAAATTTTAAGGCCAACTGACGAAGCAGCGGTCGCTTCACATGCAAACCTGATCTGTTCCCTCTCGAAACTTAGTTTCTTCCTCAGACACTACTACAAAAAAGGTTATCCACTACACCTTATCACTGACGGGCAGGAAAAAACCCGTCAGGCTTCTTACCTATTACTGACGGGCTGCCGGATACCCGTCAGTCGTGACTCTATCAGATGTTCCGTTTCAGGGGGAGAAAAGTCATCACTGATGGGCACAAAAGTCGACCCGTCACTGATGACTTTAGCAAAAATACGAGTTTTCACGAAAAGTCATCACTGACGGGCGTGAATATGGACCCGTCAGAGATGTGGAGAATACCACTGACGGGCAAAAAGTAGGCCCGTCACTGATGACTTTAGCAAAAATACGAGTTTTCACGAAAAGTCAGCACTGACGGGCGTGAATATGGACCCGTCAGTGATGTGGAGAATACCACTGACGGGCAAAAAGTAGGCCCGTCACTGATGACTTTAGCAAAAATACGAGTTTTCACGAAAAGTCAGCACTGACGGGCGTGAATATGGACCCGTCAGTGATGTGGAGAATACCACTGACGGGCAAAAAGTAGGCCCGTCACTGATGACTTTAGCAAAAATACGAGTTTTCACGAAAATTCAGCACTGACGGGCGTGAATATGGACCCATCAGTGATGTGGAGAATACCACTGACGGGCAAAAAGTAGGCCCGTCACTGATGAATTTAGCAAAAATACGAGTTTTCACGAAAAGTCAGCACTGACGGGCGTGAATATAGACCCGTCAGTGATGTGAATCCTGCCAATCCAAAATTTCAAAACCCGAAATGTTAGAATCCCGCGTGGTATATAATACACCTCACTGCAGCGCACTCAGGCCATTCCACTCCACTCAGGCCACTCCACTCCATCTCCCTTCCACCCTCCTCTCCTCTCCTTCCTCAAGCACCCTCCTCAAGCATCCTCCTCAAGCATCCCACCGTTATGCATGGAGTCACCCTCCTCTCCTCTCCTCCTCCCACTGCCGGCCCCTCCTCCTCTCCAACTCCATGGAGTCACGGTGAGCACCCCATCTTCCTCCCTCCTCTACTTCCTTCCATCCTTCTACTAGTGCCAAAATTTTTTATTTTTAAATTTTTTTTCTCATATTTTTTGTAGCAGCTCTACTCCCTCACGGTTCGGAATCTACAAAAATTACTACATTTGGAGCTCGGGAAGAAGTTCAACGGAGGGAACGGAGGGTTCGGTAGCGGAGATTATTCGTACGAAGGATTCGGTAGCGCGAATTTGGAGTGAAATTTTTTTATTTTTAAAATTTTTTCTCGTATTTTTTTCTAGCAGCTCTACTCCCTCACGGTTCGGAATCCACAAACATTACTGCATTTGGAGCTTGGGAAGAAGTTCAACGGAGGGTCGAAAGATACGACGTTTCGTTCGGAGGGGAAAAAGTCAGTGTTAGAGGGCGAATTTGGAGGTGAAAAAATGTACAAGTCTAAAGACTAGTAGATTTTTCAGATGCGCCTCGTCGATACGGTCATTTTGAGTGGTCGTGGACCCAAAACGGACACCGTATGCAAAAGTTACAGCCGTTTTAGTGAAACCCTACCCGGCACTGCCCGGGTAGGGTTTTTTTTTACGCCTCTAAAAAGGTCATCACTGACGGGCATAATACCTCGCCCGTCAGTGATGTGAGTCATCACTGACGGGCATAATATTTCGCCCGTCAGTGATGACTTTTATCAGTGACGGGTAAAAAATTTTGCCCGTCAGTGATGACTTTTATCTCTGACGGGTGCTCCACCCGTCAGTGGTAACTTGTGTTACCACTGACCATTAGTTGCTGACGGGACGGGTACCCGTCACTGATAACCGTTTTTCGCCCATCAGTGTTGACCTTTTATGTAGTAGTGAGAGATGGTTTAGTTTGTAAGTAGTCTACGTGACAAATTTTGTGAAATATTTTCAAATTTTTACCACAGCCTCCAGGGGTCATATCATGACACCATGCCAAGTTTCGTGATTTTCGGGCTTCGTTTGAATTTTTGAGAATTAAAATGCCAATAACCACCATGTTGGTGCCCGAGTCTCGGTCACCTGGTGTCTGGGACTCCTCTTCTTTCCTTACATAAGGCCTAAACATACACTACAGACCACCAATAAGATTTTTCAACCCATTTCTGGCGATTATTTCATGTACCTGCAGTTCAAATTTGAATTATATCCATTAAATGCCTAGAAATACATTTAATGGCTTAAATATAGCAAACGGACCTCGAAAAATACCAAATTTTGACATGATACATGTAATGGTGTATGTTGACTGTGGAAAAAGTTTCAAGACCAACTGGCGAAGCAGCGGTTGCTTCGCATGCAAACCTGACACAAGAAGAAAGAAAGAAAAAAAAGAGAAGAAAGCAAAACAAAGAAAAGAAAAGAAAGAAATAAAAAAACAGAGAATAAATAAATAAAAGATAAGATACGAAAGGAAAAAAAGAAAAGAAAAGAAAGAAGAAAGCAAAGAAGAGAAAAAAAAGAGAAAAGGCTTTGCCGTCACCCTCCCGTCAACCGCGATGACGGCGGACACGTGTCACCATGTTTGCCGAGTGCCAATCTGAAGGCACTCGGCATAGATTCTCTTTGCCGAGTGTTTTTTCTTGCACACTCGATATAGGTTTGCTTTGCCGAGCGTAGATAGTTTACCGAGTGTTTTTCGTCGACACTCAGTTTAGGCCGCTGTTTACCGAGTGCCCGATGGAATGCACTCGGCAAAGAGCCGAGTACTCGGTATAGAATTATTTTCCCATAGTGAACGTGCTCCTCCATGCTTAGTTATATCTATGCAGTATGCACGTACTGTTGCATTATTACGGAAACGCTAACAGATAACCTGATTATCCCATATATACCACGTGCTCCTCGCGCGCTCTCTCTCTCTCTCTCTCTCGCCTCTGCCTTCGCTGCCCTGCTTGCCAAATTGTCGAGGGGCAATGCGAAACAGAGACGTTTCTGCGCAGTAGGACCAGTGGGGACGCGAATATTCGACGACGTATGTACGTGCCGGCCGCTGACGACTGCGCCCTCACCTACCACCGTTTACCAGCTAAACACCCACTCCGCCACGCCGCTTACCTTCCATCTGCATGCCTACATAAACCCACTCCGCATCACACCACCACCACCACATCTTACGGCCTCCAACTCGCACTCTTCCTCCTCGACCTCCTCGATCTCTCACTTTCTTTCTGATCGAAGCAGCAAGCAAACAACGTACGTACTTCGATCAATCACACTGAGATGGGGAGCCTCGACACCAACCCTGCTGCCTTCGCGGCGTTCGACGCCAACGTAGACGGCTTCCAGCCGCTCAACGCCGACGACGTCCGCACCTACCTGCACAAGTCCGTCGACTTCATCGCCGACTACTACAAGTCCGTGGAGTCGCTCTCGGTGCTGCCGACCGTCGAGCCGGGCTACCTCCAGCGCCTGCTCCAGTCCGCGCCGCCCGCCTCCTCCGCGCCGTTCGACATTGCTCTCAAGGAAGTGAAGGAGGCCGTGGTGCCCGGGATGACGCACTGGGCCAGCCCCAACTTCTTCGCCTTCTTCCCGTCGACCAACAGCGCCGCTGCGCTCGCGGGGGAGCTCATCGCCTCCGCCATGAACACCGTCGGATTCACGTGGCAGGCCGCCCCGGCCGCCACCGAGCTCGAGGTGCTCGCGCTCGACTGGCTCGCGCAGCTCCTGCGCCTGCCCACCAGCTTCATGAACCGCACCAGCGCCGGCCGCGGCACCGGCGGGGGAGTCATCCTCGGGACCACCAGCGAGGCCATGCTCGTCACACTCGTCGCCGCGCGTGACGCCGCGCTGCGCCGGATGGGCTCCAACGGCGTAGCCAGGATCACGCGGCTCACAGTGTACGCCGCCGACCAGACCCACTCCACGTTCTTCAAGGCGTGCCGCCTCGCCGGCTTCGACCCTGCCAACATCCGTTCAATCCCAACCGGGCCAGAGACCGACTACGGACTAGACCCGGCGAGGTTGCTCGAGGTCATGCAGGCCGACGTCGACGCAGGCCTCATGCCAACCTACATATGCGCCACGGTCGGCACCACGTCGTCCAATGCCGTCGACCCGGTCGGCGCAGTCGCGGACGTTGCTGCAATGTTCAATGCCTGGGTCCACGTCGATGCTGCCTATGCCGGCAGCGCGTGCATCTGCCCGGAGTTCCGGCACCACATCGACGGCGTCGAGCGTGTAGACTCCATCAGCATGAGCCCGCACAAGTGGCTGCTCACGTGTCTGGACTGCACCTGCCTTTGGGTGCGGGACTCGAACCGTCTCACCGACTCGCTGGAGACAAACCCGGAGTACCTCAAGAATGACGTCACCCTGTCCGGCGAAGTCACCGACCTCAAGGACATGCAGGTCGGCGTCGGCCGCCGCTTCCGCGGGCTCAAGCTCTGGATGGTCATGCGCACCTACGGCACCGCCAAGCTCCAAGAGCACATCCGCAGCGACGTCGCCATGGCCAAGATGTTCGAGGAGTTTGTCCGCGCTGATGACCGGTTCGAGGTGGTCGTGCCGAGGAACTTCGCGCTCGTCTGTTTCAGGATCAAGCCCCGCGGCGCCATGACCGAGGAGGACGTAGAGGAGGCCAACCGCGAGCTCATGGACCGCCTCAACAAGTCCGGCAAGGCGTACCTCGCGCACACGGTGATCGGCGACAAGTTCGTGCTGCGGTTCGCCGTGGGGTCGTCGCTGCAGGAGGAGCGGCACGTGCGAAGCGCGTGGGAGCTCATCCAGAAGACAACCGCTGGGATCGTCAAGGAGGAACAAAGCATGTAGGTTAAGCACATATATGGTTGTTGGCAAGTTGATTGTTGCTATATTTGATTAATTATTGTTGGTGTCCAGTAATAAAAGTCTTTCAACGGCCGTTCATGTTCCATGCACGCCTCGGAATACTCCTGTATGCATGGACTAAGACGTGTGTTCGTCTCTTTCTGGTATATGGGATGAGTGAATAGTGATTTTGTCAAGAATGGAAGTATTATCTTTTTTTCTGTCTCAGCAATCCGTCTATCGTCCCTGCGCGGTTAACATATATACTCCCTCCGTTTCTCTAAAACATTTTAGACATGATTAAAGTTAACTCTTTGAAGCTTTGACTATTAATATTTTTTTTTAAAATTATATTATAACTTAGAAATCATAGACGCAAATTTGACTCGAGGAGTACTTTCAAATATGTAATATATTAGGTTTTATAAATATATTATAATAAATATTAGTTGTTAAAATTATGTTTTAAAGACCTTATCAATATCTAAAACGATAGTTTTTAGAAAACATGAGAACTAAAATACATACTATGTTTTGTTGAGAGGTATATCATTTTGGCTAGACGAGCATAATACGTGATTATACACTTGCATGTTTGTTGGTGTGGCATCAGTTAATCTACAAACACGTACTTGCCCTTGCCGTTGTTGTTGTAGTTAAATGCAAGCGTATGTATTAAATGTTCCAGCCGGCCGAGCCTTAACAAAGTCAAATAAAGACCCGCTTAACGTACAAATTTGACGAGAACTTTTGTAGGAGCTTGGTAAGAACCTGTTCATCTTCTGCAATAACAACAACAACTTAACAATAACAACAACAAATCCGCGTTCTAGACCAAACTAATTAACGAAATTTTTAATAGAGTATTACACGTCTCCGACCAGCGTCAAAGTCCAGTGCAATTGTTTTCTCTCGATCCAATCCTTAGTGAGCTCACAAGTTCATTACGTTTTCTGATCTACCTACCTACCAAAGATTATGTCCACATTAGTATATAGCATTATAGCTAGCTAGTAAGTCAAGCGTTGCACCTAGTACGGAACCGCAAGAAATTCCCGTTCGTGTCCTCTTCCAGACCGTCCGGCCGGAACCTCGCTAAGCCCGTTAGAATTGACGTATAAGCGATGGTGAAAATTTTCAATTAGCTAGGCGTGTGTGCGAGGAGATGGGACGAGGATTGTCAGCAGAGTCCTATACTGGTTGTCTTCCGACCTCTGTATGTCGACTGATACACAACCATAAAACAAGTACAAAATTATAAGTTTATATGTGTCGATACGCAAAGAAAAAATTACAAAGAATTCTCAAGACCCATCATCACAAGTACCACATAATGTTGAACAACTGCCATCAGTATTGAGATATAAATTTCGTGATAATCGTCCCATATGTCAGCCACCGACAACCATCAACTCTAGGACCATACATCAGCACGTTCAGACAGGGCGATAGAACAGGGCCTCAAAAATTTACTTAAATATATACTCCACTTAGCAGCAGTTATTAATAGTAGTACTAGGTGAGAAGAAACACTGAAACAACACAGCAGTCCAGAGCATTTATTCCTTACTTTCCCATCACCTCTTCTCCTTTTCTCTAGTTTTCCCATGTCTACCGTCACAACTTCTTAATCACCGTGAAAATCAATTCCTTCCCTCCTGCCAATTAATAAGTCGTGATTTCTTCAAAAAATGAAACCGTTGGTGGTGGTGGATCCATCCCCACCTCTCTCATCTATTTATTCTCTGTTTCTTCCCGAGCTCAGATTGGGGCTGTGCTGTGACCTATGACAATTGGTTGCCGACTTGCCGAGGGACGGAGGGGGAGGTGTGAGATCATGCAATCATCAGCGATTCAGCAGTCAGCACAGAACTGGAGATCTCTGGACTTTTCAGTAGAAATTAAGCTTGGCTTAGTGCTTAAAGACTACCTTTACTCTTTTAGCATAAATTTCTAATGTAATTCTCTTAGTATCGTTGCAATCGTTTAATAAAATAGAAATATAATTTGATTATTGGTATTCTTAAACGTAGGGCCACTACCGGAATCTACAGATTTGCCATGTGCAAAAGGCACACGGCGAAGGCCAAAAAGCCGTCAGCAAACTGTTTGCCGAGTGCAACACTCGGCAAAGAACGCACGGCATACGGGCTGCCGGTAAAGCCCATGTTTGCCGAGTGTATTCCTTCGGGCACTCGGCAAAGAGGTTGCCGACGGTCAGACCGAGCACTCGGCAAAAAAAAGTACATAAACGGCCGTGACGCCCGTTAGCCCTTTTTGCCGAGTGTCGACACTCGGCAACATTGACTCATCGGTTTGCTCTGGTTCTGCCACGTGTCCACTCTTTGCCGAGTGTCACACATTTAAGCACTCGGCAAACGTGAATAAACCAGCGCCCATGTTCTGCCACGTGTCCACTGTTTGCCGAGTGTCAAACATTGAAGCACTCGGCAAAACGCGAATACACGAGCGCCCAGCTTCGGCCACGTGTCCCCTATTTGCCGAGTGTCAAACATGTAAGCACTCGGCAAAAACTGAACACACGAGCTCCCAGGTTCGGCCACGTGTCCCATGTTTGCCGAGTGTCGCACTCGGTAAAATGTGCTGTTTGCCGAGTGTCTGGTTCTAGGCACTCGGCAAACCGTGTGCATTATGTCCCCAGATCGCACAGAATTGCGCCACGTGTCATGTTTGCCGAGTGTTGCCGTCGGCATATTTTTGTTTGCCGAGTGTAACACTCGGCAAAGTCGTCAGAAACTATTATTTTTTATTTTATTTTCAGAAATCCCTGCAATTTAAAACAGTTTATAACTCACAGCAGATCATAGCAAACATCACTGGGGCAGATCATAGCATATCACATTCACACATATCACATATCACACATATCGTTCACATATCACATTCACGACAAACATCACATATGAAATAGTACGACAAACATCACTCAAAGTTCAAATCCATAGTTCAGACATGACAAACATAACTGCAAAGGAGGTAATGTTCACTGGGGCAAATTCCTTGACGTCGGAGTACCGCGAGGGTTGCTTGGGCTTGCTTGCGAAGATCCAGCTCCAGGATCATTCGATCCCGCCGACGGATGCTGCACAAAGTAGGAGATAGTTACAGAACACTCTATGGCTATAGAAAGGACAATAATGTTGATTAGAAAGTAATAAACGAACTCACAGGAGTGTGGGGGATGTGCGGAGCATGCAAAGGAGGAGGGATTGGCATCGGTGGCGGAGTTTGCCCAATTGCAGCATAAACACCCTTCATGAGCTCGTACCACTGCGCTCGCTCTGCCGCCATCCTCTGTTGGAAATATGCCCTAGAGGCAATAATAAAGTTGTTATTATTCTATTTTCATGTTCATGATTAAGTTTATGTTCTATGCTAAAATTGCATTGGTTCTTGAATATGAGATTCAGAGGAAAACCTAATTGCATGTGTGGAATAATAAACACCATTCAGATCACTAGTCAGGCCTCTGGACTAGCTCATGTATTGTTGATGATCTTGTTTTCCTGATCATGGGCATTGTTAATGTAACAAGGATGCCGGCAATAATGGGAACACATTGTTAGGGTAACAATGGTGTTGGATAGACCCCTTATGAGATACTGCGAGATCACTTCGTCAATATGTTGTCAGTATCTTCTCATGATGTGTTAACGTTTACTTGCGTCCTTAGACCATGAGAATATCATAGACCCGGATACCGGATGGTTGCTTTGGGGTCATCAAACGTTACGCCGTAACTGGGTAATTATAAAGGTGACTTCCAGGTACACCAGAAAGTATATCGTGGTTCTAAATATGTCAAGACTGGGATTTGCCCATCCGGCGATGGAGAGATACACTCTGGGCCCACTCGGTATTATGGTGTCCAGCATCGCCTGGCCAGGTATTGTGACTAAAAGGTTAGTCACGGGGATACCGGAATACGGAAACGAGAAAAGAGTACAAACCGGTAACGAGGATAACTAGGTATGGTGATCAAGGAGTTGATCACAGGGATACCGTCAAAGTCTCGCCTCGGGTTGTGTAATGTATCGTGAGGCAAAAGGAATTGTATGCGACAATACAAGGTTTGCTCGATAAAGATCTTCGATGATATGTGGGAGTCGTTATGGGTGTCCAGATCCCGCTGACGATTATTGACCGGAAGGTATTCCGGACATGTCCACATATACTCAAACCTATAGGGTCACACGCTTAACGTTTTAGCGACATTTAGGAATGCTACGATTTATAGAGAACGAGAGAGAAGGGTTCCGAAAGTATTTCGGATGATCTCGAAAGTGTTCCGGGAGGTCCCGGATGGTTCCGGTAATGTCCGGAAGTGTTCCGGAAAGTATTGGAAGGTTCTAGAAGGTTCTGGAAGGTTCTAGAAGGTTCTGGAAGGTTCTAGAAATTCTAGAAGGTTCTGGAAGGTTCTAGAAATTCTAGAAGGTTCTAGAAGGTTCTAGTGGAGTTGGACTCCAACTCCAACAGGGTGTCCTTGCTGGAGTAGGACTCCACCTGCCTAGGGAGAGCTGCCCCAACCCCTATAAATAGAGGGGCAGAGCACCTCAAAGGGGATCCCAAGCAGCCCCAGAGGCAGCCCTAGTCCCTTGGATTAAACCCTAGGCCGGCCATCTCTAGATTGGCCACAGCCTTCTTTTTCTCTCTCTTCTAGATTGGATCTAGTACAGCTGCCGGCGCGCTGCTGCTTCTCCTTCTCGTAGATCCCCGCTGTTCTTGTGTGCTGGTCCACACATTACCGCGGTGTCGCTGATCCGGTACGCGTGGATACCTCGGAGACGTCGTATACTTCGGCGTTTGATCGGGCGAACTATTCACGAGGAGATCGCTCTCGCGGCTGGGAGGTATAACCTAGCTGCGGGAGTCTGCGGACTTCATCGACATCGGTCAACTTCTCCGCTGCATTGACGTGATCGTCGAAGGTATGATATCGTTACCTACACCTCGATAGTGTTTCTTGGTTTGGTTCGTGCGCGGAAAATTTTTGTTTTTCGTAGCGCGTTCCCCAACATCCTCTGCTCGAGCGCTATCCTCTCGGCCTCTTGCTTTCTCTCCAGTTCCTGTCGGAGTCTCCTTTCTTCATCCAGCTGGGCCTACAGTATGTCATTGCAGTCTCCTCATCGTTGCAGTACAAAGCATGTAAAGACCGTGCAGGATAAATGAAATAGAACTAACCTGGAGCTCGGTCATCGCAAGCCGTGTAGGCTCTGGGCAAGGGCGTATAGCCGGACTAGAGCGGCCAGCGTACATCCCTGACTAGAGCGGCCAGCGTACATCCACTCACGATCATCCATCTTCTGATATTTTGGGAATAGACGTGCATCAGCTATGTAGTAGGTAAAGATAGGTCCTAATCCCACCCGAGGATGTGTAGATTGGGCCGTTTCCATGCTCTAGTCCGATCCGAGACAGAATTTCGGCAGCACCTCCCCGCTGTTCTCCAAATACACGTCTCGGCAACAAGCCAAGAGAATGTGTATCCGGAGAACAACGGGGAGACGCTGCCGAAACTCTGTCTCGGATTGGACTAGAGCATGGAAACAAACCCAATCTACACATCCTCGGGCTGTCCAAAAAAACGTGGACAATTCGAAGCAGTTACGGTTATAGATATGCAAAGACTTGCATATTTATAACCATAACTCCTTCGAACGGGAGACGCCTAGGTTACGTGACTGTATCTCCAGGAAGACAAGATCAGGGCATCCTCTTGCAAAACCAAACGAGCACAAACTCCCTCTAAACAAGTTGAACATATATTTTGAGACTATAATAACGCGAGTTTTAGGGTACCGAAATATATATACCAAAGTGGACCCTCTAAACAAGTTAAACATATATTTTGAGACTATAATACCACTTTTGATAGCATTAAGTAGCTATAAATTTAATTATACTATCTTATCCAATGTTACATCCCCCCTAGCTGGTCCATTGATTTGCCCATCCAAATTTCATGTATCAAAACATCACAATCACCCTAGTGATGGCTATGCCTTTACATAATATTCTTTCTTACATGATTCCAATAGAAAAATCTATGGCTAGAAATACATTTGTCCTAGTTGTGTTATTTTCTCATAGTTTTGTAATACATCACAAATACAAAAGGCATATCTACCAGGGTTCATAACTAGAAATGGCTGCTTTCTTCAATCTATTATTATTATCAACAATCTCATTCTGTTTCAATTAAGAGTCCTGTACTAGAAGCATGTGGTCAAGGCATATAGATATAGATAGCATTGTCAAATGTTGTGCATGCTAAAGTCCACACTTCTATGACTTCAAATTGAGTTTGTAGTAACTCTCGGTTCCTTTTTTCGAAATAAACTTTGGTAAAATGGATGACATTGTGGATTTCACCGATTACTCGGAGTACCACTGACCTGAGAAGAGAGGGATGGGCGGCGGGGCGGGGCTCGGCCGACGCGGCGGGGAAGCGGTGGGGGAGCTCGGCGCCCGGGCGACGCGGCACCGGCGTGGGCGGCACCGGCGTGGACGCGGCACCGGGGGCTACGGGCGAGGTGGCGGCGGGGGAGGGAGGCCGGCGAGCTCGGGGCGGGGAGGCGCGGCCGCGGCAGCGCGAGGCAGCGGCGTGGCACCGGCGCGGCAGCGGCGCGGCAGCGCGAGGCAGCCGCGCGGCAGCGGCGTGAAGGAGCTACGCGGGGGGCGGGCGCGCGGCCTGGGCGGAGGAGCGGGGCGGGGCGGAGCGGCGCGGTGGGCGGCGGCCGGGGCGGAGGAGCGGTGGGCGGGGCGCGGGGCGGAGGAGCGGTGGGCGGCGGCCGGGGCGGAGGCGCGGTGGGCGGGGCGCGGCAGATTTGTTTTCGGCGATTTGGTGAAGGATTGGGCGCGGCAGGGAACCCTAATAAACATTATTTGCCGAGTGCCCGTGTTTGCCGAGTGTCAGAACACGGACACTCGGCAAAGTCACTGTTCGGCCACGTGTCTTCCTGTTTGCCGAGTGTCATGAAGCAGACACTCGGCAAACACCCTCCATATGACTACAGGTTGCCACGTGTCTTGGTCTTTGCCGAGTGTCAGAAGCTAGACACTCGGCAAAGTCACTGTTCGGCCACGTGTCTTCCTCTTTGCTGAGTGTCACGAACAAGACACTCGGCAAACACCCTCCATATGACTACAGGTTGCCACGTGTCTTGGTCTTTGCCGAGTGTCAGAAGCTAGACACTCGGCAAACGTACAGCTTTGCCGAGTGTAACACTCGGCAAAGACCCTCCATATTGCTTGCACAAATGCAATACTTGTATACCTAATACATTTTTTATCTTATATACCTCAATACATTTTTTACATATAATATACTACATATAATTTTTGAATTGATTTAATATTTTTTATATTTTAAATGCCTAGAAATGCACTTAATGGCTTAAATATAGCAAACGTACCCGGAAAAATGCCAAATTTTGACATGTCACATGTAATGGTGTATGTTGACTGTGGAAAATTTTTCAAGTCCAACCGACGAAACAGCGGTCGCTTCGCATGCAAACCTGACCTATTCCCTCTTGAAACCTTGTTTCTTCCTCGGAGATGGTCCTGTTTGTGAGCAGTCTACGTGACAACTTTTGTGAAACATTTTCAAATTTTTACCACAGGCTTCAGGGGTCATATCATGACACCATGCCAAGTTTCGTGATTTTCAGGTTTCGTTTGAATTTTTGAGAATTAAAATGCCAATAACCACCATGTTTGTGCCCGAGTCTCGGCCACCTGGTGTCTGGGACTCCTCTTCTTTCCTTACATAAGGCCTAAACATACATTAAAGAGCACCAATAATATTTTTCAACCCATTTCTGGTGATTATTTCATGTACCTGCAGCTCAAGTTTGAATTATATCCATTAAAGGCCTAGAAATGCATTTAATCGCTTAAATATAGCTACCGGACCCTGGAAAATGCCAAAGTTTGACATGATACATTTATTGGTGTATGTTAACTGTAGAAAAATTTTTAGGGCTAACCGACGAAGCAGCGGTCGCTTCGAATGCAAACCTCACACAAGAAGAAAGAAAGAAAAAAAAAGAGAAAAAACAAAGCAAAGAAAAGAAAAAAAGAAATAAAATAATAGAGAATAAATAATGGAACAAGTCTGCTTTATTTCCTACAACAAAATGGTCCACTATATAAGTAATAATTTTATAATTGAAACTAAGAAAACAATTTAAAAAAAGTTTTGCCGAGTGCCGTCAAGAGGACACTCGGTAAACATGAACAGTGCTAACGGGATTTGCCGAGTGCCAGACGGAATGCCAGACGGAAAACACTCGGCAAAGGAGTGTTGCCGTCGCCTCTCCGTCAACCGCGGGGAGTAAGGACACGTGGCTCTAGGGTTGCCGAGTGTTACGCGTGTGGCACTCGGCAAAGATCTTCTTTGCCGAGTGTCACGATGAAGGCTCTCGGTAAATAGTTGGTTTGCCGAGTGTTGTGTGTTTGCCGAGTGTTTTGTCCTGGACACTCGGTTTATGGGTTGATGTGCCGAGTGCCCGTGTTTATGCACTCGGCAAAGCTTCCGGCACTCGGCAAACGTCGTGATTCCGGTAGTGGGCATCATTTTGGCGTTTAGCACGGGGACCTCAAATTCTTCGGTATGGCCCTGATCAACTCCTTGGCAACGATTGGACGGTCCGGCGGCGAGCGGCACCGGCGACTGTCCAATCAGCCCGCGGCGAGGTCACGAACCGCCCTTCATGCGCCTCAGAAATATAATTAGGGTTTGTTAATCATTTAGACTCCCTAATGACGTAAATGGCCGGTTGGATCGGGGCTTGGGGTTGCACGTCTGAATCAGAGTATGGACGCTGCGAGCAACAGGTCCAGCCAGATGTGGACGTTGTTTTCCTCAGAGTCTACACCTGGACGCCGTTCCATTCGGTGTCCTCCTTATTCTTCAAAATTTTATTCTACCTTTTCTAGATTTCGAATCTACTATATACTTAAAAATAAGATATAATAGAAAAAATAAAGAGACTCAAAATTCTCACAAAAAACAAAACATCCGACCGTTACCTTATTATTATTATTATTAGTGGACCACAACCGATAAATCTTCATAAAACAGATTACAGCCGATATATCTTCATAACTATACATAAAAAGATCACTGCTGATTGATCCTTATAGCTGTACCTAAATAAATTACAACCGATAAACCTTCATAATTGTATCTAAATAGATCACAACCGATAGATCATCATAATTGTGCCTAAACAGATCACATCCGATAGATCATCAGGCAGACACATATACATATTAAAATAAAGATAATTAAAATCGTTTTCCGTATAATTGTGTAGAACACCGTGCTAATTACAGAAATATTAATTATTATTTTTAAAAAGTTAGGTAGAGCAAACAAGAAAGTGATATTTTCTGTTGTCGGATCGATTCGAAAGCATTGCCTAGAAGCTAGCTTTCAGACATTGCTCTATACGGTATATGTTGACAGTGAATGCCATTCGTTGACGGTTGTGACGATCGATCACACAAGTCTTCTGTATACGTCTCAAACGTAAATTAATCAGGTCAAAAGCCTGCTTGAGACTGGACTATGATACTGTAGTCTGGAAAAAGAAAGTACATGATGTTCACAACTTGAGACCGACAAGAATCCGTCTTGATTCATTATTACAAGCCCTGCTCTTAACCATTACTTGATTCTCATTCACACGGTCAAATCATTCAATTGCTTCATGCAACCGGACAACCACAAACGGTGAGATAGCGCGAGGGATCCGCGGTCCCCCATAGTGAATCTGATGTGCCATCTTATCGGTTATAGTCTTATAGAGAACTCAATTCCTATCACACTCTTGTTGGTTTCGATAACAACGTCATTTATCTCGCAAAATAAAAATCATCGTTTTATATACTCATGACTGGACCCATAATTTATGGCGTAAGATATATTAACGGATTAGCTATTTCTAAATCTTCTGATCAGAAATAATTATTTCTCAGTTAACCGAGTTATACATTATCAAGCTCAATTTTAGTCTTACAAATACGCGACTGCCTAATTACATATCTCTATACCAAAAATTACACATAATTTCTAAAATATGCAACTAATCAATTAACCATTAAATAAAAAACCAATACTCAAGATTATCTATTTAGAAATAGACAATCCCATACATTAAACTTGTGGTACTAACAAACCGCATTGAAGCCTAAGGTTCAAGTAGAAGTTCTTTGTTTTTCCATTGAGAGTTCGGAAAACATGTAATCAAAGTCAAAAATTCCATGAGAAAGTTTAATTTCAGGAATCTAGTTGAAAATCGAAGTTTGCTCAATTTTAAGGTTCAAGCAACGGTCACGGTGGTGAGTTCGCATCAAGGGATGGCGCAAGTGTTTGGAGTGGGCGAGGTGGATCGGTCCAACGGACTTAGAACATATTTGTAACAAACTAATTAATACCGAATAAGGAAGTTCAACGAAACTAAGAACAAAGCTTTTATATCTTGCATTCATGTAAACTGAGTACTTATACAATCAAATAAATATGTCTGGCACAGACCTTTTTGCATATAGCTTGCGGTATAGCTCAAAAAATGAATCAGATCACATAAAAAAATTACGAATATGTTGCACCTAAAATGTAGGTGCAAATTAGTGTATAGTTCCTGGAAATCTCCTCTCTGTAGGTCCACTTAATTAATTCATCATCTCACTGGTGGTCTTCTTGATGAGGTCCCACGCGCACCGCACGTGCCTCTCCTCCTGCAGCGACGACCCCACCGCGAAGCGAAGCACGAACCTGTCGCCGACCACCGTGTGCGCAAGGTACGCCTTGCCGGTCTTGTTCAGGTTCTCCATGAGCAGACGGTTGGCCTCGTCGGCGTCCTCCTCGGTCATGGTTCCACTTGCCTTGATCCTGAAGCAGACAAGCGCAAAGTTCCTCGGCACCACTACTTCGAACCGGCTGTCGGCACGGACGAAGTCTTCAAACATCTTGGCCATGGCGACGTCGCTGCGGATGTGCTCCTGGAGCTTGGCGGTGCCGTAGGTGCGCATGACCATCCAGAGCTTGAGACCGCGGAAGCGGCGGCCAACGCCGACCTGCATGTCCTTGAGGTCGGTGACGGTGCCGGACTCGCTAGCGTCGTTCTTGAGGTACTCCGGGTTCGTCTCCAGCGAGTCACTGAGGCGATGCGCGTCGCGCACATAGAGGCAGGTGCAGTCCAGACAGGTGAGAAGCCACTTGTGCGGGCTCATGCTGATGGAGTCCACACGCTCGACGCCGTCGAGATGGTGGCGGAACTCGGGGCAGATGCATGCGCTGCCAGCGTAGGCAGCGTCGACGTGGACCCACGCGTCAAACAAGGCAGCAACGTCGGCCACGGCGCCCACCGGGTCAACGGCGTTGGACGACGTGGTTCCCACCGTGGCACAGACGTATGTTGGCACGAGGCCGGCGTCGGCGTCAGCCTGCATGACCTCGAGCAGCTTCGCTGGATCAAGACCGTAGTCGGTCTCCGGCCCGGTTGGGATGGAGCGGATGTTGGCGGGGTCGAAACCGGCGAGGCGACATGCCTTGAAGAATGTGGAGTGGGTCTGGTCGGCGGCGTACACGGCAAGGCGTGGCAGCTCAGACACGCCATTGGAACCGCTCCGACGCAGCGCGGCGTCACGGGCAGCGACGAGCGTGACTAGCATGGCCTCGCTTGTCGTCCCGAGGATTACCCCGCCACCGGTGCCACGGCCAGAGCTAGTCCGATTCATGAAGCTGGTCGGCAGGCGCAGGAGCTGCGCGAGCCAGTCGAGCGCGAGCACCTCCATCTCTGTCGCCGCCGGAGCAGCCTGCCATGTGAACCCGACCGTGTTCATGGCCGAGGCGATGAGGTCGCCGGCGATCGCCGCGGCGCTGTTGGTGGACGGGAAGAACGCGAAGAAGTTGGGGCTGGCCCAGTGCGTCATGCCGGGGACGACAGAAGTCCTGAGCTCCTTCATGGTGACATCAAACGGCGCCGAGTACGTCGGCGGGTTTGCCTGGAGCTCGTCCTGAAGGTAACCCGGCTTGACGCTGGGGAGCACGGGCATGGACTCTACATTGGTGTAGTAGTCGGAGATGAAGTCGACGGCCTTGTGGAGGTAAGTTCGCACATCGTCGGCGTTGAGCGGCTGAAAGGCCGCGTCGTCGCCGAAGGCGGAGAAGGCGGCCGGGTTTGTGTCTAAGCTGCCCATGTCTCGTGCAGGCTCGTTGGTGAAACGACGACTAACCGTACTTTAGCGCTTAATTAGGATCAAGAGAGCACGAAGTCGGAGATGGAAGCGGGCGGAGTGAAGCTTGGCTTTACTTGTTTTATGCGGGAGAGCAAGGAGCTAGAGATTGAAAAGGCAGATCGGTGAGCTAGAGCTAGTAGTAATTAGCTTGTGGCTTGCTCTGGTGATGAGATGCCGGAGAGTAAGTGCTGGTATATATAGTAAATGGATGGGAGTGGCGTGGTGAAGCGGGAGTTGGATGGGTCGTAGGCGCGCGGCCGCGTACGAAGGAGGAAGGTAGGTGAGATGGTCAACTGCGCTCTCAGTTCAGTTCGGATCTGCGTATGCATGTATGCATGCACCCGTTATGTGTAGCAAGCAGCTAGCAGTTAGCAGCCTGCAGCGTTGGCTTTCTTGACAGTGCTGACAAGTCTTGGAGGCATCTGCATCGATCTCTCTTGTTTTGTCCCACACGTGCGGTAAAAAGAGCTGAGGCAGCCTTCGCTTCTGATCCAGTCAACGCAAGAATTTATGCTCATATCAATTCCACAAAAACTGCTACTACTTCTTCTTCTTGGTTGTTCATTTAGTTTCGCAAGCTTCGTATGAAACAATAGGGGATTGCATATATCTTACTCTTGTAATATTTTGGTAGATGATAATGATCCGTTTATTATTTAATCTTCTTTTTATCAAAGGTAACTTCTTAATTGGTGGGGTTACCTATCTTCAATATAGACCATTTTATTTAGGATTTCTAGAATATATTATATGATTATTTTTACGATTTTGCTATTTTTAAGTTATCTTGTTTTTCTAACTTAAAGTTTTTTTGTGGAAACGAATTTGTATAGTAACTAATGTTATATGATCAGATTTATTTTTATTATTTCTGTGACAATGGATAGACATTTAGCTAGTATTTGAAAATTTGTGGTAGTTTTGTAAGCTTTGTGCGAAACAACGATGGGGCACATGTGTATGGTCGTTAGGCAGTCGAGCGATCGATTGAACTAACGTCGTCCTTTGCTATTTATTTATGTAACATAGATCGAGTATATATGCTTGATAGAGAGGGAGATGGTATAATTGGGTGTATTTATAAGACTGCCTGATACATCAGGAATTAAGAGGGATAGGATGGATGAGTCAGAAATATCCACTTTTCTAAGCATATATCTCTATTTAGTTAGAGGGACAGGGTGGATAGAGATAACCAACTAAAATGAATATTCTATAAAGAATCTAAGTAGTGAGACCCGACCAAAATGGCTGGATGAAGCTGCGGCGTCCTCTAATCATGATCATTAGAAAATGATTAGTGATAATTAGTATGTTATATTAATAATGAATAATTATTTCTACAACATTATCATTGATGAGTGTTAGTGTGTTGACCAGTGCATTAAGCGCCGGTCTGTGGTTGCTGTGATATTCTCGACTGCAGATTTTTGGCACCCGGTACAGCTAACAAAATTCATGCAAGAAACTTATTGGGTACTATAGTTGCACTCAGAAAGTTTTGTGGAAATTAGAAGTTGCACGCCCTGTGAATGAAAAAAGAAACAAGTTATAGTTGCAAAAATTGTTAGTTAATTATTACGACCTTCCAAACTTGTTATTCTTTGCACAGGACGAAATAATGCAACATTTTGAGCAAAAATTTGTGAGTGCATGCGACTAGTAGTTAAGAACTTCTACAAAAAAATTGGTTATTTTTAAAATGCAAAACTTTTTAAATGGATGTGAGCCCGGGAGCCCGGGCATTTGAGGTTTCCGTGATGCCCGAACTTATAACCGATGTGAGAATCATAATATTGCATCGGGCGAATTATATTATAATTTTAGCTAACTCTACGGTGCATCCATGATATAGTTAGCCAGTCAAGCGATCAAGCAAGCTCATAACTGTCGTAGCAACAAAACTAGACAGTAAACTTGTGGCACCTTCGTACGGCTCCGCGGACCTACGAGGGTTGCACGGAAGCTACGTCGCGGAGACACCGCTGTCACGCACGCGGGCTGTCCGACGCGAAGACGCTCGAACTCACTGCGAGCCGCAAACTTGAGGAGAGAAGGAGCAAATGAACCTTTATTTCAGAAATTGGGATCCCCTGGATGGAAGGGGTGCCCCTCTATTTATAGGAAAAATGGAGAGGTAGAGGAGATTACAAAAATGCCCTCAGGCTATTTACAATCTTGCCCCTAGATGCACTAGTGCCCTCGAGGATGAACCGGTCTTTCCCCCAAGAATATTCTGAGAATATTCCGGGGCCCCTGCTCGTCATGCCCCCCTCCCCCCGTTGGCGACGGTCTTCTCGTTACCCCAAGCTTCCGGTAGTCACAAACTTGCCGCCGTCACGAACTTGCCACCGTCACGAACACGCTGCCATCACAAACTTGCTGCCGTCAGGAACTTGCCGCTGTCACGAACTTGCCACCGCCACGGACTTGGTGTTGCCATGGGCTTGACGCTGTTACGGAGTTGGCATGGTCACGGACTCGGCGTTGTCGAGTCTTGAGGTGCGCTGATCTCCCCTAAGTACGAAAAAGCGTCGAAAACGGGTAGCGCGGGGACCCCTCCCCCAACAGTAGTCCCTCGCCGGTGCAGGTGGTTATTCAGTGCCCGTCCGGGCCGGCGCACCGATTCTGGTGGGGTCGGCGCACTGACCGGACTGACGAGCTTTGGGTTGTCGTGATGTTCCCGGGGTCACGGAATACGAACGCCAGGGATCTTGTGGTAAAACAGGGGACTTAGCAAAAATCCTCTGGGTCCAACCCGTCTAAAATCGGGGACTTAGCGAAAATCCTCTGGGTCCAATCCGCGGTAAATCCGGGGACTTAGTGAAAATCCTCCGGGTCCAATCCATGGTAAATCCATTTTCCCCCTTTTTTTCCTTTTTCTTTTTCTTTTTCTTTTCTTCTTCCTTTTTCTTCCTTTTTCTCCTTCTCTTTTTTTTTCTTTCCTCTTTTTCTCCCTGCCCGTGCATGTGGTAGCCTGCCCCTGGTAGGCTCTCTCGGTCCGGATGGGCCTCGGTCCAGTTCCAGGCCAGGGTTGGAGGTGGGGCGCGGGCATAAAAAACTCCCCAAGCCGCCGTCGCCCCCACCTCTCTCTCTCTCTCTTTCGTGCTCTGCTGCCGCTGCTTGCTCTCTCCTCCCTTCACGCGCTAGCCAGCCGCTCCGTGCCACCCCCACAGACGGCGCCAGCTGTCGTAGCAACGAGACTAGACAGTAAACTTGTGGCACCCCCGCACGGCTCCGCGGACCTACGAGGGTTGTACGGGAAGCTACGTCGCAGAGACACCGCTGTCACGCACACGGGCTGCCCGACGCGAAGACGCTCGAACTCACTGCGAGCCGCGAACTAAGGAGAGGAGGAGCAAATGAACCTTTATTTCAGAAATTGGGATCCTCCTGGATGGAATGGGTGCCCCTCTATTTATAGGGAAAATGGAGGGATAGAAGAGATTACAAAAATACCCTCAGGCTATTTACAATCTTGCCCCTAGATGCACTAGTGCCCTCGAGGATGAACCGGTCTTTTTCCCTAGGAATATTCTGGGAATATTCCAGGGGCCCTGCTCGTCATGCCCCCCCTCCCGTGGCGACGGTCTTCTCGTTGCTCCAAGCTTCCAGTAGTCACGAACTTACCACCGTCACGAACACGCTGCCGTCACGAACACGCTGCCGTCACGAACTTGCCGCCGTCACGAACTTGCCACCGCCACGGACTCGGTGTTGCCATGGGCTTGACGCTGTTACGGAGTTGGCATGGTCACGGAGTCGGCGTTGTCGAGTCTTGAGGTGCGCTGATCTCCCCTAAGTACGAAAAAAGCGTCGAAAACGGGTAGCGCGGGGACCCATCCCCCAACAATAACTAAATTGACCAGAGTAGTGTGGCAATATAGTGAAATTAAATCATGTGTCACACATGGTTCTCACTTTTAATGATTATTTCACCAAAAATTTCGGACTTCAAAATTATGTGTATTTTAGTGACACATGAAACACAACCAAATTCAAATATAATTCAAAATTTTGTCAAAATTTTCTCAAACTTTGGTTGGATTTTAGTCAAATTCAAGCGAAAATTTTGATCATTTGGCCGAATTTCAGAAATTTCAGTGATTTCAGTGGTCGGAATATCTGAAACAAACCATGGTGTCACGTGGAAGATTGTTTGAGTATTTATTACTTAGCATAGATGGCTTCACATGATGATATTGGGTGTATTAAAAAGACTGTCCCCATTCATCTGGAACTAATTATTTCATCATCAGTTACGACATGGCGTAAGATGGCTAGTAACAGTTGGTGGTTGGTGACGACGTATTTGGAGAAACTGGACGCCGATAGGCTAGTAGACGAAGACGGTTTACAATTTGCGGCATCTCATACTGAAAACGATGTATGTAAGTATGAAATATATTTTTCTTATTCCTTTCATGCTTAACTCATTATCTCGCAATAATTTGACAATAATATGTTGCGTACGGACATAAATCTTATTGTTATAATCTTGTGGTGTACAAATTATGTATATGACCCACTTTGGTTATTTGATTGAAAGCCGATTAATAGCTATTCATATTCAAATATGAGAACATTTGAATTTGTATTCGTATTTGGCTAAGAAACATGGATGCGAATGTTGTTTGATCACTATTTGATCCGTTTTCACCCCTAACTAGTTGGAGCCGTTTAGAACTAGACGGATTGGACCAATTGTTGGTTAGCTAGCTGGTGCGGAATTTCATCGCTCGCATATGTAGCTAATTAAGGATGCTTTAAAAAGCTTGATAAATGTTTCTTTTCCGACAAATAGTACCTCGGGTGTGCTAAGTTCATGTTGGCTAGTACGGGATTATATATGTTTAATTATGTGGGTTCAGTAAAAAGTGTTAATACTGTATGCATGTTGGACGAGTCGGTAAGCTGAATTGAGCGTGTCATTTCCTTTCTTATCTAGTTAACCTGCACATAACCTCTAGGCCTAGCTAGGTTGTACCGCTTCATCCTTTACCAATAAGGAGGCAAGTACAAAAGTCTGGTTAATGTATTCTGACCTCTGGGCTAGAGCGTGACTGACGGCCGGGATGCTCCTGATGGAGTCATCCGACGGCTGTAGACAAACGTTCCTGCCTGGCTCCGGCTGGTGCAAGGTGGCACGGTTGTCTGACAGACTCATTAAAAAGACTTTATTAACTTACGGCATTAGACTGGAATGCGTCAAATTCTGTCGGAACTAATCAAACAACCACCTGCATGGGTTCAAAGTACAATGTGTAATTAAGATATAATATTGACATAGTGTCAATGAATTAGGTGCACGTACGCGTCAAACCGCAGCCATACAAACATTTTGGCATGTCGTTTCAGTTGACCATGTACTGGTAAATCGATCGATGCATGAGGAGGAGTGAGAAAATACAGTTTCTTCCTAGTTTTCTAGTTTTCTTGAATGACGAAAGTGCTGAGCTAATCCTGAATCTTTTTTTAGGGAAAGAGAGCGTCGTCGAGTACTCTCTCAAACAGTAAATTTATATCAACTTCGTTCGGATACTCGATCAACGAAGATGCACAGGAAACAAACTAAACCTAAGTCTCGCATACAACGCTGACATCCAAGACCTGAGAGCGAAAGGGGAAGTTGCAAGTCCAATTAATGCTCTTTAATTTCTCCCCAAAGGACCCTCTTAAATGGGAGTGGGAGCCTCCTTATTTATAGGTGTGGATAAGAGGCAACATATTGTTACATTTCTACTGTTGGAGGAGGGTCCTCGCGTAACCCCGAATCGACGCTGTTCCGAATCACTGCAACGCTGTTCAGATTCTTGTCGGCACTCTCCGCGCCAGGGCTGTCTCCGACGAGCCCACTCTCTCTGTCGTCAGGGCTGTCTCCGACGAGCCCACACGTGGGGCCATTATGTTCCCCAAAAAATTCCCCTAAAGATGCCCGAGCATATTCTCCCAAGATTCCTTAGGAGCAGGGAAATGACCGTTATGCCCTTGTAATAGTCTCGCACCTCAGGAGCAAAATTGTAATCTTAACTTTTCTCTCCCTCGAACCCTATAAATACCCCCTTGAGGGTAGTGTTGAGGGGAGCCCATTTTTCTTTTCCCTCATTTGTAAGCTCTCAATTCCATGCCCTAATACGAATGCCGATTTACGTCCCCGATT
>JAGXJF010004955.1:0-30463 GCA_019208055.1 Stipa capillata
ACCTTTGGATTCATCAGGGGACACACCGCGCTGTCCGGTTTCATTAAGGGGTTATAACGTGTCAAACGAACGCATTCAGGGAAAATACGATATGAGTTGGAGTTTGCGCTTGTTCGTCATTAGATCTATAAATAGTTATATCTATTTGAACCGAGTGTTTGAATTGTATTCGATTTGAACTATTGTGTTCCATTAACAAATGGTAAGCAAAATTAGTACCCCTCCCCATTCAGATATATAACACGTATTTTTATTAGTTAAGACAAAATTTTAATCAATAATTACTCTATTAGTATATAATTTATGTGATATAAAATTGATGCTACTAGATTCGTATTCAAATGTACTTATAAATATGATTTTGTATCACATAAACCATATATTAATGGACTAATTGTTGATTAAATTCTTGTCTTAACCTATCAAAATAGGTCTTATACCTGGATGGAGGGAGTAGTTGCTCGCACCTGAGAGTTGACTACCCTGCATACCACTGGCGGTTAGTTCTGACCAGGTGTAGCTTCCCTTTCTAGCAATTCGATGCATTACGCGTTGTTTCTTCTCTAGAAGTGAACCAGTCGGACAGCCTCCTATAACATGCCTATAATAGCAACACGGGGTCTCGGTACCATTGTTTTTTGCAACTTGAATTGCATCGCACTTCCTGACTCTTGCATTTCCATTTTCTTTCTCCTTAGCATGCAGACTAATCCTGATTCATTTATATTTTGTTGTTTATCTAGTACCAGATCGAAGAAGATTGGACTTTGTTAATTTATTTTGCACCTATAAATTAGGAACGAAGAAAAAGAAAGTTAGACTTTTTTTAGATGCAATGTAAAAGTAATGTTTATATTATTTCATAAAATGAATGGGGTCCGTAAATTATATATTTTGACTTTTCACTTGCAAATCTCGAGTTTTCAACTAGGAAGCTCTCTAAAAGAACAAAAAAAATTAAAGCTAGATCTTTCCACTCATAAACGTCTAGCTTTCCGCTGGAAAATTTCAAACCTTTGATTAGAAACCAGAGTTTTCCACTCGGAATAATAAACTTTTCGCTAGAAAATGTCAAGATTTCAACTAGGAACCACGAGCTTTCCGCTCGGAAAGGTCAAATTTCCGCTCGGAAGCATCAAGCTTTCAACTATGAACCTAGAGCCTTCCACTTGAAATGTTAGACTTTTCATGAAAAATATCAAGATTTCGACTGGGAATCATGAGCTTCCTAGTCGAAAACACCCGGTTTTCAACACAGAAACATAGGGTTCCTACTTGAACACGTGGAGCTTTCAATTCGAAAATCTCTCACTTATGCAATATGCTGGTCACCCCAATCGATCAAAGGAAATAAAATCATTTATCTTTTTATTGTGAAATTCATGATAATTCATGAAAGCAAAATAAGAAGCTTATGTATATGCAAAATGATCAAGATGTGTTGTTCATTTGATCAAGTATAAGAACAATAGAATTTGTTGCTGTGCCTATTGAGAGTGTCATTGTGTGATAGTTGTTTCACCTCTTGAAAGGATTGCAGGAGCCGACTAGAGGGACGGTGAATAGGAGGCTAACCAATTTTAAATTAACTACTCAATTTAAGCAAGTATAAGCCTTAACAGGTAAAGAGGTTCAGCTAGCTGTATAACAGACAGACTACTCAGATAGTAAGTGATGTGAAGATTAACACGTAGCTGTCACACAGGTAGCTAACATAGGTGAAAGGAAACTCTAAACAGACTGATATAAGATATGACTGTGAAACAGGTAGCTAGCACAGATGGCAGATAAGCTAAAAAGCAACTGTGACACAGCTAGATAACACAGGTATAGAGTAAAGATTATAGCTAGATCAGATATCTATATCAGAGAGTTATGCAAGCATGCAGACAAGTAATTGCACAATACAAACACACAAAGAGACAAGCGATTTTTTACCCAAGTTCCCACTCTTTTCAGAGAGGTACGTCTCCGTTGGAGAAGCTACTCCTAAGAGATAGCTAGCATTGAAACATGCTTGTTTTCTGAGTACCTGAATCTTCAAGTCTCTTCCCTTTGCTTGTGGAAGTCCTTTTGCTTGCGGCAGGTAGACTTCAAATCACCTTCACAAACGTCCAGGCCAACCCACACAAGCTTTGGTGATCACTAGTGACTCCTACACCTGTCTAGGAGTAGACATTCCAAGAGTAACATAATCTGCTGCAACAATCACTTGGAGGAACCAATTGCTCTTGCTCAAAACTCTAACTCTCCTGGACAGAAATTTGGACACGCTCACGTGAAGGTTTGGTTCTGTTTTGGAGGAGAGGTTCGCTAAGGTTGAAAGACAAACAAAGATTTGCAAAGGTTGGGCAAAGGTTGAGGTCCTAGACCTCCTCTGGTCCCCTATATATAGGGTCCACAGGCACCTGACCGTTACACTCATGTCACGTAGGATTAAGTGAGTCACCAGTGACAGGCACAACGGTAACAAGTCTTCAGGCAGACCGACACCTGTGTCACCGTGACGGACACAGGTGAAACCCTAACTGACGTAGACTCTCTACTCAGCCCGGCCTTGACACATTACATGCCCTCAGCACACGCAACAAACTCTGATGCTTAACAGGAGAGAACCTCCAACAGTTTTCTGACTCAGCAGACAAACCATTGCAGTGCAGTTCTCTTAGCATTTTCAAGCTCTCCCCTAGTACAGAGGTATACCTGAGTCATAGAGCGGTTGTTCACCTGTGACACAGCTGTGCCATACAGGTAATTATGGCTCTAGGGTTTTAGGAAGCTAGCACAGCAGTGTACTATAACAACCCAGTTTTACACTTGTGCAAAACTGTTGTTACAGGGCCACTAACCTCAAGGCATCAGTGCCACTGTCCAACACACTGAGCATTGAGCATAAAAACATTCAAATGAGCTTACAGCTTCATCCCTCTTGATAGTACAGGTATTACCTAAGGACTCAAGGAAACCAGCAAACCTAGACTTCAGCTTCCACCAACTGTAGTCAAGGCTCTTGACGCATCAATCAAGCATCACCTTGCTTGCTACTCCTAGCACAGCACCGGCTTCTACACAGCTGTGACATAGCTGCCTAACATAGCCATCTCCTTGATCTGAGTAACCATCCTTGTACCTTTTTTTATGGTCATCCTTTCTGGATGATCATTCTTTCTGGAACCTAACTTTCCTGTTAACACTCAAGGTAACTTTTAGATCTCAGTTGAGTTGCCATTAACCATCAAACCATTTAGGGGCCTAGATGCTCTTTCAATCTCCCTCTTTTGGTGGTTAGTGGCAACCCATTCATCATTATCAATTAAAGATATGAATGAGTAGGATACATGCAAGTTGTTAGAATATACTCCCCCTGAAACTGTGCAAAAAGATTTACTTTTGGAATGCAAATGCACATATTTAAATTGTAGATATGAGTAGTATTTTCTCACAACTTGCACTTCATCAGTTCAGAAAGTTAAATGGATCATGAGTAATAAACTGAACTGAGCAGATAATGATGCAGTTTTAAATTTTCTTTTAAAGCATGTTCAGAGCACAAAGAAGAATTAGCATGATCAGAGCATGTTCATGTTTAAAGCATGTTCAGAGCATTCATTAACATGAGTTATGATCAGAGCAAACATTTATACATGAAGCATAAAATGTGTGAAGGTTCAGAGCATAAATCAGATCAGAGCAAAAACCAATCACACATATCAACATCTGATCATGACAGAATAACATAGCTAAGAACATACTGTAAACTGCATCAATATAGAAAAACTTAATATGATCAAGACATAAGAAGTTGAAACAGGAAAAACCAAGTCTTGATACACAACACAAAACACAACACTACTCTGATCTGCTTCCCCTAAAGCCACTCACTCCCCCTACAGCTAAGCTCTTCTCCCCCTTACATCTAAGCTTTTCTCCTCCTTTGACACTAAAACACCAGAAAGGGGTAAGGGAAGAAGAAAGTTCATGTTGGCTTGGACTTCAAGAGCTGGAGAACTTCTATGAGCTGCTGCTGCAAGGAGTCTACTTTGGAATGCAGACCTTTCACTTCTCTGCGCATAGCAGCAAATTGAATAGGCATGACTTTGTTCCGATAGACTCTGGCAGCTTCTTGAGTCATCAGGGAGGAGGAGATGGTGCCATCATCAAGCACCTATGTCACAGACACTAGCTTAGCTGGGTCAGTTGTAGGATCACCAGTTGTGACACCGGTGGGCACTTGGCAGTGAGAGCCATGGTCTTGAGGAGGTGGCGCCTAAGTTGCTGTGAGAGGCACAGCTGTGTCACTGGGGACTGGCATAGCTGTGTCTGAAAGATCTCCAAAAAGAGCAGGTACAACAATTTAATCGGGATGATCATCAGCTTGAGGTCTAAGCTGAATCTTGGATGTCTTGACAGAGATATCGAACTTTGACTCAGGTAGATCTATCCTCTGAAGAATTATATGCATGCTATATGAGCCATACCTCAACTTGGTTTTCTTATCTTTCTGCACTGCATCAATCTCATGAAAGATAAATCTGGTAATGTCAAAGTGTTGATTCTTTGTAATGTGTACCAGCACTTGCCAGACAAGTGAATATATAGCATCTGTGTTTCCTCCTTTAGGCTGAATGGTGACATTGAGGATCTTACAGCATCTGTGTTTCCTCCTTTAGGCTGAATGGTGACATTGAGGATCTTCACAAAATGCTTTGCAGTGATTGTGATGCCCTTGAAGTAAACATGATCAGTTGGAGCATTGACTGAGAAGGAGAAGTTCCTTGGGTAGAATTTTCTTCTGATCTCATTTGAACTGATTTCAACTTGAAAAGATTTGGCATATTTGACTCCACTGGTGCTCTAAACAGGCTGTTGAATTCTGGTGCTGTAATGGATAGGAACTGGCCTCTAGTCTTCCAGATCATTATGTCTTGATTTTCTTGTTCTACCCACACAGTGGCATAGAACTCCTTGATCACTTCTGGATCATAGCCTTGTTGCAGATTGCATATGCACTCAAGACCTGCCGCTTGTATCAAGGATGGAAGAGCACGCAGCCTAGAGTCTGTGAGAGCATCCCAATCAATAGCCTTGCAATCTACAAACCCTTTAGTTGACAAGATCTCATGATAGACCCCCTTCTGATTGTCATTGTGAAACCTAGGGTCAGAGCAAACTGGCTCAATGTACTTCTTGTCAACTGTAAAGTACGAACAGGTTGATCTTATCTTAATATAAGCACTGGAGCTTAGAGATGCAACCTTGCTCTTGGACTTCTTGGGGTCACTTTTTGGTAGCTTCTTCAAGGCAACTCTGGACAGGAACTCCATCTGTCCTTGTTTAGTCCTAAGAGCAGAGGAGAACACATAGCTGTACTTGGATTCCAAATCCTCCTCATAATTAGAATTGCTTGGAGAACTGTCCTCTTGTTCTACCTCTTCTTCTGTCTCTTGTTCTGATTCTGAGCTAGAAGAAGTGTCTTCAGCTACATACTCTTTGTCAAAATCTGATTGAGGCTCCCTAGCTCTTGGAGGAGTCACTAAGGCACCTCTACCATCATCTGATGAGTTTTCTGAGCTATCTTCTTCTTCAGCTGGGTCACTTGCCTGTGCCACAGGTGAGGACTTTGGGGATTGAGCAGCAGGTGAAGTGACTTCTATGTCAACGGGCTATGACACTGGTGACAGGAGCAGCTGAGGTGCTTGCACTGGGGCATCTACTGCTTGTGACATAGCTGGTTGAGACAGCTGTGGACTTGCAATCTGAGCAGATCCTGAAGGCTTATCTGTCCCAGCCTTTGGTGATGATGTGGGTGCTTGGGCCTCTTCTACAACCTGTTACTCTATCTCAGACACAAGGAACTGTGTGAGGGACCCAGTATTCTAATCCGATTCAAGGGATTCACAACAAGTGAAGACGGTGACCATAGCCGCTACCTGCGACGATCTATGGCCCACCCCCGCCCCGTGCGACATGCATACGACGCAATGCGTATGACTCACCACGGCCTGATTGGGGGATCACGATTCCAAACACATACGCCTCACGCGTATGACTCACTTTGGCAATGGACCGTATTTTCACTTTGCATTCCACATGAACCGAAATAAAATAACAAGTACCTCCATATGCACCCAACCACACTCCCCATTTCAACATACACGCATGACAGACGGGAGGTGGGGGCATATGTTGGACAGCAAGTATATCATCACACGAACTACTACGATATGATAATACTACTAGCTGTCCACGTTGTGAATTATTCAGTTTATATCATTCGGTGATAACCGGAAACATATCCAAATATGAAATATTTAAACAACAGTGGAAGAAAGTTAAATGAGTCCCACAGCGACGCATCGACCGCTGTCTAAAAGCCAACAAAATCCCACGAGTCGATAGCCAGCCAAGAAAACCGAGCAACTAGGCATCGTCGAAGTAATCCTCGATCACTGGCTCACTTGCAATGATCTAGGAATATCCTAGGTGAGTACGAAGGTACTCGCAAGACTTATTCGTGCTTGATTAAATGTCCTACCCATGGATTCACTACAGCAGCAAATAAATATGGTGCATTCCAAGTTGACAAGACGTAAGTAAACCACATCGCATTGACAACATTATAAGAGGAAGGCATGACAAGTAACTTGCAGTTTGAGTTGCATGCTAATCCAAGTACAAACATGAAAGCATCAACCATGATAATCCAAATTCATTTGGGGCAGCCCACACTCCCCAATATTCATCAATTCATCACACATCACGTCCAGTTTATCTCTCGAACTGTTACCGGCAATACATCCCCATGGGAATAACGAGCGCTCTCCACTCGAAGGTAGCTAGTCTCCAAGTGACCGAGACTCACCATCAGATAAACCCATAGCAGAGATTCCGGTAACGTTCACGCGGTGATAAGGGGAGTAATCACGATGGAGTCACCTCAGAGTTGGTATAGCGACAAATCCTTACACTTGGTCGCACCATGCATCCAAATTATACCAACTTTATCCATCGTACACTTTCCCTTCGGCTCTCCCATCTCACTTTATCAATTTTAAGTGAATAGGGCAACTGGTTAAATTTTCAGCCATAAACTGACATAAGCACTCAAGGTTCTCCTACACATACTAGTTGTTCAATCACGACCCAGGTATTAAACAAGCATCCATACATAACCACAATAAGATAAGTATATACTGAAGTGGTAAATATGCAACAAGCTCTACTTGCCTTTCTCACAAAGTTCCTGATCTGGAGTGGAGTCAAGAGCCTGGTGGTCTCCTTCTTCGAGCTCTATTGCAAACGATATGAAATACCGGAAAAAGAAGCAGTAAAAAGGCGATGAGTCCAGCATGAATGCATGATGAATGTTACTAGGAATTAGTTTCTAAAATGATCTACGGATGTTACAAATCCATGACAACAAACATTTCTTAGTATGTAGTTGTAGGGATTACGTGATCGTCCTACATGCATGCATGTTAAGGTACCTTCGACTGCAAGTTAGGGATGAGAGTCATTATTCACAATGCATGGCAATGGGTTAAAATGTTGGTATTATGAATGTACTCTGAGATACGAGGTTAATGCTACTGGAATCGCTCGATTCGGAGCTAAAATCGTTGGTTTAGGGTTTACCGAAGAATAGCGTTTAAAAAGGCTCTAACTATTTCGTATTTAAATTGACCTGAAGTTTAGTTGTAAATATGGAAATTCTATTTGAACCAGATCGTAGGAAATTTTACAAGGTTTCCGAATATATAAAATTTGTCGAAATCGGAGCTACGGTTTGAAAGTTATCGAGTTTTCAAGTTTTACCCAAAATGGGAAATAAACCCTAACCCTAATTTTCCATTTCGGGATTATTCTTTACTGAAAAATTTAATAAAGCAATAATGCTACGCGCACCCGAACCAAACTACTCTAAACCTAAACGCAGAGCAGCTGACACGTGGGCCCCGGTGGCAGCGCTGACTGGGCATGGGTTGCCTCGGTCAGCAGCTGACCGGGCTAGGTCGGCCAACGGGAGGCTGCCACCTCGACTCCCTGGCTCCCGCTCAGCGCTGAGGTGGCCGGGGACTCGGGTGGTGGCGCTCCTCGCCGGGGCCTCACCGGAGGAGGCCGGAATGGCGCGCGGGGGGCACGGCGAGCTCTGAGGGGGCGACGGGAGCGGAGGGAGCTCACCCCAGAGGCAATGCGGGGTCTCGGGAAGAGCGGGGGCGACCGAGGGGAGCTCGCGGCGAGGAGGGAGACGGCGGCGACCGGAGCTGCGTCGTCGGAGGCCCTCGGGCCCGGATCTACAAAGGAAAGAAGCCGAGGGGTGTTAGGGAGGAGGACGAGGCGCTTGGAAGCAAGAAGATGGGAGAAGGGGAGAACCGGAGCAACCGCGGGAGCTCGCCGGAGTTGCAACCGTGCTCGGAGAAGAAGAAGGCGGCGGTGGCTCTCTGGGCTTGGACCTGAGAAAAGGAGGAGAGGGGGAGGTGAGGGTGGAAGTGAGCACGCTCAGGAGCACGGAGGAGGAGTCGGGAGCTCAGCGGATGCTCCGGAATTGCTCACCGGAGCAATTGCCGGCCGCGGGGAAGAAGGCGGTGGCGCGGGGAGAAAAGGGCACCGGAGAAGCTAGGGTTTTCGGACATGGGGAGAGGAGGAGCGGCCAGTCCGAACCGGCTTTAAATAGGGCGGCGGCGTGGTCGGAACGGGGTGGCTGGGGGCAGCGCCGCCCACCGCTGCCTACCGGTGGCGAGGACGTGGCGGCGGGGTCCTGACAGGTGGGCCCCGTGCGTCAGGTGAGAGGGGGAAGGCGCAAAGCGCCGGTGGCGCCTTCCCTTGGTGAAGGCGGAAAATGGCCAGGTGGGAGGCGGGTTTTCAGGCTGTGTTAGCGGGCCGGCCGAGTGCGGCCCAGTAGGCCTCGGCCCAAACTCTTTTCTCTGTTTATTTTTATTTCTGATTTTTCTCATTTTCTAGCAATAGAGCCACTATTTAAACGATTTGAGCATTCAAACGAGCTCCAAATTATTTGAAATTTTTACACAACCCCTAAAACAAAGTTTAGAAGCTACTGTAAAATTTTGAGGTCATTTGGAATTGATTTGACCTGAATTTGGATTTAAATTCAAATTGGGCTCGAATTTGAGTTTGAACTGTAGCTAGGCCCTATGGACCTCCAAAAAATTCCAGAAATTCATGTGTGGGTTGAGTTATCATATTCATGAAGGTTTACCAATTTTGATAACTTTTCATCCACAGAAGCATTGCATATCCACCTAACCCTAATCCTGCCACTTTAGGGTTTAAATTCAAACACTTAAATCGAGCGGGCAAATGCTCGTAGCTTTGGATGGAATTTTGAGAAAAGGGGACATTGGGTGGTGCTCTATCTGGGATGCCATAGGAACTCCTCACCTCTTACTTTCGATATTGGTGGCGATTAACAACCCAAATAAGTTGATTGGTGTTTGCAAAATTATCCACCGAGGATGAGATATGTACGTATTCTATAAAATAAAATCTTAGCACATTTAAGTTTAAACAAGGTGTGGGTGCGGGGACGATGGCATGCATGCGAGATGAATGCAAAACCCTAATCGAGAGAAGTGAGTATTACAACTGTGAAGGAGATATTGGTTTCTGAACATCCAGAGAGGAGAGAGTATCTATACTAGTAGAGCTTGAGGTTCTTCTGCTCCTTCTCTGATATGTTTGCACACTTGCTTTAGCTGAGTCAGCCGCCTATGACACAGGTGGTGATATCTCCTTCTTCAAAGCCTTTAGAGCCTTCTGTTGTTGAACCAGCTGATCTTTCAAAGATGGTTTGGAGCTCTATGAGGTCTCAGAGATGATATTGACATCCTCAGACTGCTTCTTGGCTTGAGGCTCATCTTCAATAACTACAATTTTAGACCTCTTCCGTTTGAAACTTGGTACGGGTATGGTTGCAACTTCTTCTCTGAGCTCAGGTGACAGTAATTTTTGCTTGATTTTGATTTTCTCAAGCATAGCTTTCCTAGCAGCTCCTTTTGGAGTGTTCTTCATTTTGGTAAACAGCTCAGCGATATGTTGAAGAAGGTGATGATCCCTGACATCTGAACATGGAACCGCAATGGGTTTTGATGCTGGAGCTGAATGAGAACTGGATGAGAACATTGTCTGCTTCTCAACGATTTGCTATCTCAAATCATCTTTGGCAGACTTTGAGGAGGCTGCCTGCATTTGAAAGTGCAAATCTGCTATTTCACTCAGGAGAACCTTATCTGCAGCTGTAGGCTCTAGGATAGCAAATGAGATTGGCCTGGCCTACACTGAGAGTTGAAGGTTCTTGGCAGTGTACAGCTCCAGAAGTTGCTTCTTCACCTTCTCATCTGTTGTTGCACAAATCTGATCTGCGAGTTTGTCCATCTCCTCTAATATGAGCTTGTCATTTTTCATTGATGGCTTCTTGACTAGATGTATCAGCTTGCTCAGCCTGAGTCTCTTTGATGGTTAGTGTGCCTCTTGGCAGCACTACATTTGCAACTGAGGTCTTCCTGACCTTCCTAATTGCTTGCTTTGGCTTCTTAGCAGCTTCTTTGCCCAAAGATGTGTGATCAGCAACGGATGAGGACCTTGTCCTCTTGGATGGGACAAGCTGTACTGAACTTGACTATCCAGCTTTGGATGCTGCAGCAGCAGCTTTCTTTTCTGCAGCTTTCCTTTGCCTGTATGCTTTTTGCTGTGCTCTTCTTCTCTGAAGAGCTTCCTCTTTCTGCCTGAGCCTTTCCCTTTCTTTGATCCGAATCAGATATGATGATCTCTCTACTTGATTCCTCTGGATCAGACCACTTGAGACCACTATCTTCTCTGTCAGATCCTGAAGACATCTGAGGAAACAAGATAGATAAGGAAGAATAAAGGAAAGGGGTGTTCCTTAATGCAAAAGATAGTAGCTGTGTGGGTCACCTGTGTGAGGTCAGGGTGACACAGGTGAGGACTTGGAACCAAACTAAAGTCTCTGCCCTTGGAATAGGCGTGCCTGTGTGACAGGTGAGACCCTAGCGGTGACACAGCTACATGTAGAGGCGGACGGCAGATTCATGAAAATTAGGTTTTAACGAAGTTTTGCCGTTCGGTTTCGAGCTAGATGAATCTAGGAAGCTAAACAAAGGCTAAACCAACCCTAAATAAGGACAATGCACTACTGAAAATAAGCTCACGAGCGATTGCATTGACAAGAAACTAGGTTGAACGCAAAGAAGGGTTGGCTGAAGCTTACTTTGATCGAAAACACGTCAAAGCACGATGAATCGGTGCTGGAGTGCCTTGGGAAAGCTTCTCTGACGAGATGGAAAACTTTCGAGGGTCGAAAGAAACGATCTCGATGAAAACGCGAAAAAAATTAGCGCTCAGCGGGAGTTTGGGGTTTTTGCGCTCGAACAGAGTTTCAGGGGAAACGCGACGTTGCTTTATATAGGCCGAAAGGGTTATAACATGGCTGTGTCACAGCTGGGTGGATGACCTGTGACACAGGTAAGTGAAAAGAGTCCTTATGACCTACGAATTCAAAAGAATTCACCTGAGACACAGGTGGATGACTCAGGTGACAAGTTTTTCATCTGGAACACCAAGATAGAGAGAATTTGATAAGAGAGAAAGCACTTGAGCACTATCAGAGGGTCCTTATAAAATCCCCTCAATGTCAGTTTGCCAGAAATTCAAACAAACAAAGCTAAAACTGACAAGAGTTGATTTAGAAAAACCATGACACAAGAAAAAGAAATGCACAAAAGATAGGCACAAACATCTTACCAAAAACACTCTAAGCACAGAACACACCTGTGACACAGGTGGAGAACATAGATGAAAACACAAACAAAGAAAGAGCATAAGCATATGAGCTAGACACCAAGCAGACCTTTTATAGCAAGTTTGAGACATCAATGATATTCAATTCACTCCTCAGAGCACATAATCTAGTCTTATCTAAGGGCTTGGTGAAAATATCAGCTAATTATTTTTCAGTCCTTACATGGCACAGTTGTATGTCTCCTTTCTCAACATGGTCTCTAAGAAAGTGGTGCCTCACTTCTATGTGTTTGGATCTTTGGTGGTGTACTGGGTTGTTGGCTAACTTAATTATACTTTCATTATCACAGAAGAGGGGTACTTGATTAAAAATATGCTAAAATATTTCAAGGTCTGCCTCATCCATAATAACTGAGCACAACAACTACCAACAGCTATATACTCAGCCTTTGCAGTGGAAAGGGCTACTGAGTTTTGTTTCTTGGATGACCAGGACACTAAGGAGTGCCCTAAGAATTGACAAGTGCCTGAGGTGCTTTTTTGGTCAACCTTACACCCTGCATAGTCACTATCAGAATAGCCAACTAGCTCAAAATTTGCACCTTTGGGGTACCACAAACCAAACCCTGAAGTTTGAATCAAATATCTCAGAATTGGGTTAGCTTGAAATCTAGCACGCATGCATACACTCAACATGATATCTGGTCTAGATGCACAAAGATAAAGCAAGGAGCCTATCATGGACCTATACTCCTTTTTATCTACAGAGTTACCTTCAATGTTTAGATTAAGATGTCCATTTGTTTGCATGGGGGTGTGGATAGGCTTTGCATCCTTCATGCCAAACTTGGAGATGATGTCCTTTGTGAACTTCTCTTGGGAGATGAAGGTGCCTTCCTTGAGTTGCTTGATTTGAAGTCCTAGGAAGTACTTCAGCTCACCATCTATGGACATCTCAAACCTCTTGGTCATCATCTTGCTGAACTTATCACTCATTGAACGGTTAGTATTACCAAATATTATGTCATCGACATAAATTTGGCACACAAATAAGTCATTTCCATCTCTTAGTAAAAAGTGTTGAGTCTACTAAGCCCATTTTGAAATTGTTTTGAATTAGAAAATCTTTTAGAGTATCATACCATGCTCTAGGTGCTTGTTTGAGACCATAAAGAGCTTTGTGCAATTTGAAAACATGGTGGGGTTTCTTAGCATCTTCAAAACCAGGTGGTTGCTCTACATAGACTAATTCAGAAACTTTACCATTCAAGAAGGCAGACTTCACATCCATCTGATATAGCTTGATGTTATGATGTGTAGCATAAGCAAGTAGAATTCTGATTGCTTCTAGTCTTGCAACAGGTGCAAAAGTTTCACCAAAGTCCAGACCTTCAATTTGAGTTCTCCCCTGGCACAGAGGTATACTTGAGTCATAGAGCGGTTGTTCACATGTGACACAGCTGTGCCACACAGGTAACTATGGCTCTAGGGTTTTAGGAAGCTAGCACAGCAGTGTACTACAACAACCCAGTTTTACACTTGTGCAAAACTGTTTTTACAGGGCCACTGACCTCAAGGTATCAGTGCCACTGTCCAACACTCTGAGCATTGAGTATAAGAACTTTCAAATGAGCTTGCAGCTTCATCCCTCTTGATAGTACAGGTGTTACCTAAGGACTCAAGGAAACTAGCAAACCTAGGCTTCAGCTTCCACCAACTGTAGTCAAGGCTTTTGACGCATCAAGCAAGCATCACCTTGCTTGCTACTCCTAGCACAGCACCGGCTTCTACACAGCTGTGGCACAGTAGCCTAGCATAGCCATATCCTTGACCTGTATAACCATCCCTGTACCTTTTTTGGTGGTCATTCTTTCTGGATGAATCATTCTTCCTGGAACCTAACTTTCCTGTTAACACTCAAGGTAACTGTTAGATCCCAGTTGAGTTATCATTAACCATCAAAACCATTTAGGGGCCTAGATGCTCTTTCACCTCTACTCGGTGCTGACACATGCCTTGGAAGTTGACGCTAAGCAAAGTGAGCCAAATGCGGTCTCTGACATATAGGACCACACAAGACAGACACGAGCTTGTCACGCGGTCAAAATGCACTGTCGTGATGGGTAACCGTAAATTACGGTTTTCGTTGGAGTTGCTACTCGATTCTCCATAAGATAAAATCCTTGCTGAATAATAGTGGATTACGTGCTATACGTGTTGTAGGCAAACTTTGTAAACTTGCACTGCAGATCTTGTTGCACTATATAAATGCATCAATGCAACTGAAAGGGTGGCCCAAATTCATTAAAATTTTCATACTATCGGAGCAGATGAGATCCCTCCCCAAACCCTAACCAGCCACCGATCGCCTCTCCCCTCGATTTCGCCATGAGCAGAACCGAGCTTGCCCTTGGCTTGGGCATCACTACCGAGTTATAAAACTCAATGTCAGAGGCGCTTAGTCAAAACACAACACCTCTCACCATCTCTACTTCCACCTCTGTTCTGCCTCCTTCCTCCTAGGCAATGAACATTGCGTTGTCAAGGCCCGCCTCCTTATCATCCTTGATCTGGCGGCTGCAACTACTCCAAGTGGCCCAATCTGTTCAACATAACCCTCGAAAAGTACTGCATGCACCTCCACGTCCTCTCCCTTGACTCGAAACCCAACGATCCTAATTGGGTTCAGCGTGACTTTACAGTGCTCTCATGGATCTATGGCTCCATGAAAATGCATTTTGGCCCCCTAAAGTGTGTTTTGACCATTAATTACAAACAACTAAAGAACTAATGTATGCATCAAGTGTACGATCAAGTTTTTAGTCCAACACAGTTATTGTAACTAGCACCGGCGACCGTTAAAAATATTGAAAAGATCACGACAATGGATTTATGAAAATTAAGCATCATTTTCTTGCTTTTATCAATTCAAGGGATCGATTTGATTCTAGGTACGTTGTACTATTGTTCGTGCCTAATAGCTGATGAGAAAGCTCATTGCTTGGTGCTCAACTAAGCATGAATGTATCTCTCAAAGATTTCCTCTCAAAAATCAAATCTTGGTTATTGGATGGATTTGATAGATGAATAACATCAAATTAAAGATATGCATCAAGATCAATGAATTGAAGAGGTGAACATCAAGTGAACAAGAAAATGATAAAGAAGTGAACTTCTAGGGATCAAGAATGAGTTTAAAGAGTAAACCATGGGTTATCATGGTGAAGTTCATGAGATGACCTAGATGGAGTTCATGGTGTAACTCAAGATGGTCGTAAGTGATCAAGATATTGAAGCAAATAATTGAAGAGAAGGATTCAAGTTGTGGATTCAAGAGATCAAGATGGCAAGAGAAGATAATTGATGACCAAGATGAAGTCATAGGATTGGATCCAAGATGGTCAACATACGAGCGTCAAGATTATGCCACTTGTCATAGTGTGATCATGTAGACTTGGTAAGCAATTGTGTATTGCATTATTTAGACTAACCCATTGCCTAAGTATGTGTATGGAAAGTGTGAGGGTTAGGTGCCACTCATGGGCATGCATCAAAAGGATGATTACATTGGAAGCCCATGAGAGGATGACATTAAGTGTGATGGTCATCAAGATTGAGAAGAGCTAGCTCAAGATAAGCAACGTGAGAAGTTATATGCTTGAAGCTTGCGGTCCATCAAGTGAAGATGGATAAATGAATATGGTCTTAAGAGAAGGCTTCCCATAATGAATTATGCAGAGCTAAATGAAAGAGATAAGAGTGATTCCAACTTGGAGCAAGGATGATGGACATCATCGTGCTCAAGTGGAAAGCGTAAGGCAAAGCTAAGCCTAGACTAGGTTTTACTAGTTTGACCGATCTCAAGGAGTTTGGAGGGAGACCAGATTATAGGATAGATAGTCATACTATCTAGAGGAGCTATCAGACGAGTAACTTGATCATATTACGTGTTAAGTGCTCAACCATTGCATGAGTTGCATATTGTCGTGTTTCCTTTGAGGTGGAGGTGCTAGAACTTCAGGTTCTAGCTTGTTTGGAGGTTTTGACCTGTGAGTGCTCGAAGGTTTCGGGTGTCGTTCGGTTTGCGTGAGTTGTCCCTAGACATTGTGTCTAGGCATGAGCAATCCGACTAGTCCCGGTGGATGGTTTGGTCGGCTGAGATTCGAGGACTCCAAGAGTTACTTTTCTAGAGTATCCAAGCTTAGAGTTTAGTAGCCAAGTATTTCCAGAGTATCTAGATGTGTTCCAGAAGGTCCATTCTTGGGAACTAAACTTTGGAGAGCTGGCCCTGGGGTCGGTCTGACTGGCCCTAGGGGTCGGTCTGACCGTTAGCCCCCCAGCCAAACACTCTAGATTTTACCTAGGGTGTCCAGGGGAAGTAACAGGGAGCTTGTTTTTTCCTGGAGGTTCATTCCAGAGTCTCCGAGGGTCTTTGAGTGTGTCTGGGAAGTTTTCCTCTGGAGTATCTAGGTTTGTGTCGAAGACTCCAGGGGTATAGTGTCCCTATGTGTTTGGGTATAGTGTCCATGTGTGTTTCAGAGTGCCCAATGTTCACTTTTCTGACCGTTGGTGTTGGGTCGGTCTAACCAGCCATGGGGCTTGCGCTGACCATCAGCCTCGACTAGAACTACCCGACGGCTAGTTTTTGGGGGTTGATTATAAGTAACCACCTTTGACTGGCTTGGGTGAGTTGCTACTGCCTCTTTGGTCATTTGTTGACCCTCTCCACTTGCTTGCTTCCTCTTTAAATCCCTCTAGAGCATGTGTTGCTCTTAGTGAGGTGTGAGGGAAGTTTAGTGCATCGCTTGCACTTGGCGATTGCATTTGTTGCATCAGTTTGAGCTCTTAGCGTCACTCGGTTTGAGTGAGAGTCCCATAGTTTGTTACTCTTGGAAGAAACTGACTCCTAGGCGGCTTGATGGTATTATCTTAGTGATCTCTTTGGGAAGCTTGTGAAGAGGTTCATGTGGTTTGTGGAGCTCGCCATCTACAGACTGGAGGAAGGAAGTAGCCATAATGATCGAGGAGACGCAAGGGCGTCCTCAAGAGGAAGTGGCTTGAAAGAGAGTCCACTTTTGATCACGAGTGATCGGTCCTCAACAGAGACATAGGATAGTGGATATCCTAACTTTGGAACAAACATCGTTTGTCTCTGTCTCCTTTATATTGTTGCAATTCATACTTGTACCAGAATAGTTGTATTTCTTGTGTAGAGATTGAATTGTTTGTTGGTCACCCTAGAATTGCAAACCTTGATATAGACATAGGGTGATGTTGTTGTTAGTTGAGCCTAGTATGTTTAGGATTTGAGCTTGTGAAAATCTGACTAGTTTAATTCCGCATTAGGATTGAGCAAAATTCGTATTTTTTTTAAACACCTATTCATCCCGCTCTAGGTGACATATAGGTCCTTTCAATTGGTATCAAAGCAATATCTCTCTCTTAGGGCTTTACTGCCTAGAGAGTAAAAGATTTCGAATAGTAGTTTAGTGCATATTGATCCACTTCTATTAGATGAAACAAATTACCATGTGTGGAGAATATGCATGCTTGATCATTTTCAGACCATGGGTCCACAAATAGAGCGAATTGTAGATATTAGTTTTCCTCCTCCTAAGGATCCTCAAAATCCATCTATTGAGTAGGATAAAAATTGCATCTCAATGTTCAAGCTATTAATGATATGTTCATTGCTCGAGTGATGTAGTGTTTGAGTCAATCATGACTCTTCCTCGAAGGAAGATAGGATGGGTTCAACCTTGATGAGGAGGATCTTCTCTCGGAGATGTCTACTGAGGATTGCTCTACATCAACTTCACATCAAGAAGAGCACCCAATTGCATCCACCTCTGAGTACGTGGACATCACACCATCACCCTCCTCACCAACGTGCGGCAAGGCACAAAGTAATGATATGATGAGTGGTGATAGCATGTGTTATGATGATATTGTTTTTACATTTGATAATCTATGTGGCATAGTAAAAAGGGCAGAGCTTGTCATTGTGAATATTGGAAGAATGAGTTTCTTTCGAGTAAAGTTCACTTGAGAAGCTAACAATTTCTCATGCACTAGAGGCCTCAAAAAATCTAACCAATTCTTATGAGAAACTAAAAGAAGCTTATGATAGTCTTTCACTTATCAACACTAGCTTTCACTTATGTTTGGGTTTACACACTTCTAGCAACAAACTTGGTATATCCCCATGCGTTGTTAGTCCATGCATATCTTCTATTGATACTTTGCGTGTCATAGTGATGATATTCTTGATATGCCATGTTGCTCAAATGATATTGCTTACATTTTTGCTAGTGCTTATGAGACTAATATTGTAGAGGAAATCAAAAGCAATGCGATACATGTCACTAGTGTAGAGTTTACCAAAAGATCAAGGAAGAAAGCTCCATCAAGGAGAAGATAGAAGAGGAACAAGCTGTGCTATGAATGTCATGAGCATATACACTATGCATTCGAGTGCCCCACTCTTGGACTTCAAGAATCCTCCTCTCTAAGAAGACTATCATCTCACTCCGATGCTCCCATATGCCTCATGCCAAAAATTAACAATAAGGTAATATGAGAAGATGATAGTGATAGTGGTGTTGATCGCTTAGGCTCCTTTGATGGAGATATTATGCCTAAGATCGTTCACCTCATGTCCACTATACAAGAGCAATATGAGACTCTAGAAAAGCAAGAAGACATACTTGTTGAGAAAATTAAATAACCAAGGGCTTTAAATTTTGAGCATCACAACTTGAGAGAGTCTCATGATAAGCTCACTATTGCTCTTAGTGAACTTAAAGTTGATCATGCATACTTGCTTGAAAAGAACAATGCCATGTCACTAGTGGATGTAGAAATTCCATGTCCTAAGTACAACTCTTTATCTAGGGACTAACCCACTATTTCTTGTATTGATGATGCTTGTGCAATTAACTCTATTTCTTGTGAAGCATCCATTGTGAAGGAAAATGTTGACCTAATGGCTCAACTTGAGAAGCTAACATGCAATTATGAGGAACTACAAGAAAATCATGAAAATCTCTTGAGCACACATAAAAATCTTGTTATCTCCCATGATGAGCTAAAGTCAACTCATGATGCTATACTTACCAAGGTAACATCTAGTGAGTATCATGTGGACACTAGTATAACTTATACTCAAAATTTTATATTGAAATGTGGTAGTCATGGTACTTTAATGATGCTACATCTAGTGATGAATTACTTTCAATAACTTGTTGCTCTAATAACATTGCTTCGACCTCCTCTAGTGCTCGTGTTGATACTAACCTTGTAGAGGACCTAAAAGAGCTCAAGGGTCAAGTCACTTTATGGAAGAAAGAATTGAACAAGTGTGTCAAAGGGAAGACAACTCTTGATTAGATGCTAAGTGACCAACAACACCCTCATGACAAGAGTGGATTTGGATTCACAACAATAAGTCGAGCAACACAAATAAAAAGGGTCAAGGTCAAACAGCTAATCTGACTCTCATCACTTGCTTCAAGTGCAAGAAGGAGCGACACCATGTGAGATCATGTCCCCGGAAGAAGAAGCCCTTGAGTGAACCAACAAGAGAAGTAGCCTCAAGTACAAGAAAAGTCATAACCTATGAGGACCCAAGCAATTGCACTCCAAGTTGACAAGATCAAAAAGAAGAGATGGGGAAGCAAAAGTTGCTATATATTTCATGAGAAGGGACATATGGCTTCATCATGTCCTGAAGATACCTTTCCTAAGCCTACTGTTGGATCGGTGGCTTCCGACAGAGGGGGGGTGAATGTCGAACTAAAAATTTCTTCTCAAGATGAGAACACAAAACTATTGATTAGCTATTGTGTTCAAGTCAAGGAATGCAGCGGAAAAGCAATTGACAAATGGGTTGAGAAAAGTTAAGCAAAACACAGTCAAATCGGAAGTTCCGATGTAACAATATCGGAAGTTTCGACCTTACCAGAAGTTCCGAAGTCACCCCAATTTTGAAGGCTCTGGAAAAATCGGAACTTCCGACTCCTGGATCGGAACTTCCGATGTGGATCGGAACTTCCGAAGTAGGAAAATCGGAACTTCCGGTTTTGGAAAAACAGCAGATTGTCGCTCGGAAAAACATTCACAGATTTTGATCCACCCAGCGGAATTGAATGAAATTTTGCACAGTGGTAGACAAAGTACTTACGGAGCTATTCCAATTGGAATTATGTCAAAAGCTCGTCTGTGCTAAGAGAAAATGCCTATTTACTATCAGCGCAAGAGGAAAAACTTGCACGAAATCAAATGAGTTGATTCCTAGGGCTAGTGAGAGATTTTGATATTCAATAAATATAGAAACATCTCACATGTCCTAGCAATCTAATCCATTTATCAAAACTCAAAAGCTTATCCTCAAGGCAAGTCAATTACAAAACCCCAATTCTTATTTCTCTTACAAGCAAACTCAAGATTTGAGAAAAGAGATTGATTTCTTGAATATGCTTGGAAGAAATCAACTAGAATGTGATTTTTTCCATCACAAACTTGCCATATCAAGAATCAAATCACAAGAGAAGCAAGGGAACGAAATTCAAAAAGATTCACGAACAAGAAACCTCACTAAGGCATGGAGATTAGGGAAATCTTTTTGTATTGGATTTTCGTGGATTTTTCTTGGGTTTACAAGCCTTTCATCTAGGCAAAGCACTTCTCTAAATGCAGCTCTCATAAGCTAATCAAAAGGGTTAAAGGTTAAGAAAACCCTCATCATCTATTTATAGTGGAGAGGGACAACCCCCTCTTCCACTCTTGGGCCTCATGCCCTAATGAGCCTAACTACCTAGCACGCATCCCAAAGTGTCTAAATAGCTCAGCCACCTCTCGATTTTCCTTCCACCCTAAGCTACCAACTCTAAACCGCTTCCGGCCGCCGCCGCAGTTTCTTAGTTGAGCTTTGGTGGTTTCCGCATTTTTACCAAAACGCCCTCGTACTGACTTGGTCCTTACGTCTCGTCTCCACCCGTTTCCTTGTCGTCCGCGTACATGCTTTTAAGCCGCACGATGTCGTCGCCACCTCCTTGACCGCATGTCAGCCTTCCAAGCTATCATGCCGGTCCATATGGCCGAACCATCGCCGCACCCAACTCGCACCTGCACACAATAGACCAAGCAAAGCGTTGCGAGCACAAGTTTTCCACTTGACCCAAGTCAGTCGAGAAAAATCATTTATCCACTCAATTTTTCCTTGAGACAAATTGAGAAACTCAAACAATCAAACATATTGCAAATAATTCCAACCTTGAATTCATGCAACCAAATATTCAACTCCTCATAAGATGGCAAGATATTCATCACAACTATTGTCAAAGTCAACATATGACTCACAATCTCCCCCTTGATGAATATATTGCCAACACTTCTCAATCAATTAAATTGGTGTTGATTTAAAGATTTAAAAGTAATCAAGTTGCAAGAATTCACACTTGGCCAAAAGAAAGAGAAAGCAAGCACCGGGCCAAGTGAATGTTAACAAGAGTAAGATCCAGAACATGAGTGAAGGCAAAACATAGTCACTGAAACTCTCCCTTACTCCTGTAATCCATATATCTATGATCTACTCCAGAAAATACAAAATCACAAGATCCATCCAAAGATATGATTGATACTACTATTTCTCCCCCTTTGGCACTATAATTATCAAGGATAAGCATGTATGCATGAAAATTTTGATTTTTCAGTTTTAGCGAGCTTTGAAGATTATCCAGAATGAGACACCAAAAGTGCTAATATGCCACATAGGTGCTCACCAAACCATAAAAAGACATGTGGATCAAGAAGAGTAGCTAGCATATCAAGTTCTTAGCATATGAAAGAGTTCACTGGTGATGAGCGCCAGACTAGGTAGTCACAATTGCAATGACTCTAAACATGAGTGAAATATGACAACCTAGCGCTAAGCCATGACTAGGAGGACAACCGATCAAGATTAGGACCAAAATACTCTACCACATGATGAATTAAGCAATCACATGATTAAATGGATTAGGCACAACCAAAATACAACCCCTTGCACGAGGAAGTATCTTGAGTGATTCATCCTGACTTTTTCACATTGAGTCCACATGATTATTTGGACTAGCCACAACCAAAGTACTACCTCCTACACGAGCAAGTACCTTGAGTGATTCATCCCTATTTTAGCATTTTTCACATTAGCATATGATAGATTTCAGGCATGTTAGCAAAAACTAGTGACTTTTGATGACAATAAGCATTCTCCGACCCGAGCCACAAAAGTCTAGGCATGTTAAGCCACTAGCAGTCCTAATCAAGATTACCATGAAGTCCTATCTTTGACCAGTCATAAACAGATATCGTAGTTGTAATACTAGAGTCATGAGCAGGTTCAAAAGCAAAGGATCCCCCTAGCAGGCAACTCATCAGTAGATCAAAGATTTGAATTTAAGTTATTGTCCAATTAAGCTAGCATCACAGATTCTTGAGAACACATATCAAAATATGGTGAAATGAGCTAGACAATCAGAATATGGCATATAGCGAACTCGTAGACCTCATTGTTTCATCAAGGATAATAGACAAAGCTCGTGAACATGTAAAGTGCACATGATATATCACAAATGATGCAAAATGCACTATGTTACACTATGATACACAGTGAGAAGACTCCCCCCAAACCAGCCCATGAGGATGAACAATCCCCAACTCCCCTCTAAGTGCACAGAATCGTGTGGGATCTAAAGGCTTGGTAAAGATATCCGCGAGCTAATTTTCAGAGTCAACAAACTTAAGCACTACATCGCCCTTCTCAACATGATCTCTCAAGAAATGAAACCACACATCTATATGCTTAGTCCTAGAATGCTACACTGGGTTCTTAGCAACGTTGATAGCACTAGTGTTATCACAGAAAAGTGGAACACTATCAAAAGACAACCCAAAATCCCGCAAAGTCGAAATCATCCAAAGAATCTAACTACAACAACTAGCGGCTGCAACATACTCAGCTTCAGCAGTAGATTGTGCAACAGATGATTGTTTTCTAGAAGATCATGAAACAAGAGAAGTGCCAAGAAAATGACAAGTTCCAGAAGTACTCTTGCGGTCTATCTTACACCCGGCAAAGTCTGAATCAGAAAAACCCCGAATCCCGAGAATAGAAGAGCATGAATACCAAAGTCCAAACTCAAGCGATGATCGAAGGTACCTCATGATGCGCTTCACAGCTTGCCGGTGGGAGTCTCTCGGCGAGGCTTGAAACCTCGCACATAGGCAAACAGCAAACTGGATGTCCGGCCTTGTCGCCGTCAGGTAGAGGAGGGAGCCGATCATGCTCCTGAACTCCTTCTGGTCCACCGCCTCTTCTTCTTCATCAGGACCAAGTGACGTTGCAGTAGACATCGGGGTATTGATTGGCTTGGCATCGCTTATCCCGAATTTCTTCAATAGATTCTTGGTGTACTTGGCCTGATGCACAAAGGTGCCCTCCTTAGTCTGCTTGATTTGTAGCCCCAAGAAGTATTGGAGCTCACCCATCATGGACATCTCAAATTCCCTGCTCATCATCTCAGAAAACTTGGACACAAGAGCATTAGAAGAGCCACAAAAGATTATGTCATCCACATAGATTTGCACTATCAGAAGGTCATTGCCACGCCTAAGAAGAAACAAAGTTTTGTCTACCCTTCCCATTTCAAAACCATTTTGAATCAAAAAGCTTTTAAGTCTATCATACCAAGCTCTAGGAGCTTGCTTAAGACCATAGAGAGCCTTGGACAGTTTGAACACATGGTTAGGGTATTTAGGGTTCTCAAATCCTGGAGGTTGTTTAACATAGACTTCTTCTTCAATGAAACCATTAAGGAATGCACTTTTCACATCCATTTGATACAGCTTGAACTTCTTAGAAGCTGAAAACGCAAGCAAAATGCGTATAGCCTCCAAGCGAGCCACCAGTGCAAAAGTCTCATCAAAATCAAAACCCTCAATTTGACTAAACCCTTGGGCTACAAGTCTAGCCTTGTTGCGAACAACAATGCCATCCTCACTTTGCTTGTTCTTGAACACCCACTTGGTTCCAATGATATTGTGACCAAGTGGAGGCTCTACAAGCGCCCAAACCTTATTCCTCTCAAAATTTTCTAACTCTTCATGCATGTCATTGACCCAATTATCATCAGAAAGTGCATGACATATATGTTTGGGCTCAAAAGATGCAACAAAAGCTGAATGCGCAAGTTCTGAAGAAGGAATGGACCTGGAGCGAGTTACACGCTCAGAGATATCGCCGATGATCTATGTCGGAGGGTGATCCTTCTGAAGGCGTTGTGGACCCTCGAGCTCATCTGGAACTCGAGTGGAAGTAGCCTCGGCAGCCTCTACCTCAGCTGTGGAAGAGGTAGGAAGCTGAGCTGCCGGTGAAGAAGGGGCCACCGCCGATGATGAAGTCGTCGGTGCTGGACCCTCAGCTACTGTCGAAGAAACCATTGGAGGACCAGCAGCCACCGCCTGAGCAATGGGGGCACGGCCCTCGCCACTCTCAAAGTCATCTTCATCCTGGAAGATCGACTCGGACTCCTGTGAAATACCTAAAAGCTCGGGTCTAGCAGAGCTAGCCTCATCAAAAGTCACATCACAGGACTCCACAATGGTGTTAGTCTCAAGATTAACCACTCGATATCCTTTTGAATGTTCAGGGTATCCAAGCATGATACCATCAGAAGTTCGCGACTCGAACTTGTCGAGAAGGCCCTTCTTCAGGATAAAACATTTGCAACCAAAAACCCTAAGATGGGACACATTTGGCTTCTTCGCAAACATAAGCTCATAAGATGTCACGTGCAGAGAAGAACGCAGAAAAACTCGATTTGACACATAGCAAGCGGTGTTGACGGCCTCGGCCCAATACCGTCGTGATGTGCCATACTCATCAAGCATCGTTCTTGCCATCTCAACTAAAGTCCTATTCTTCCTCTCCACAACACCATTCTGCTGAGGGGTGCGTGGAGTGGAGAATTGGTGCTCAACAACACGATCAGCAAGAAAATCTACAAAAGAAGCATTCTTGAACTCTAACCCATTATCACTGCGAATTCCCTTCAAAGAACCAGGAAAGAGATTCAAGAGCCTCAAAGCCAAATCTCGAAAGAACTCAAATGCCTCAGATTTGTGCTCCATGAAAAACACCCAAGAGAACCGAAAATAGTCATCAACAATGACAAGAACATACCACTGTTCGCACGAAATTGGATCCGTGAAACACCTAGGTAATGGGAGTCACCAACCGCACTTACGTGTGCGATACACGGAAGCTTTTCGAGCAAAGCAACAAAGGATAACTATCGTACTTACGCGTACGAGGAGCGATTGCTTTCCGAGCAAAGCAACAAAGATCTTCTTACTTACGTGAAGAAGAAACGACTGTTTTCCGGCGCAAAACAGCAAAGATCTACTGCTAAGAAAAAGTAAAAGATAAAAGTAATAGATTGATTTGTGTCGATTGTTGGATGTTTCAATCGGCCGTCACCCTTTACATATTTATAGGACGGCTGGTCTTCCCGTAGGAGATCTGGATTTCTAATCCTAATCTGATTACAAATATATCTCTTTCCTTGCTTAAAGGATCTGGATTCTATCGTACATGTGACTTTCCATACAGACCAAGATAACCTTCCAAATCTAACTGCCTCGAACGCCGTCATCCGGACTCCTCTCGGCGCACGGGATATTCTTTCCGAACAAACTGGATGGACTTCCAAATCTCGTGGGACTCTCCTTGATTGCCGAGCTGCGTTTCTTGCGTCTCAAGTTGCAGTCTCTGGCGTCGGGTAAGCCTTGAAGAGTAGCGCTACGACTCGGACCTGCTGAGGATGATCCTTCGCGAGTACCCGGGGACGAACTTGGACCGCTCGGGGCTCCGCTGAGTACTAGTGGATGAACTTGTACTGCTCGGGAGTCGGTTGAGTACTCGGGGAAAAACTCCTCGGGACTTGGGAGCTTCTCGGGACTCGGCCACTCGGGGTCACCAGTACTCGGGGCCGATATTGCTCTGGGGCCGCGAGTGTTCGGGGTCGATGGCGCTCGGGGCCGTGAGTGCTCGGGGTCGCGAGGGCTCGGGGTCGCGAAGGCTCGGGGTTGCCACTGTTTGAATGTCCAGAAGTACCGCTCGTGACTTGATGACGTAGTACTCGGGACGTTGGTGCCCGGGGACACCTCCGACTGCTCGGGTCTTCAATAATTTCTACGAGCACTTCGTATCTCTGGGATGCGACGAGCACTCGGGGGCACTCGGAAACGTTGCGAGCACTCGGCACCAAAGATACCGCGAGCGTCCAAGCCACTCGGCTGTATCAATCCTGCATTTAAGAGTGAATGCTGCATCCATACGGTTAGTTTCATTATACCAACTTCCAGCAAAACCTAATATTTAATTTGGCCAATCAAGTAAATCCTCGAGCCAAATTATGCTGTAAACACATGCCCCCCTGCTTTTTGGCATAATTGCATTTGCCAAAAACACCGTGAACTACACCATTGCTTAGGGCGATACTTATAAAGGACATATCGGCCGTAGATTTTGTTAAGCCATTTGCCACACACTCGGGTAATACCTTTTCAGATATTTCCCATTAAGAGCCTTAGATAACCATTCCCCTTGCAAAGATTCTACAAGATAAGAATTCCCGGGGACGATCTCGACAACTCTATACGGACCCTCCCAACTCGGCGAGCATTTGCCGAATTTGTTGTTCCTAGTTCCAATATGTCACGGACCCGGAATAGCATATGATTAAGGGAACGCGAAGTCGCCAAGGACCGAAGGACTCGTCAGCCCGGTGGCACGGTACCTGCGCCGTACGCACCAAGACGGAACGATCCGACACCCGCCACGTGCGAGCCGGCCGGAAGCGACCAATCTTCCCAGAACCACATACGATTCCATAATCCGGTGAAGGTTTAGAGTCGTTCCCGATTACTACCAGACAAAACAAGGTCGGAGGAGCCCGACAGTTCTACCCACACCCTAACCTAGCTCGAAAGCTAGTGGGTCGCTCGAAAGCCCGGTAGAATGCCCACACCCTGCCTGGCCGGCACAGCATCTCAGCCAGCGGGTCACTCAACCGATCCCTGCCCAGTCTAGTAACAAAAGGTACAACCGTAACTCTTCATGGCATACCCAAATGCTTCATATCATACACGCATTGCATAAGGGCAGCCCGGAATGACAACTCGGATATCACAACAAAACTCTACAGATACGGTATTAATAGTAACTGTCCACGATGGGACCATATATTACATCATTCGGCCATAACCGAAAACATATCCGAGTACGGAGAAGTTAAACGACAGCGGAAATGAGATAAATGAGTCCCACAGCGGTACAGTGACCGCTGACCCAAAAGCTACAATCTATCCCATGAGTCGAACACAACCGAGGAAACGCAATTTCAGGCATCATCGCAATAGTCTCCAACCACCGGCTCACCTGCAAGCTCCAGGGATAACCTGGGTGAGTACTAACGTACTCGCAAGACTTATTCGTGCTTGATTAAATGTCCTACTCATACTAGTACAACACAATTAAACATGAATGCTTCTCAGAGTGACAGTATACAAATTAAGAATATAACATTAACAAGATGAAGTGGAGACAAGCTAAGTAACAATTTAATTCAGGGTGCAACATATCATAAGCAACCACCACGAGATCCAATCGACACTTTCAAATCCATTAGGGCAACCCATGAATCCAATCCAAGACAAACCATAAAACATCATCCAATACGAACATGAGTATATCAACCATAACATTCCAAGTTGTTTAGGGGCAGCCCATGCCCATCTAATTTAATCGACCACCCTGGACCGTCCCGGCAATGCAACTGCTACGGGAAGTATCGAGTGCTCCTCGCGAGTCTTGTCATCAGGTAACCCATAGCTGCAAGTCCGGCAACGACCATGAGGGTTTTTAACTTATCACATTGTCATTCTAATTAATCTCTCGGTCCGTTGCCGGCAATACAACCACCATGAGGAATATCGAGTGCTCTTTTCGAGTCTTACCATTAGGTAACCCAGAGTGGTGATTCCGGCAACGACCACGCGGTGATAAGGGATGGTGACATGCTGAAGATAGGGTTGGTGCAGCGACAAAATTCTTCTTCCTCCTGGGTCGCCATCACCCGGCATTTAACACCAACCGTACCCATTGTGCACGCCCTCGGCTCTCCCAACTCACTTAAGCAATTTCAGTTGAAAGGGTAGTAAGGATGTTCTCAACATAAGCATACGTCCTACACATACTAGTGTGCTCAACCTCATATGCGACATACAAGCAATCATTCACACATAAGCACGCATAAACAGGGCATACACAAGAGTACGGAAAGTAAAGATGCAACAAGCTCTGCTTGCCTTGTTTGGGTTGTTCCTGATCTTGCAGGGAGTCGTAAGCCGGGTGGTCTCTTTCTTCGGGCTCTGTAGCGATTAAAACGAACACCGGAAAAGAAACGATAAAAGAATATGAGACCCAGCATGAATGCATGATATGCAATGCTTGATATGGATTACTAGGGTGAATTGGTAGAAACCGTGCGAAACCCTAGTGCTATATGCATGTCAAGTTATGGTAATAGTGATTCAATTACCACAACTTATATGGATTGAAGTTGCATAAATGTTAATTAATCAAATCTGGACAGCAGAAGTATTTTGGCTATAACTCATAAACCGTTCATCGGAAATGGGCAAACGAGGATTCGACAAAGTTATGGATAAAGACTATGATTCTTATTTTGGTACCAACTCATGGCTAGCAATAAACAGTTACTAAGTTGTGTCCGGATTACGAGACCTACTCTCATAGACCTAATTTCTCCTAAGCGGATTTCAGCGGGTTAGTTCAGCATTGCGTATGTAGCGCAGATGGAACAGCGACCCAATATCATAATGAGTTGAGACCATGACTTGCTGCATTAGCGTAATCTACTGGTTAGCTTGGCAATCTTTAATTAACTCATTAGCTCTAGTCCTTGTTTTAACCATCGGTTCTGTATGCAAAGGACACAACACTCATTCGTATGGCTATAAGATTTAATGTTACTTGGGTTTTACTGCTCAGTGGTACAAACATAAGCTAATAAACCGCTTATCAAATAAGCAATTGGTGCAGGAGGTCATGTGGTCACCAACAGGTTGCGCCATTTTTGCTTCAAACTGAACCGGATAATTGGGTCTCGAGTTATCTGCTTACTTAACCGCATAAATCTTATAGGTTCTCCAGAGTTTGGCCAACTCATAACTAAGGCATTGGATCCTATACCTCTAGGGACAGTTAGGTTAGTTGCTATTTTATTTAGTAGTTCTCTCAATAAGAGGTGATGACTGGGAGAATTTGGCGATGGCTTAGAGGTATTAAATTCGTTGGAAGGTCCTACAAGGCTGCAGAAATAAGCATGTAAAGGCTCACATGTGCATCCGGTTATCTGCCAAGTGAGATGATCAGACAACTAAGTATTCGACAGATGCATGGAGTTCAGCGGTGTACAACTAAACTTGCTTAGCGGTATCTAGTTTCTATTCTCACGGTAACTAGCTGAACTTGACTAACTGTTTGGTACACATTTAATTTGTGCATTACAGACTGTTAAGTAGTACCCAAACATTGGAGCCAGGTTACACCAGATCTAGTTTAAAGGCATGATTAGTGTATGAATTAACCTAACCAATGACTAGTGTACTTAACCATTTCCGCCATCATTAATTCATTTTAGTGTGTTACTGATGACTCAATAGGATAATTGCTCCGCAGCGGAAGTACTAGTGTATTGGTTAGCTTATGTATAAAGACTCAATGATTCATCAATAATGTTCGAACATGGATATATGGTGACCTGTTTAGCGTTGCAATTCGCATTCGCTCGTAATGGTTAACTATAACGACATTCCTAAGATTGATTTTGCTGAGCTAGTAAGCTTATCGGGTATAACCAACTGGCATCAATGTAGTGATTAAGCAATCGATTCCCAGCATGCTTAATTGTGTTCATCCCATAACCATATGAAAATCCGATCAAAGACATAAACATGAACATAATTACCTAGTTGAAACCGAGTAATATCACTTGTTCTTTCTCAAACTAATAGGCTAACACCAATGTATACTAAACCAAGGCAGTCATAATTCCCAGAAAGATTAAGCCATTGAGAGAATGGCTGACCACATTAGCATACCCACATCTCTCAGGCACGAACTCAAGCCTCTGCAAATCAAGAACCCTGGGATCAATGAGGAACAGAGGAAAGAGGGGGAGAAGAATGCATAGGGTCTGAGGACTAGGGAGCTCACCCCGTCGGTGACGAGAACGGGAACAGCGGGTGGCGCGGCGCGTGGAGAGGGAAGGGATCCAGGCGGCGGCGCGGTGGTCTGCTCGGCCGGGAGGTGCGCTAGAGAGGAGCTGGCCGGCGGCGGGCTGACTCGCCGGGGATGAAGCCGGGGCGGTGACGTGGTGCAGAGCTCGGGCGGCGGGGCGCGGCTTGCCGCGCCGGTGAGGCAAGAGGGGAGGGCCTGGCGGGGCAAGGGAGCGGCGGCGCAGGCGAGTCGGGTTGGGGAGGAGGGGCTCCGGCGGTGTGAGGCGGGCCGAGGGAGGCGGCGAGCCCTTGGCGACGTGCGGGGCCGGTGCCGGAGGGGCGG
>JAGXJF010004956.1:0-36573 GCA_019208055.1 Stipa capillata
CCCGACTGTCCTCCAACCCCCCCTCCCCCCCCCCCCCCCCCAAACTGTTTGGTCCCGACCATCCGACCAACCGCCGAACCCGACTGTCTGGAACTTCCAAATGGTCCGTCCGGAAGTTCAGGATCTCCACTAATTGTCCCCAAAACCATCCACCAAACCGTCCAATCCGACCGTCCCGGACCTTCCAAACGGTCCGTCCGGAATAACGTCCCGGTTTCTCCTCTAGTTCTCCCGGAACCATCCGACACATCAACCAAGCCGACCGTCCCGGACCCTCCAACTGTTTGGTCCTGAAGCGTCCCACCAACCGTCCAACCTCCGTCTTGGACCGCCAAACTGTTGGTCCCGAACCATCCGACTCAAACCGCCAACATGACCGTCTTGGACCGACCAAACTGTGGTCCCGAACCATCCGACCAAAGCCGGCCAACCCGACCGTCCCTTACATTCCAACGGTCCGTCCGGACTAAGGTCCGGATCTCCTCTAGTTGTCCCGAACCATCCGACCATACGGCCAACCCGATCGTCCCAGAACTTCCAAACGGTCCTTCCGTAAGAAGGTCCGGATCCTCCTGTAGCTGTCCCGAACCATCCGACCAAACCCGTCCGACCCGACCGTCCCGGCCCTCCAAACACTGTTGGTCCGAATCCTCCGACCAAATTATGCAACCGCTAGCCTTCTTGGACCCTCCAAACTGTTGGTCCCCGAACCATCCGACCAAACCGTCCAACCCGCCGTCCTTGGACCCTCAACTGTTGGTCCCGAACCATCCGACCAACCGTCCAACCCGACCGTCTTGGACCACCAACTGTGTGGTCCGAACCATCCGACCAAACGCGTACCAACCCGACCGTCCCGGACCATTCCAACGATCCGTCCGTAAGAACGTCCGTAATCTCCGCCATTTGTCCCGAACCATCCGACCAAACCGTCCTAACCCGACCGTCCCGGACCCTCCAATCCTATTGGTCCTCGATCATCCGACCAAATTATGCAACCCGACCGTCTTGGACCCCAAACTGTTGGTGCCCGAACCATCCGACGCAAACCGTCCAACCCGACCGTCTTGGACCGCCCAACTGTTTGTCCCGAACCATCCGCTCAAACCGTCCGACCCGAACGTCCCAGACATTCCAAACGTCCGTCTGGAAGAATGTCCGTATCTCCTCTAGTTGTCCCGACCATCCGACCAACCGTCGAACCCGATCGTCCCGGAACATCCCAACGTTCGTCCGGAAGAAGGTCCGGATCCCTAGTTGTCCCGACCATCTGACCAAACTCGTCCATCCCGACTGTCCCGACCCTTCAAGCTATTGGTCCCGATTATCCCGGACGCAAATTAATGCAACCCGACCGTCTTGGACCCTCCAAACTGTTGGTCCCCGCACCATCCGACCAAACCGTCCAACCCGACGGTCTTGGACCCACCAAATGTTGGTCCCGAACCATCCACCACACCGTCCAACCCGACCGTCCCGACATTCCAAACGTCCCCGTCCGGAAGAAGTCCATATCTCCTCTCGTTGTCCGAACCATCCGAACCAACCGTCCAACCCTATCGTCCCGGAACTTCCCACGGTCCGTTCCGGAAAAGAAGGTCCGGATCTCCTCTGTTGCCCCGAACCTGCCGACAAACCGTCCAACCCAACCGTCTCAGAACCTCCAAACGGTTGTCCCGAACCAGCCGACCAACCGTCCAACCGACTGTCCTGGAACTTCCAATGGTCCGTCCGGAGTTCAAGATCTCCCCACTAATTGTCCCTAAACATCCAACCAAACGTCCACCCGACCGTCCCTGACCTTCCAACGGTCCGTTCCGGAAGAAAGGTCAGTTCTCCTCTAGTTTCTCCTGACCGTCCGACCAAATCATCCAACCCGACCGTCCGGACCTCCAACTGTGTCCTGAAACATCCCACCAAACCGTCCAACCTGACCGTCTTGGACCCACCAAACCGTTGTCTCGAACCATCCGACAAACCGTCCAACCCGACCGTCCGGACATTCCAAACGGTCCGTCCGAAGAATGTCCAGATCTCCTCTAGTTGTCCGCGGACCATCCGACCAAACCGTCCAAACCCGACCGTCCTGGACCCTCCAAACTGTTGGTGCCCGAATCATCCGACCAAATTATGCAACCCGACCGTCTTTGACACGCCAAACTGTTGGTCCCGAACCATTCGACCAAACCGCCAACCCGACCGTCCCGTTCGACTTCCAAACGGTCCCGTCCGGAAAGAGGTCCGTATCTCCTCTAGTTGTCCCAACCGAACCATCGCCAAACCGTCCAACCCGATCCGTCCGCGGAACTTCCAAACGGTTCGTCGGAAGAAAGATCCGGATCTCCTGTAGTTTGTCCCGAACCATCCGACCAAACTGTCCACCCGCACCAGTCCCGGACCTCCAGCTATTGTCCCCGAATCATCCGACCAAATTATGCAACCCACCGTCTTGGACCCACCAAACTGTTTTGTCCCAAACCATCCACCAAACCGTCCAACCCTACCGTCTTGACCCACCAAACTGGTGGTCACCCGAACATCCGACCACACCGCCCAACCCACGTCCCGGACATTCCAAACGGTCCGTCCGAAGAAGGTCCTATCTCCTTTTGGTTGTCCGAACAATCCGACCAAACCGTCCGACCCAACCGTCCTGACGCTCCAAGCTATTGAGTCCGAATGATCCGACCAAATATGCAAGCCCGACCGTCTGCGACCCAACAACTGTGGCCCGAACCATCCGACCAAACCGTGTCAACTCGACCGTCTTGGACCCACCAGACTGTTGGTCCTGAACCAGCCGACCAACACCGTCAACCCGATCGTCCTGGAATTCCAAACGGTCCCGTCCGGAGAAGGTCCTGTATCTCCTTTAGTTGCCCCGAACCATCGACCATACCTCCAACCCGCTCGTCCCGGCAACTTCCAGCACGGTTCGTCGCCGAAGAAGAGTCCGGATCTCCTGTAGTTGTCCGAACCATCCGACCAAACCGTCCAACCCGACCGTACCCGGACATTAACAAACAGGTCCTGTCCGGAAGAAGGTCCGGCTCTCCTCTAGTGTCCGGCCATCCGACCAGCCGTCTCAACCGATCGTACGAACTCAAACGGTCGTCCGGTAAGAAGGTCCGGAGCGCCTGTAATTGTCCCCGAACCATCCAATCAAACCGTCCAACCGACTGTCTCAACCCTCCAAACTGTTGTCCGAAAACATCCGACCAAACCACCGCCGCCGAACGCCGACTGTCCTGGAACTTCCAAATGGTCCGTACGGAAGTTCAGGATCACCACTAATTGTCACAAACATCCACCAAACCGTCCAATCCGACCGTGCTCCGACCTTCCAAACGGTCCGTCCGGAAGAACGTCCGGTTCTCCTCTAGTTTCCCGAACCATCCGACCAAATCAACCAAGCCGACCGTCCCGGACCCTCCAAACTGTTGGTCCTGAAGCATCCCACCAAACCGTCCAAACTGAAACCGTCTTGGACCGACCAAACTGTTGGTCCCGAACCATCCGACCAAACCGTCCAACATGACCGTCTCTGGACCGACCAAACTGTTGGTCCCGAACCATCCGACCAAACCGCGTCCAACCGACCGTCCCGACATTCAAACGGTCCGTCCGAATAAGTCCGGATCTCCTCTAGTTGTCCCGAACCATCCGACCATACCGTCCAACCGATCGTCCAGAACTTCCAAACGTCCGTCCGGAAGAAGGTCCGGATCTCCTGTAGCTGTCCCGAACCATCCGACCAAACCGTCCGACCCGACCATCCCGGACCCTCCAAACGTGTTGGTCTCCCGAATCATCCGACCAAATTATGCAACCACCTTCTTGGACCCTCCAACTGTTGGTCCCGAACCATCCGACCAACCGTCCAACCCGACCGTCTTGGACCCTCCAAACTGTTGGTCCCGAACCATCCGACCAAACCGTCCAACCCGACGTCTTGGACCCACCAAACTGTTGGTCGAACCATCCGACCCAACCGTCCAACCGACCGTCCCGGACATTCAAACGATCCGTCCGGAAGAACGTCCGTATCTCCGCCAGTTGTCCCGAACCATCCGACCAAACCGTCCAACCCGACCGTCCCGGACCCTCCATCTATTGGTCCCGAATCATCCGACCAAATTATGCAACCCGACCGTCTTGGACCCCCAACTGTTGGTCCCGAACCATCCGACCAACCGTCCAACCCGACCGTCTTTGGACCCCCAAACTGTTGGTCCCGACCATCCGACCAAACCGTCCACCGACCGTCCCAGACATTCCAAACGGTCCGTCTGGAAAGAAGGTCCGTATCTCCGCTAGTTGTCCCGAACCATCCGACCAAACCGTCGAACGATCGTCCCGAACATCCAAACGTTTCGTCCGGAAGAAGGTCCGGATCTCCTGTAGTTGTCCCCGAACCATCCGACCAAACCGTCCATCCCGACTGTCCGGACCCTTCAAGCTATTGGTCCCGAATTATCCGACCAAATATGCAACCCGACCGTCTTGGACCCTCAAACTGTTGGTCCCGAAGCATCCGACCAAACCGTCCAACCCCGATCGTCCTGGAATTCCAACGTCCGTCCGGAAGAAGGTCCGTATCTCCTTTAGTGCCCCGAACCATCCGACTATACCTTCCAACCCGATCGTCCCGGAACTTCAAACGGTACGTCCGGAAGAAGTCCGGATCTCCTGTAGTTGTCCCGAACATCCGACCAAACCGTCCAACCCGACCGTCCCGGACATTACAAACGGTCCGTCCGGAAGAGCTCCGGATCTCCTCTAGTTGTCCGGGCCATCCGACCAAACCGTCCAACCCGATCGTCCCGAACTTCCAAACGGTTCCGTCCGGAAGAAGGTCCGGACTCCCTAGTTGTCCCGAACATCCGACCAAACCGTCCAACCCGATCGTCCCGGAACTTCCAAACGGTCCGTCCGGAAGAAGGTCCGGATCTCCTCTAGTTGTCCGAACCATCCGATCAAACCGTCCAAACCGACCGTCTCAGACCGTCCAACTGTTTGGTCCCGAACCATCCGACCAAACCGTCGAACCCGACTGTCCGGGATCTTCCAAATGGTCCGTCCGGAAGTTCAGATCTCCACTAATTGTCCCAAAACATCCAACCAAACCGTCCACCCGACCGTCCGGACATTCCAAATGGTCCGTCCGGACGAAGGTCTTGTCACCTCTAGTTCTCCTGAACCATCCGACCAAATCGTCCAACCCGACCGTCCCGGACCCTCCCACTGTTGGTCCTGAACCATCCCCCAAACCGTCCACCTGACCGTCTTGGACCGACCAAACTGTTGGTCCCGAACCATCTGACCAAACCGTCCACCCGACCATCCCGGACATTCCAAACGGTCCGTCCGGAAGAAGGTCGGATCTCCTCTAGTTTGTCCCGAACCATCCGACCATAACCGTCCAACCCGATCGTCCAGAACTTCCAAACGACCCTCAAAACTGTTGGTCCCGAATCATCCGACCAAATTATGCAACCCTACTTCTTGGACCCTCCAAACTGTTGGCCCCGAACCATCCGACCAAACCGTCCAACCCGACCGTCTTGGACCTCCAAACTGTTGGTCCCGAACCATCCGCCAAACCATCCAACCCGACGCGTCTTGGACCCACCAAACTGGTTGGTCCCGAACCATCCGACCAAACCGTCCAACCCGACCGGCCCGGACATTCCAAAACGGTCCGTCCGGAAGAAGGTCCGTATCTCCGCTGGTTGTCCGAACCATCCGACCAAACCGTCCAACCGATCGTCCCGGAACTTCCAACGGTTCGTCCGGAAGAAGGTGCTGGATCTCCTGTAGTTGTCCCGAACCATCCGACCAAACCGTCCAACCCGACGTCCCGGACCCTCCAATCTATTGGTCCCGAATCATCCGACCAAATTATGCAACCCGACCGTCTTGACCCCCACACTGTTGTCCCGAACCATCCGACCAAACCGTCCAACCCGACCGTCTTGACCCACCAAACTGTTGGTCCCGAACCATCCGACCATAACCCGTCCAACCCACCCTCCCGGACATTCCAACTGTCCGTTCGGAAGAAGGTCCGTATCTCCTCTAGTTGTCCCGACCATCCGACCAAACCGTCCAACCCCGATCGTCCCGGAACATCCACGGTTGTCCGGAAGAAGGTCCGGATCTCCTGTAGTTGTCCCGACCATCCGACCAAACCGTCCATCCCGACCTTAGCCCGACTTGAAGCTATTGGTCCCGAATTATCCGACCAAATTATGCAACCCGACCGTCTTGGACCCACCAAACTGTTGGTCCCCGAACCATCCGACCAACCGTCCAAACCCGACCGATCCGGACTCCACACTGTTGGTCACGAACCATCCGACCAAGCCGTCCAACCCGAACCGTCCGGACATTCCAAACGGTCCGTCCGGAAGAAGGTCGGATCTCCTCTAGTTGTCCCGAACCATCCGACCAAACCGACCAACCCGATCGTCCCGGAACTTCCAAACGGTCCGTCTAGAGGAAGGTTAGATCTCCTCTAGTTGTCCCGAACCATCCGACCAAACTCTCCAACTCGACCGTCCCGGAACTTCCAAACGGTCCGTCCGAAGAAGGTCCGGATCTCCTGTAATTGTCCCGAACCATCCAACCGAACGGCCAACCCGACCGTCTCAGACCCTCCACACTGTTGGTCCGAACCATCCGACCCAAACCGTCGAACCCGACCATCTCGGACCTCCAAACTGTTGGTCCCGAACCATCCGACACAACCGACCAACCCGACCGATTCCGGACCGTGCCAAACTGTTGGTCCCGAACCATCCGACCAAACGTCCACCCGACCTCCGCGGACCCTCCGAATGTTGCCCCGAACCATTCGACAAAACCGTCCGACCCGACCGTCTCGGACCCTCCAAACTGTTGGTCCCGAACCGTCCGACCAAACCGTCCAACCAGACCGTCAGAAACATCCAGACGGTCTGTCCGGAAGAAGGTCCCCGATCTCCTCTAGTTGTCCCGAACCATCAGACCAAACCGTCCAACCCGACCGTCCCGAAACATCCAGACGGTCCGTCCGGAAGAAGGTCCGGATCTCCTCTAGTTGTCCCGAACCATCCAACCAAACCGGCCAACCCGACCGTCTCAGACCCTCCAAACTGTTGGTCCCGAATCATCCGACCAAACCGTCCAACCCGACCGTCCTCGGACCCTCCAAACTGTTGGTCCCGAACCATCTGACCACCGTTCAACCCGACCGTTCCGGACCCTCCAAACTGTCGGTCCCGAACCATCCGACCAAACCGTCCAACCCGACCACCGCGGACCCTCCGAACTGTTGGCCCCGAACCATCCGACCAAACCGTCCAACCCAACCGTCTCGGACCCTCCAAACTGTTGGTCCCGAACCGTCCGACCAAACCGTCCAACCCGACCGTCCCGAAACTTCCAAACGGTCCGTCCAGAAGAAGGTCCCGATCTCCTCTAGTTGTCCCGAACCATCAGGCCATACCGTCCAACCCGACCGTCCAGGAACTTCCAAACTGTCCCTCCGGAAGAAGGTCCGGATCTCCTCTTGTTGTCCTGAACCATTCGACCAAACCGTCCAACCCGACCGTCTCGGACCCTGCAAACTGTTGGTCCCGAACCATCCGACAAAACCGTCCAACCTGACTGTCCTGGAACTTTCAAACTGTTGGTCCCGAACCATACGACCAAACCGTCCAACCCGACCGTCCTAGAACTTCCAAACGGTCTGCCTGGAAGAAGGTCCGGATCTCCTCTAGTTTGTCCTGAAACATCCGACCAAACCATCCAACCCGACCGTCCCGAACCCTCCAAACTGTTGGTCCCGAACCATCCGACCAAACCGTCCAACCCGACCGTCCCGGAACTTCCAAACGGTCCGTCCGGAAGGTCTGGATCTCCTCTAGTTTGTCCCGAACCATCCAACTCAAACCGTCCATACCCGACCGTCGCAGACCCTCCAAACCATCCAACCCACAGTCCTGGACCATCCAAATGGTCCGTCCGGAAGAAGGTTCGGTTTCTCCTCTAGTTCCCCCGAACCATCCGACCAACGACCGTCCAAACCCGACCGTCCAGGAACTTCCAAACTGTCACTCCGGAAGAAGGTCCGGATCTCCTCTTGTTATCCTGAACCATCCGACTAAACCATCCAACCCGACCGTCTCGGACCCTGCAAACTGTTGGTCCCGAACCATCCGACAAAACCGTCCAACCTGACTGTCCTGGAACTTTCAAACTGTTGGTCCCGAACCATCCGACCAAACCGTCGAACCCGACCGTCCCGGACCTTCCAAACGGTCCGTCCGGAAGAAGGTCCGGATCTCCTCTAGTTGTCCCAAACCACCCGACCAAACCGTCCAACCCAACTGTCCCGGAACTTCTAGACGGTCCGTCCGGAAGAAGGTCCGGCTTTCCTCTAGTTCTCCCGAATCATCCGACCAAACAATCCAACCCAACCGTCCCGGACCCCCCAAAGTGTTTGTCCCGAACCATCCGACCAAACCGTCCAACCCGACCGTCTCGGACCCTCCAAACTGTTGGTCCCGAACCATCCGACCAAACCGTCCAACCCGACCGTCCAAGAACTTCCAAACGGTCCGTCCGGAAGAAGATCCGGATCTCCTCTAGTTGTCCTGAAACATCCGACCAAACCATCCAACCCAACCGCCTCGGACCCTCCAAACTATTGGTACCGAACCGTCTGACCAAACCGTCCAGCCGGACCATCCAGAAACGTCCAAACGGTCCGTCCGGAGGAAGGTCCTGATCTCCTCTAGTTGTCCCGAACCGTCCGACCAAACTGTTGGTCCCGAATCATCCGACCAAATCATGCAACCCGACCGTCCCGGACCTTCCAAACGGTCCGTCCGGAAGAAGGTCCGGTTCTCCTCTAGTTCTCTCGAACCATCCGACCAAACCATCCAACCCGACCGTCCCGGACCCTCCAAACTGTTGGTCCCGAACCATCCGACCAAACCGTCCAACCCGACCGTCCCGGAACTTCCAAACGGTCCGTCCGGAAGGTCTGGATCTCCTCTAGTTGTCCCGAACCATCCAACCAAACCGTCCAACCCGACCGTCGCAGACCCTCCAAACCATCCAACCCAACTGTCCTGGAACATCCAAATGGTCCGTCCGGAAGAAGGTTCGGTTCTCCTCTAGTTCCCCCGAACCATCCGACCAAACCGTCCAACCCGACCGTCCCGGGCCGTCCAAACGGTTGGTTCCGTACCACCCGACCAAACCGTCAAACGTGACCGTCCCGGGCCCTCCAAACTATTGGTCCCAAAACCATCCGACCAAACCGTCCAACCCGACCGTCCCGGATCTTCCAAACGGTCCGTCCGGAAGAAGGTCCGGCTCTCCCCTAGTTCTGCCGAACCATCCAACCAAAACCATCCAACCCGACCGTCCCGGACCCTCCAAACTGTTGGTCCCGAACCATCCGACCAAACCGCCCAACCCGACCGTCTCGGACCCTCCAAACTGTTGGTCCCGAACCATTCGACCAAACCGTCCAACCCGACCGTCCCGGACGCTCCAAACTGTTGGTCCCGAACCATCCGACCAAACCGTCCAACCCGACCACCCCGGACCCTCCGAACTGTTGGTCCCGAACCATCCGATCAAACTGTCCGATCCGTCCGTCTCGGACCCTCCAAACTGTTGGTCCCGAACCGTCCGACCAAACCGTCCAACCCGACCGTCCCGACACTTCCAAACGGTCCATCCGGAAGAAGGTCCCGATCTCCGCTAGTTGTCCCGAACCCCTCTAGTTGTCCCGAACCATCAGACCAAACAGTCCAACCCGACCGTCCCGGACATTCCGACCGGACCGTCCGGAAGAAGGTCCGGACCTCCTCTAGTTGTCCCGAACCATCCGACCAAACCGTCCAACCCAATCGTCCCGGAACTTCCAAACGGTCCGTCCGGAGGAAGGTTCGGATCTCCTCTAGTTGTCCCGAACCATCCGACCAAACTGTCCAACTCGACCATCCCGGAACTTCCAAACGGTCCGTCCGGAAGAAGGTCCGGATCTCCTCCAGTTGTCCCGAACCATCCAACCAAACCGGCCAACCCGACCGTCTCAGACCCTCCAAACAGTTGGTCCCGAACCATCCGACCAAACCGTCCAACCCGACCGTCTCGGACCCTCCAAACTGTTGGTCCCGAACCATCCGACCAAACCGTCCAACCCGACCGTTCCGGACCCTCCAAACTGTTGGTCCCGAACCATCCGACCAAACCGTCCAACCCGACCACCGCGGACCCTCCGAACTGTTGGCCCCGAACCATCCGACCAAACCATCCGACCCGACCGTCTCGGACCCTCCAAACTATTGGTCCCGAACCCGTCCGACCAAACCGTCCAACCCGACCGTCCCGAAACTTCCAAACGGTCCGTCCGGAAGAAGGTCCCGATCCCCTCTAGTTGTCCCGAACCATCAGACCAAACCGTCCAACCCGACCGTCCAGGAACTTCCAAACTGTCACTCCGGAAGAAGGTCCGGATCTCCTCTTGTTGTCCTGAACCATCCGACCAAACCATCCAACCCGACCGTCTCGGACCCTGCAAACTGTTGGTCCCGAACCATCCGACAAAACCGTCCAACCTGACTGTCCTGGAACTTTCAAACTGTTGGTCCCGAACCATCCGACCAAACCGTCGAACCCGACCGTCCCGGACCTTCCAAACGGTCCGTCCGGAAGAAGGTCCGGATCTCCTCTAGTTGTCCCAAACCACCCGACCAAACCGTCCAACCCAACTGTCCCGGACCTTCCAGACGGTCCGTCCGGAAGAAGGTCCGGCTCTCCTCTAGTTCTCCCGAATCATCCGACCAAACAATCCAACCCAACCGTCCCGGACCCCCCCAAAGTGTTTGTCCCGAACCATCCGACCAAACCGTCCAACCCGACCGTCTCGGACCCTCCAAACTGTTGGTCCCGAACCATCCGACCAAACCGTCCAACCCGACCGTCCTAGAACTTCCAAACGGTCCGTCCGGAAGAAGGTCCGGATCTCCTCAACTTGTCCTGAAACATCCGACCAAACCATCCAACACAACCGCCTCGGACCCTCCAAACTGTTGGTACCGAACCGTCCGGCCAAACCATCCAACCGGACCATCCCGAAACGTCCAAACGGCCCGTCCGGAGGAAGGTCCTGATCTCCTCCAGTTGTCCCGAACCGTCTGACCAAACTGTTGGTCCCGAACCATCTGACCAAACCGTCCAACCCGACCGTCCCGGACCTTCCAAACGGTCCGTCCGGAAGAAGGTCCGGTTCTCCTCTAGTTCTCCCGAACCATCCGACCAAACCGTCCAACCTGACCGTCCCGAAACTTCCAAACGGTCCGTCCGGACGAAGGTCCGGAGATCCTCTAGTTGTCCCGAACCATCCGACCAAACCGTCCAACCCGAGCACACCGGACCGTCCGAACTGTTGGACCCGAACCATCCGACCAAACCATCCAACCCGACAGTCTCGAACCCTCCAAACTGTTGGTCCCGAACCGTCCGACCAACCGTCCAACCCGACTGTCCCGAAACTTCCAAACGGTCCGTCCGGAAGAAGGTCCTGATCTCCTATTGTTGTCCCGAACCATCCGACCAAATCGTCCAACCCGATCGTCCCGAATCTTCCAAATGATCCGTCTGGAAGAAGGTCCGGTTCTCCTCTAGTTCTCCCGAACCATCCGACCAAACCGCCCAACCCGACCGTCTCGGGCCCTCCAAATTGTTGGTCCCGAACCATCCGACCAAACCGTCCAACCGACCATCTCGGACCCTCCAAACTGTTGGTCCCGAACCATCCGATCAAGCCGTCCAACCGGACCGTCCCAGAACTTCCAAACGGTCCGTCCGGAAGAAGGTCCGGATCTCCTCTAGTTGTCCTGAAACATCCGACCAAACCATCCAACCCAACCGCCTCAGACCCTCCAAACTGTTGGTACCGAACCGTCCGACCAAACCGTCCAACCGGACCATCTCAAAACGTCCAAACGGCCCTTCCGGAGGAAGGTTCTGATCTCCTCGGTCCCGTCCGGAAGAAGGTCCGGATCTCCTGTAGTTCTCCCGAACCATCCGACCAAACCGTCCGACCCGACCGTCCCGGACCCTCCAAACTGTTGGTCCTGAATCATCCGACCAAATTATGCAACCCTACCGTCTTGGACCCTCCAAACTGTTGGTCCCGTACCATCCGACCAAACCGTCCAACCCGACCGTCTTGGACCGCCCAAACTGTTGGTCCCGAACCATCCGACCAAACCATCCAACCCGACCGTCCCGGACATTCCAAACGGTCCATCCGGAAGAAGGTCCGCATCTCCTCTAGTTGTCCCGAAGCATCCGACCAAACCGTCCAACCCGATCGTCCCGAAACTTCCAAACGGTCCGTCCGGAAGAAGGTCCGGATCTCCTGTAGTTGTCCCGAACCATCCGACCAAACCGTCCAACCTGACCGCCTTGGACCGACCAAACTGTTGGTCCCGAACCATCCGACCAAACCGTCCAACCGACCGTCCCGGACATTCCAAACGGTCCGTCCGGAAGAAGGTCCGGATCTCCTCTAGTTGTCCCGAACCATCCGACCATACCGTCCAACCCGATCGTCCCAGAACTTCCAAACGGTCCGTCCGGAAGAAGGTTCGGATCTCCTGTAGTTGTCCCGAACCATCCGACCAAACCGTCCGACCTGACCGTCCCGGACACTCCAACTGTTGGTCCCGAATCATCCGACCCAAATTATGCAACCCTACCGTCTTGGACCCTCGACAACTGTTGGTCCCGAACCATCGACCAAACCGTCCAACCCGACCGTCGTTGGACCCTCCGAACTGTTGGTCCCGAACCATCCGACCAAACCGTCCAACCCACACCGTCTTGGACTCCACCAAACTGTTGGTCCCGAACCATCCGACCAAACCGTCCAACCCGACACGTCCCGGACATTCCAAACGGTCCGTCCGGAAGAAGGTCCGTATCTCCGCTAGTTGTCCCGAACCATCAGACCAAAACCGTCCAACCCGATCGTCCCGGAACTTCCAAACGGTTACTCCGGAAGAAGGTCTGGATCTCCTGTAGTTGTCCCGAACCATCTGACCAAACCGTCCAACCCGACCTCCCGGACCCCCAATCATTGTCCCATCATCGGACCAAATTATGCACCGACGTCTGGACCCCCCAAACGTGAAACCGAACCATCCGACCAAACCGTCCAACCGACCGTCTTGGACCCACCAAACTGTTGGTCCCGAACCATCCGACCAAACCGTCCAACCCGACCGTCACCGGACAATCCAAACGGTCCGTCCGGAAGAAGGTTCGTATCTCCGCTAGTTGTCCCAACCATCCGACCAAACCGTCCAACCCGATCGTCCCGGACCTTCAAACGATTCGTCGGAAGAAGGTCTGGCTCTCCTGTAGTTGTCCCGAACCATCCGACCAAACCGTCCAACCCGACGTCCCGACCTTCCAATCTATTGTCCCGAATCATCCGACCAAATTAGCACCGACCGTTTGGACCCCCCAAACTGTTGTCCCGAACCATCCGACCAAACCGTCCAATCCCGACCGTCTTGGACCCACCAAACTGTTGGTCCCTGAACCATCCGACCAAACCGTCCAACCCGACCGTCCCGGACATCCAACGGTCCGTCCGAAGAAGGTCCGTATCTCCTCTAGTTGTCCCGAACCATCGACCAAACCGTCAACCTGATCGTCCCGGAACATCCAAACGGTCGTCCGGAAGAAGGTCCGGATCTCCTGTAGTTGTCCCGAACCATCCGACCAAACCGTCCATCCCGACCGTCCGGACCCTTGAAGCTATGGTCCGAATTATCCGACCAAATTAGCAAACCCGACCGTCTTGGACCACCAAACTGTTGGTCCCGAACCATCCGACCAAACCGTCCAAACCCGGACCGTCTTGGACCACCAAACTGTTGGTCCGAACCATCGACAAACCGTCCACCACAACCCTCCGGACATTCCAACTGTCCGTTCGGAGAAGGTCCGTATCTCTCTAGTTGTCCGAACCATCCGACCAACCGTCCACCGATCGTCCCGGAACATCCAAACGGTTCGTCCGAAGAAGGTCCGGCTCTCCTGTCGTTGTCCGAACCATCGACCAACAGTCATCCCGACCGTCCCGGACACTTGAAGCTATTGTCCGAATTATCCACGACCAAAGTATGCAACCCGACCGTACTTGACCACCAACTGTTGGTCCCGAACATCCGACAAACCGTCCACCCGACGTCTGGACCCACCAACTAGTTGGTCCCGAACCATCCGACCACACCGTCCAACCCGACCGTCCGGACATTCCAACGGTCCGTCCGGAAGAGAGAGGTCATATCTCCTCTAGTTGTCCCGAACCATCCGACCAAACGTCCAACCCGATCGTCCGGAACTGTCCAACAGTCCGTCCAGAAGAAGGTCCGATCTCCTCTAGTGTTGTCCCGAACCCTCCGACAAACCGGTCCAACCCGACCGTACTCAGAAACCTCCAAACGGTTGGTCCGAACCATCCGACAAGCGTGTCGGTTGCGTCAACCCGACTGTCCTGGAACTTCAAATGGTCCGTCCGGAGTTCAAGATCTCCACTATTGTCCCCTGAAACATCCAACCAAACGTCCACCCGACGTCCCGACCTTCAACAGGTCCGTCGGCAAGAAGGTCGGTTACTCTCTAGTTTCTCCTGCACGATCCGACCAAATCATCCAACCCGCCATCCCGGCCCCACCAAACTCGTTGGTCCTGACCATCCCACCAAACCGTCCACCTGACGTCTTGGACCCACCAAACCGTTGGAGTCTCGAACCATCCGACCTAAAACCGTCCAACCCACACCCCACGACCGTCCCGGACATTCCAAACGGTCCGTTCGAAAGAAGGTCCGGATCTCTCAAGTTGTCCGAACCATCCGACCAAACCGTCCACCCGACCGTCCCGGACCCTCAAACTGTTGGTCCGAATCATCCGACAATTATGCACCGACCGTCGTGGACCCGCCAAACTGTTTGTCCCGAACCATCCGACAAACCGTCCAACACCGACCGTCTGGACCCATCAAACTATGGTGTCCGAACCATCCGCCAAACTGTCCTTCCAACCTGACCGTCCGGTCATTCCAACGGCCGTCCAGAAGAAGGTCGTATCTCCTCTAGGTTGTCCTCCGACCATCCGACCAAACCGTCCAACCCGATAGTCCCGGAACTTCCAACAGTTCGTCCGGAAGAAGGTCCGGATCTCCTGTAGTTCTCCCGAACATCCGACCAAACTGTCCAACCGACCGTCCCGGACCCTCCAAGCTATTGGTCCGAATCATCTCGACCAAATTATGACAACCCGAGCTCGGCTTGGACCCACCAACTGTGTGGTCCCGAAACATCCGAACCAACGCGTCCAACCCGAGCCGTCCTTGGACCACCAAACTGTTGGTCCGAACCATCCGACCAAACCGTCCAACCCAGGACCGTCCGGACATTCCACGTCCGTCCGAAGAAGAGTCCGTATCTCCTCTAGTTGTCCCGACCATCCGACCAAACGTCCCACCGATCGTCCCGGACATTCAAACACGGTCCGTCCGCAAGAAGATATCCGGACTCTCTGTAGTTGTCCGAACCATCCGACCAAACCGTCCAACCCGACCGTCCGACCTTCCAGCTGTCTGGTCCCGAATCATCCGCCAAATTATGCAACCCGACGATCTTAGGACAAACTGTTGGTCCCGATTTTTTCCCGAACCATCCGACCAACCGTCCAACCCGACTGTCCGGACATTCCAAACAGTCCGTCCGGAAGAAGGTCTGTCTCGCGTTCTAGTGCCGAACCATCCGACCAAACCGTCCAACCGGATCGTCCCGGAACATCAAACGGTCCGTGCGAAGAAGGTCCGGATCTCCTGTAGTTGTCTCGAACCATCCGACCAAACGTCCATCCCGACCGTCCCGGACCCTTCAAGCTATTGGCCCGAGTATCCGACCAAATTATGCAACCCGACCGTCTTGGACCCTCGAACTGTTGGTCGAACCATCCGACCAAACCGTCCAACCCGACGTCCCGGACTTCCAAACGGTCCATCCGGAAGAAGGACCGGTTCTCGTCTAGTTCTCCCGAACCGTCCGACCATACCGCCACAACCCGACGTCCCAGCGTCCTTCCAACGGTCCGTCCGGAAGAAGATCGGATCCCTGTAGTTGTCCCGAACCGTCCGACCAAACCGTCCAACCCGACCGTCTTGGACCCACCAAAACCGTTGGTCTCGAACATCCGACCAAACGTCCACCCGACCGTCCTGGACATTCCAAACGGTCGTCCAGAAGACGGTCCGTATCTCCCCAAGTTGTCCCGAAACATTCGACCAAACCGTCCAACCCGATCGTCCGGAACTTCCAAACGGTTCGTCCGGAAGAAGGTCTGGATCTCCTGTAGTTGTCCCGAACCATCCGACCAAACTGTCCAACCCGACCGTCCCGGACCCTCCAAGCTATTGGTCCCGAATCTCCTGTAGTTGTCCCGAACCATCCGACCAAACCGTCCATCCCGACCGTCCCGGACCCTTCAAGCTATTAGTCCCGAATTATCCGACCAAATATGCAACCGACCGTCTTGGACCCTCCAAACTGTTGCTCCGAACCATCCGACCAACCGTCCAACCCGACAGTCTTGGACCCACCAACTGTTGGTCCGAACCATCCGACCAAACCATCCAACCCGACCGTCCCGGACATTCCAAACGGTCCATCCGGAAGAAGGTCCGTATCTCCTCTAGTTGTCCCGAACCATCGACCAACCGTCCAACCCGACCGTCCGGACCCTCCAAGCTATTGGTCCCGAATGATCCGAGCAAATTATGCAACCCGAATGTCTTGGACCCTCCAAACTGTTTGGTCCGAACCATCCGACCAAACCGTCCGACCCGACCGTCTTGGACCCCAAACTGTTGGTCCCGAACCATACGACCAAACCGTCCAACCCGATCGTCCCGGAGAATTCCAAACGGTCCGTCCGGAAGAAGTGTCCGTATCTCCTTTAGTTGCCCGAACATCCGACCATACCTTCCAACCGATCGTCCCGGAACTTCCAAACGGTTCGTCGGATGAAGTCCGGATCTCCTGTAGTTGTCCCGAACCAGCCAACCAAACCGTCCAACCCGACCGTCCCGACATTCCAAACGGTCCGTCCGTAAACGGTCCGGATCTCCTCTAGTTGTCCCGAACCACCCGACCAAACCGTCCAACCGATCGTCCTGGAACTTCCAAACGGTCCGTCCGGAAAGAAGGTCCGGATCTCTCTAGTTGTCCCGAACCATCCGACCAACCGTCCACCCGATCGTCCCAGAACTTCCAAACGGTACGTCCGGAAGAAGGTCCGGGATCTCGCTAGTTGTCCCGAACCATCCAATCAAACCATCCAACCCGACCGTCTCAGACCCTCCAAACTGTTGGTCCCGAACCATCCGACCAAACGTCGAACCCGACTGTCCTGGAACATTCCAAATGGTCCGTCCGGAAGTTCAAGATCTCCACTAATTGTCCAAAACATCCAACCAAACGTCCAACCCGACCGTCCCGGACTCCAAATGGTCCGTCCGGAAGAAGGTCCGTTCTCCTCTAGTTCTCCTGAAAACCATCCGACCAAATCATCCAACCCGACCGTCCGGACCCTCTAAACTGTTGGTCCTGAACCATCCCACCAAATCGTCAACCTGACCGTCTTGGACCCACCAAACCGTTGGTCTCGAACCATCCGACCAAACCGTCCAACCCGACCGTCCTGGACATTCAAACGGTCGTCCGGAAGAAGGTTCGTATCTCCTGTAGTTGTCCCGAACCATCCGACCAACCGTCCATCCCGACCGTACGGACCCTTCAAGCTATTAGTCCCGAATTATCCGACAAATTATGCAACCCGACCGTCTTGAACCCTCCAAACTGTTGGTCCTGAGGCATCCGACCAAACCGTCCAACCGACAGTCTTGACCCACAAACTGTTGGTCCCGAACCATCCGACCAAACCGTCCAACCCGACCGTCCCGGACATTCCAAATGTCCGTCGAAGAAGGTCGTTCTCCTCTAGTTGTCCCGAACCATCCGACCAACCGTCAACCGACCGTCCCGGACCCACCAAGCTATTGGTCCCGAATGATCCGACCAAATTATGCAACCCGAATGTCTTGGAACCTCCAAACTGTTGGTCCCGAAACCATCCGACCAAACCGTCCAACCGACCGTCTTGGACCCACCAACTGTTGGTCCCGAACCATCCGACCAAACAGTCCAACCCGATCTTCCCGGAAAATTCCAAACGGTCCGTCCGGAAGAAGGTCCGTATTCCTTTAGTTGCCCCGACCATCCGACCATACCTTCCACCCGATCGTCCGGAACTTCCAAACGGTTCGTCCGGAAGAAGGTCCGATCTCCTGTAGTTGTCCCCGAACCAGCCGACCAAACCGTCGAACCCGACCGTCCCGGACATGCCAAACGGTCCGTTCGGAAGAAGGTCCGGATCTCCTCTAGTTGTCCCGAACCATCCGACCAAACCGTCCAACCCGATCGTCCTGGGAACTTCCAAAACGGTCCGTCCGGAAGAAGGTCCGATCTCCTCTAGTTGTCCCGAACCATCCCGACCAAACCGTCCAACCCGATCGTCCCGGAATTTCCAAACTGTCCGTCCGGAAGAAGGTCCGGATCTCCTCTAGTTGTCCCGAACCATCCAATCAAACCGTCCGACCCGACCGTCTCAGACCCTCCAAACTGTTGGACCCGAACCATCCGACCAAATCGTCGAACCCGACTGTCCTGGAACTTCCAAATGGTCCGTCCGGAAGTTCAAGATCTCCACTAATTGTCCCAAAACATCCAACCAAACCGTCCAACCCGACCGTCCCGGACCTTCAAAATGGTCCGTCCGGAAGAAGGTCCGGTTCTACTCTAGTTCTCCTGAACCATCCGACCAAATCATCCAACCCGACCGTCCGGACCCTCCAAACTGTTGGTCCTGAACCATCCCACCAAATCGTCCAACCTGACCGTCTTGGACCGACAAATTGTTGGTCCCGAACCATCCGACCAAACCGTCCAATACGACCGTCCCGGGACATCCAAACGGTCCGTCCGGAAGAAGGTCCGTATCTCCTGTAGTTGTCCCGAACCATCCGACCAAACCATCCAAACTGATCGTCCGGAACATCCAAACGGTCCGTCCGGAAGGAAGGTCTGGATCTCTGTAGTTGTCCCGAACCACCGACCAAACCGTCCAAACCGAACGTCCCGGACCCTCCAAGCGTTGTTCCCGAATAATCCGACCAAATTCTGCAACCCGACGGTGTTGGACCCTCCAAACTGTTGGTCCCGAACCATCCGACCCAAACCGTCAACCCGACCGTCTTGGACCCACCAAACTGTTGGTCCGAACCATCCGACCAAACCATCCACCCGACCGTCCCGTACATTCCAAACGGTCTGTCGGAAGCGTCCTGATCTCCTTTAGTTGTCCGAACCATCCGACCAAAACCGTCCAACCCGATCGTCCCGGAACTTCCAAACGGTCCGTCCGGAAGATGGTCCGATCTCCTGTGGTTGTCCTGAACCATCCAACCAAACCGTCCAACCTGACCGTCCCGGACCCTCCAAACGTTGGTCCCGAATCATCCGACCAAATTATGCAACCCGACTGTCTTGGACCCTCCAAACTGTTGGTCCCGAACCATCCGAGCAAAGCGTCCAACCCGACCGTCTTGGACCCACCAAACTGTTGGGTCCCGACCATCCGACCAAACCGTCCAACCCGATCGTCCCGGACTTCCAAACGTTTCGTCCGGAAGAAGGTCCGGATCTCCTGTAGTTGTCCCGAACCATCCGACCAAACCGTCCATCCCGACCGTCCCCGGCCCCTTCAAGCTATTGGTCCCGAATGTCCGACCAAATTATGCAAACCCGACCGTCTTGGACCCTCCAAACTGTTGGTCCCGAACCATCCGACCAAACCGTCCAACCCGACCGTCCCGGACCTTCCAAACGGTCCGTCCGAAAGAAGGACCGGTTCTCCTCTAGTTCTCCCGAACCGTCCGACCATACCGTCCAACCCGACCGTCCGGACCTTCCAAACAGTCCGTCTGGAAGAAGGTCCGGATCTCCTGTAGTTGTCCCGAACCGTCTGACCAAAACCGTCCAACCCGACCGTCTTGGACCCACCAAACCGTTGGTCTCGAACCATCCGACCAAACCGTCCAACCCGACCGTCCCGGACCTTCCAAACGGTCCGTCCCAGAAGAAGGTCCGTATCTCCTCTAGTTGTCCCGAACTATCCGACCAAACCATCCAACCAGATCGTCCCGGAACTTCCAAACGGTTCGTCCGGAAGAAGGTCTGGATCTCCTGTAGTTGTCCCGAAACCATCCGACCAAACTGTCCAACCCGACCGTCCCGGGACCTTCCAAGCTATTGGTCCCGAATCATCCGACCAAATTATGCAACCCGACCGTCTTGGACCCCCCAAACTGTTGGTTTCCGAACCATCCGACCAAACCGTCCAAACCCGACCGTCTTGGACCCACCAAACTGTTGGTCCCGAACCATCCGACCAAACCGTCCAACCCGATCGTCCCGAACTTCCAAACGGTTCATCCGGAACGAAGGTCCGGATCTCCTCTAGTTGTCCCAAACCATCCAACCAAAACCGTCCAACCCGACCGTCTCAGACCCTCCTACTGTTGGTCCCGAACCGTCCGACCAAACCGTCCAACCCGACAGTCCTGGAACTTCCAAATGGTCTGTCCAGAAGAAGGTCCGTTTCTCCTCTAGTTCTCCCCAACCATCCGACCAAACCATCCAACCCGACCGTCCCGGGCCGTCCAAACTGTTGGTTCCGTACCATCCAACCAAACCGTCAACCTGACCGTCCCGGGCCCTCCAAACTATTGGTCCCAAATCATCTGACCAAACCGTCCAACCCGACCGACCCGGACCTTCCAAACTGTCCGTCTGGAAGAAGGTCCTGCTTTCCTCTAGGTCTGCCGAACCATCCGACCAAACCATCCAAACGGTTGGTCCCGAACCATCCGACCAAACCGTCCAACCCGACCATCTCGGACCCTCCAAACTGTTGGTCCCGAACCGTCTGACCAAACGTCCAACCCAACTGCCTCGGACCCTCCAAACTGTTGGTACCGAACCGTCTGACCAAACCGTCCAGCCGGACCATCCCGAAACGTCCAAACGGTCCGTCTGGAGGAAGGTCCTGATTTCCTCTAGTTGTCCCGAACCGTCCGACCAAACTATTGGTCCCGAATCATCCAACCAAATCATGCAAACCCGACCGTCCCGGACCTTCCAAACGGTCCGTCCGGAAGAAGGTCCGGTTCTCCTCTAGTTCTCCCGAACATCCGACCCAAACCATCCAAACCCAAACCGTCCCGGACCCCTCCAAATTGTTGGTCCCGAGCCGTCCAACCAAACCGTCCAAGCCGACCATGCCGAAACTTCCAAACGGTCCGTCCGGAGAGAAGGTCCGGATCTCCTCTAGTTGTCCTGATCCATCCGACCAAACCGTCCAACCCGACCACACCGCACACTGGACCCTCCGAACTGTTGTCCGAAACCATCCTACCAAACCGTCCAACCCGACCGTCCCGGACCTTCCAAACGGTCCATCAGGAAGAAGGTCCGGTTCTCCTCTAGTTCTCCTGAACCATCAGACCAAACCGTCCAACCGACCATGCCGGGCCCTCCAAACTGTTAGTCCCGAACCATCCGACCAAACCGTCCAACCCCACCGTCCCAGAACTTCCAAACGGTCCGTCGGAAGAAGGTCCGGATCTCCTCTAGTTGTCCCGAACCATACCGGACGCTCCGAACTGTTGGACCTGAACCATCAGACCAAACAATCCAACCCGACCGTCTCGGACCCTCAAACTGTTGGTCCCGAACCATCCGACCAAACCGTCCAACCCGACCGTCCCGAAACTTCCAAACGGTCCGTCCGGAAAAAGCTCCGGATCTCCTCTAGTTGTCCCGAATCATCCGACCAAACCGTCCAACCCGACCACACCGCACACCGAACCCTCCGAACTGTTGTCCCGAACCATCCGACCAATCCGTCCAACCCGACCGTTCCCGGACCTTCCAAACGGTCCATCAGGAAGAAGGTCCGGTTCTCCTCCAGTTCTCCTGAACCATTAGACCAAACCGTCCAACCCGACCATCTCGGGCCCTCCAAACTGTTAGTCCCGAACCATCCGACCAACCGTCCAACCCGACCGCGCCGGAACTTCCAAACGGTCCGTCCGGAAGAAGGTCTGGATCACCTCTAGTTGCCCCGAACCATCCAACCCGACCGTCGCAGACTCTCCAAACCATCCAACCCAACTGTCCTACAACTTCCAAATGGTCCGTCCGGAAGAAGGTCCGGTTCTCCTCTAGTTCCCCCGAACCATCCGACCAAACCGTCCAACCCGACCGTCTCGGGCCGTCCATACTGTTGGTTCCGTACCATCCGACCAAACCGTCATACGTGACCGTCCCGGGCCGTCCAACCTATTGGTCCCAAACCATCCGACCAAACCGTCCAACCCGAACGTCCCGAATCTTCCAAACGGTCCGTCCGGAAGAAGATCCGGCTCTCCTCTAGTTCTGCCGAACCATCCAACCAAACCATCCAACCCGACCATCTCGGACCCTCCAAACTGTTGGACCCGAACCATCCGACCAACCGCCCAACCCGACCGTCTAGGACCCTCCAAACTGTTGGTCCTGAACCATCCGACCAAACCGTCCAACCCGACCGTCCCGGACCCTCCACACTGTTGGTCCCGAACCATCCGACCAAGCCGTCCAACCCGACCGTCCCGGACATTCCAAAACGGTCCGTCCGGAAGAAGGTCCGGATCTCCTCTAGTTGTCCCGAACCATCCGACCAAACCGACCAACCCGATCGTCCCGGAACTTCCAAACGGTCCGTCTAGAGGAAGGTTCGGATCTCCTCTAGTTGTCCCGAACCATCCGACCAAACTCTCCAACTCGACCGTCCCGGAACTTCCAAACGGTCCGTCCGGAAGAAGGTCCGGATCTCCTGTAATTGTCCCGAACCATCCAACCGAACCGGCCAACCCGACCATCTCAGACCCTCCAAACTGTTGGTCCCGAACCATCCGACCAAACCGTCGTACCCGACCATCTCGGACCCTCCAAACTGTTGGTCCCGAACCATCCGACACAACCGACCAACCCGACCGTTCCGGACCGTCCAAACTGTTGGTCCCGAACCATCCGACCAAACCGTCCGACCCGACCTCCGCGGACCCTCCGAAATGTTGGCCCCGAACCATTCGACAAAACCGTCCGACCCGACCGTCTCGGACCCTCCAAACTGTTGGTCCCGAACCGTCCGACCAAACCGTCCAACCAGACCGTCCAGAAACATCCAGACGGTCCGTCCGGAAGAAGGTCCCGATCTCCTCTAGTTGTCCCGAACCATCAGACCAAACCGTCCAACCCGACCGTCCCGAAACATCCAGACGGTCCGTCCGGAAGAAGGTCCGGATCTCCTCTAGTTGTCCCGAACCATCCAACCAAACCGGCCAACCCGACCGTCTCAGACCCTCCAAACTGTTGGTCCCGAATCATCCGACCAAACCGTCCAACCCGACCGTCTCGGACCCTCCAAACTGTTGGTCCCGAACCATCTGACCAAAACCGTTCAACCCGACCGTTCCGGACCCTCCAAACTGTCGGTCCCGAACCATCCGACCAAACCGTCCAACCCGACCACCGCGGACCCTCCGAACTGTTGGCCCCGAACCATCCGACCAAACCGTCCAACCCAACCGTCTCGGACCCTCCAAACTGTTGGTCCCGAACCGTCCGACCAAACCGTCCAACCCGACCGTCCCGAAACTTCCAAACGGTCCGTCCAAAAGAAGGTCCCGATCTCCTCTAGTTGTCCCGAACCATCAGGCCATACCGTCCAACCCGACCGTCCAGGAACTTCCAAACTGTCCCTCCGGAAGAAGGTCCGGATCTCCTCTTGTTGTCCTGAACCATTCGACCAAACCGTCCAACCCGACCGTCTCGGACCCTGCAAACTGTTGGTCCCGAACCATCCGACAAAACCGTCCAACCTGACTGTCCTGGAACTTTCAAACTGTTGGTCCCGAACCATACGACCAAACCGTCCAACCCGACCGTCCTAGAACTTCCAAACGGTCTGCCTGGAAGAAGGTCCGGATCTCCTCTAGTTGTCCTGAAACATCCGACCAAACCATCCAACCCGACCGTCCCGAACCCTCCAAACTGTTGGTCCCGAACCATCCGACCAAACGGTCCGTCCGGAAGGTCTGGATCTCCTCTAGTTGTCCCGAACCATCCAACCAAACCGTCCAACCCGACCGTCGCAGACCCTCCAAACCATCCAACCCAACAGTCCTGGAACATCCAAATGGTCCGTCCGGAAGAAGGTTCGGTTCTCCTCTAGTTCCCCCGAACCATCCGACCAAAACCGTCCAACCCGACCGTCCAGGAACTTCCAAACTGTCACTCCGGAAGAAGGTCCGGATCTCCTCTTGTTATCCTGAACCATCCGACTAAACCATCCAACCCGACCGTCTCGGACCCTGCAAACTGTTGGTCCCGAACCATCCGACAAAACCGTCCAACCTGACTGTCCTGGAACTTTCAAACTGTTGGTCCCGAACCATCCGACCAAACCGTCGAACCCGACCGTCCCGGACCTTCCAAACGGTCCGTCCGGAAGAAGGTCCGGATCTCCTCTAGTTGTCCCAAACCACCCGACCAAACCGTCCAACCCAACTGTCCCGGACCTTCTAGACGGTCCGTCCGGAAGAAGGTCCGGCTTTCCTCTAGTTCTCCCGAATCATCCGACCAAACAATCCAACCCAACCGTCCCGGACCCCCCAAAGTGTTTGTCCCGAACCATCCGACCAAACCGTCCAACCCGACCGTCTCGGACCCTCCAAACTGTTGGTCCCGAACCATCCGACCAAACCGTCCAACCCGACCGTCCAAGAACTTCCAAACGGTCCGTCCGGAAGAAGATCCGGACCTCCTCTAGTTGTCCTGAAACATCCGACCAAACCATCCAACCCAACCGCCTCGGACCCTCCAAACTATTGGTACCGAACCGTCTGACCAAACCGTCCAGCCGGACCATCCAGAAACGTCCAAACGGTCCATCCGGAGGAAGGTCCTGATCTCCTCTAGTTGTCCCGAACCGTCCGACCAAACTGTTGGTCCCGAATCATCCGACCAAATCATGCAACCCGACCGTCCCGGACCTTCCAAACGGTCCGTCCGGAAGAAAGTCCGGTTCTCCTCTAGTTCTCCCGAACCATCCGACCAAACCATCCAACCCGACCGTCCCGGACCCTCCAAACTGTTGGTCCCGAACCATCCGACCAAACCGTCCAACCCGACTGTCCCGGAACTTCCAAACGGTCCGTCCGGAAGGTCTGGATCTCCTCTAGTTGTCCCGAACCATCCAACCAAACCGTCCAACCCGACCGTCGCAGACCCTCCAAACCATCCAACCCAACAGTCCTGGAACATCCAAATGGTCCGTCCGGAAGAAGGTTCGGTTCTCCTCTAGTTCCCCCGAACCATCCGACCAAACCGTCCAACCCGACCGTCCCGGGCCGTCCAAACGGTTGGTTCCGTACCACCCGACCAAACCGTCAAACGTGACCGTCCCGGGCCCTTCAAACTATTGGTCCCAAACCATCCGACCAAACCGTCCAACCCGACCGTCCCGGACCCTCCAAACTGTTGGTCCCGAACCATCCGACCAAACCGCCCAACCCGACCGTCTCGGACCCTCCAAACTGTTGGTCCCGAACCATTCGACCAAACCGTCCAACCCGACCGTCCCGGACGCTCCAAACTGTTGGTCCCGAACCATCCGACCTAACCGTCCAACCCGACCACCCCGGACCCTCCGAACTGTTGGTCCCGAACCATCCGATCAAACTGTCCGATCCGTCCGTCTCGGACCCTCCAAACTGTTGGTCCCGAACCGTCCGACCAAACCGTCCAACCCGACCGTCCCGACACTTCCAAACGGTCCATCCGGAAGAAGGTCCCGATCTCCGCTAGTTGTCCCGAACCCCTCTAGTTGTCCCGAACCATCAGACCAAACAGTCCAACCCGACCGTCCCGGACATTCCGACCGGACCGTCCGGAAGAAGGTCCGGACCTCCTCTAGTTGTCCCGAACCATCCGACCAAACCGTCCAACCCAATCGTCCCGGAACTTCCAAACGGTCCGTCCGGAGGAAGGTTCGGATCTCCTCTAGTTGTCCCGAACCATCCGACCAAACTATCCAACTCGACCATCCCGGAATTTCCAAACGGTCCGTCCGGAAGAAGGTCCGAATCTCCTCCAGTTGTCCCGAACCATCCAACCAAACCGGCCAACCCGACCGTCTCAGACCCTCCAAACAGTTGGTCCCGAACCATCCGACCAAACCGTCCAACCCGACCGTCTCGGACCCTCCAAACTGTTGGTCCCGAACCATCCGACCAAACCGTCCAACCCGACCGTTCCGGACCCTCCAAACTGTTGGTCCCGAACCATCCGACCAAACCGTCCAACCCGACCACCGCGGACCCTCCGAACTGTTGGCCCCGAACCATCCGACCAAACCATCCGACCCGACCGTCTCGGACCCTCCAAACTATTGGTCCCGAACCGTCCGACCAAACCGTCCAACCCGACCGTCCCGAAACTTCCAAACGGTCCGTCCGGAAGAAGGTCCCGATCCCCTCTAGTTGTCCCGAACCATCAGACCAAACCGTCCAACCCGACCGTCCAGGAACTTCCAAACTGTCACTCCGGAAGAAGGTCCGGATCTCCTCTTGTTGTCCTGAACCATCCGACCAAACCATCCAACCCGACCATCTCGGACCCTGCAAACTGTTGGTCCCGAACCATCCGACAAAACCGTCCAACCTGACTGTCCTGGAACTTTCAAACTGTTGGTCCCGAACCATCCGACCAAACCGTCGAACCCGACCGTCCCGGACCTTCCAAACGGTCCGTCCGGAAGAAGGTCCGGATCTTCTCTAGTTGTCCCAAACCACCCGACCAAACCGTCCAACCCAACTGTCCCGGACCTTCCAGACGGTCCGTCCGGAAGAAGGTCCGGCTCTCCTCTAGTTCTCCCGAATCATCCGACCAAAAAATCCAACCCAACCGTCCCGGACCCCCCAAAGTGTTTGTCCCGAACCATCCGACCAAACCGTCCAACCCGACCGTCTCGGACCCTCCAAACTGTTGGTCCCGAACCATCCGACCAAACCGTCCAACCCGACCGTCCAAGAACTTCCAAACGGTCCGTCCGGAAGAAGATCCGGACCTCCTCTAGTTGTCCTGAAACATCCGACCAAACCATCCAACCCAACCGCCTCGGACCCTCCAAACTATTGGTACCGAACCGTCTGACCAAACCGTCCAGCCGGACCATCCAGAAACGTCCAAACGGTCCATCCGGAGGAAGGTCCTGATCTCCTCTAGTTGTCCCGAACCGTCCGACCAAACTGTTGGTCCCGAATCATCCGACCAAATCATGCAACCCGACCGTCCCGGACCTTCCAAACGGTCCGTCCGGAAGAAAGTCCGGTTCTCCTCTAGTTCTCCCGAACCATCCGACCAAACCATCCAACCCGACCGTCCCGGACCCTCCAAACTGTTGGTCCCGAACCATCCGACCAAACCGTCCAACCCGACTGTCCCGGAACTTCCAAACGGTCCGTCCGGAAGGTCTGGATCTCCTCTAGTTGTCCCGAACCATCCAACCAAACCGTCCAACCCGACCGTCGCAGACCCTCCAAACCATCCAACCCAACAGTCCTGGAACATCCAAATGGTCCGTCCGGAAGAAGGTTCGGTTCTCCTCTAGTTCCCCCGAACCATCCGACCAAACCGTCCAACCCGACCGTCCCGGGCCGTCCAAACGGTTGGTTCCGTACCACCCGACCAAACCGTCAAACGTGACCGTCCCGGGCCCTTCAAACTATTGGTCCCAAACCATCCGACCAAACCGTCCAACCCGACTCCCGATCTCCAAACGTCCGCGGGAAGGCCGGCTCTCCCCTAGTTCTGCCGACCATCCACCAAACCATCCACCCGACCGTCCCGGACCCTCCAAACTGTTGGTCCCGAACCATCCGACCAAACCGCCCAACCGACCGTCTCGGACCCTCCAAACTGTTGGTCCCGAACCATTCGACCAAACCGTCCAACCCGACCGTCCCGGACGCTCCAAACTGTTGGTCCCGAACCATCCGACCTAACCGTCCAACCCGACCACCCCGGACCCTCCGAACTGTTGGTCCCGAACCATCCGATCAAACTGTCCGATCCGTCCGTCTCGGACCCTCCAAACTGTTGGTCCCGAACCGTCCGACCAAACCGTCCAACCCGACCGTCCCGACACTTCCAAACGGTCCATCCGGAAGAAGGTCCCGATCTCCGCTAGTTGTCCCGAACCCCTCTAGTTGTCCCGAACCATCAGACCAAACAGTCCAACCCGACCGTCCCGGACATTCCGACCGGACCGTCCGGAAGAAGGTCCGGACCTCCTCTAGTTGTCCCGAACCATCCGACCAAACCGTCCAACCCAATCGTCCCGGAACTTCCAAACGGTCCGTCCGGAGGAAGGTTCGGATCTCCTCTAGTTGTCCCGAACCATCCGACCAAACTGTCCAACTCGACCATCCCGGAACTTCCAAACGGTCCGTCCGGAAGAAGGTCCGAATCTCCTCCAGTTGTCCCGAACCATCCAACCAAACCGGCCAACCCGACCGTCTCAGACCCTCCAAACAGTTGGTCCCGAACCATCCGACCCAAACCGTCCAACCCGACCGTCTCGGACCCTCCAAACTGTTGGTCCCGAACCATCCGACCAAACCGTCCAACCCGACCGTTCCGGACCCTCCAAACTGTTGGTCCCGAACCATCCGACCAAACCGTCCAACCCGACCACCGCGGACCCTCCGAACTGTTGGCCCCGAACCATCCGACCAAACCATCCGACCCGACCGTCTCGGACCCTCCAAACTATTGGTCCCGAACCGTCCGACCAAACCGTCCAACCCGACCGTCCCGAAACTTCCAAACGGTCCGTCCGGAAGAAGGTCCCGATCCCCTCTAGTTGTCCCGAACCATCAGACCAAACCGTCCAACCCGACCGTCCAGGAACTTCCAAACTGTCACTCCGGAAGAAGGTCCGGATCTCCTCTTGTTGTCCTGAACCATCCGACCAAACCATCCAACCCGACCGTCTCGGACCCTGCAAACTGTTGGTCCCGAACCATCCGACAAAACCGTCCAACCTGACTGTCCTGGAACTTTCAAACTGTTGGTCCCGAACCATCCGACCAAACCGTCGAACCCGACCGTCCCGGACCTTCCAAACGGTCCGTCCGGAAGAAGGTCCGGATCTTCTCTAGTTGTCCCAAACCACCCGACCAAACCGTCCAACCCAACTGTCCCGGACCTTCCAGACGGTCCGTCCGGAAGAAGGTCCGGCTCTCCTCTAGTTCTCCCGAATCATCCGACCAAACAATCCAACCCAACCGTCCCGGACCCCCCAAAGTGTTTGTCCCGAACCATCCGACCAAACCGTCCAACCCGACCGTCTCGGACCCTCCAAACTGTTGGTCCCGAACCATCCGACCAAACCGTCCAACCCGACCGTCCAAGAACTTCCAAACGGTCCGTCCGGAAGAAGATCCGGATCTTCTCTAGTTGTCCTGAAACATCCGACCAAACCATCCAACCCAACCGCCTCGGACCCTCTAAACTGTTGGTACCGAACCGTCTGACCAAAACCGTCCAGCCGGACCATCCCGAAACGTCCAAACGGTCCATCCGGAGGAAGGTCCTGATCTCCTCTAGTTGTCCCGAACCGTCCGACCAAACTGTTGGTCCCGAATCATCCGACCAAATCATGCAACCCGACCGTCCCGGACCTTCCAAACGGTCCGTCCGGAAGAAGGTCCGGTTCTCCTCTAGTTGTCCTGAACCATCCGACCAGACCGGCCAACCCGACCGTCTCGGACCCTCCAAACTGTTGGTCCCGAGCCGTGCAACCAAACCGTCCAAACCGACCATGCCGACACTTCCAAACGGTCCGTCCGGAAGAAGGTCCGGATCTCCTCTAGTTGTCCTGAACCATCCGACCAAACCGTCCAACCCGACCTCACCGCACACTGGACCCTCCGAACTGTTGTCCCGAACCATCCTACCAAACCGTCCAACCCGACCGTCCCGGACCTTCCAAACGGTCCATCAGGAAGAAAGTCCGGTTCTCCCGAACCGTCCGACCAAACCGTCCAACCCGACCGTCCCGAAACTTCCAAACGGTCCGTCCGGAAGAAGGTCCCGATCCCCTCTAGTTGTCCCGAACCATCAGACCAAACCGTCCAACCCGGACCGTCCAGGAACTTCCAAACTGTCCGTCCGGAAGAAGGTCCGGATCTCCTCTTGTTGTCCTGAACCATCCGACCAAACCGTCCAACCCGACCGTCTCGGACCCTGCAAACTGTTGGTCCCGAACCATCCGACAAAACCGTCCAACCCGACAGTCCTGGAACTTTCAAACTGTTGGTCCCGAACCATCCGACCAAACCGTCAAACCCGACCGTCCCGGACCTTCCAAACGGTCCGTCCGGAAGAAGGTCCGGATCTCCTCTAGTTGTCCCAAACCACCCGACCAAACCGTCCAACCCAACTATCCCGGATCATCCAAACGGTCCATCCGGAAGAAGGTCCGGCTCTCCTCTAGTTCTCCCGAATCATCCGACCAAACAATCCAACCCAACCGTCCCGGACCCCCCAAAGTGTTTGTCCCGAACCATCCGACCAAACCGTCCAACCCGACCGTCTCGGACCCTCCAAACTGTTGGTCCCGAATCATCCGACCAAACCGTCCAACCCGACCGTCCTAGAACTTCCAAACGGTCCGTCCGGAAGAAGGTCCGGATCTCCTCAACTTGTCCTGAAACATCCGACCAAACCATCCAACACAACCGCCTCGGACCCTCCAAACTGTTGGTACCGAACCGTCCGGCCAAACCATCCAACCGGACCATCCCAAAACGTCCAAACGGCCCGTCCGGAGGAAGGTCCTGATCTCCTCCAGTTGTCCCGAACCGTCTGACCAAACTGTTGGTCCCGAACCATCTGACCAAACCGTCCAACCCGACCGTCCCGGACCTTCCAAACGGTCCGTCCGGAAGAAGGTCCGGTTCTCCTCTAGTTCTCCCGAACCATCCGACCAAACCGTCCAACCTGACCGTCCCGAAACTTCCAAACGGTCCGTCCGGACGAAGGTCCGGAGATCCTCTAGTTGTCCCGAACCATCCGACCAAACCGTCCAACCCGAGCACACCGGACCGTCCGAACTGTTGGACCCGAACCATCCGACCAAACCATCCAACCCGACAGTCTCGAACCCTCCAAACTGTTGGTCCCGAACCGTCCGACCAAACCGTCCAACCCGACTGTCCCGAAACTTCCAAACGGTCCGTCCGGAAGAAGGTCCTGATCTCCTATTGTTGTCCCGAACCATCCGACCAAATCGTCCAACCCGATCGTCCCGAATCTTCCAAATGATCCGTCTGGAAGAAGGTCCGGTTCTCCTCTAGTTCTCCCGAACCATCCGACCAAACCGCCCAACCCGACCGTCTCGGGCCCTCCAAATTGTTGGTCCCGAACCATCCGACCAAACCGTCCAACCGACCATCTCGGACCCTCCAAACTGTTGGTCCCGAACCATCCGATCAAGCCGTCCAACCGGACCGTCCCAGAACTTCCAAACGGTCCGTCCGGAAGAAGGTCCGGATCTCCTCTAGTTGTCCTGAAACATCCGACCAAACCATCCAACCCAACCGCCTCAGACCCTCCAAACTGTTGGTACCGAACCGTCCGACCAAACCGTCCAACCGGACCATCTCAAAACGTCCAAACGGCCCTTCCGGAGGAAGGTTCTGATCTCCTCGGTCCGTCCGGAAGAAGGTCCGGATCTCCTGTAGTTCTCCCGAACCATCCGACCAAACCGTCCGACCCGACCGTCCCGGACCCTCCAAACTGTTGGTCCTGAATCATCCGACCAAATTATGCAACCCTACCGTCTTGGACCCTCCAAACTGTTGGTCCCGTACCATCCGACCAAACAGTCCAACCCGACCGTCTTGGACCACCCAAACTGTTGGTCCCGAACCATCCGACCAAACCATCCAACCCGACCGTCCCGGACATTCCAAACGGTCCATCCGGAAGAAGGTCCGCATCTCCTCTAGTTGTCCCGAAGCATCCGACCAAACCGTCCAACCCGATCGTCCCGAAACTTCCAAACGGTCCGTCCGGAAGAAGGTCCGGATCTCCTGTAGTTGTCCCGAACCATCCGACCAAACCGTCCAACCTGACCGCCTTGGACCGACCAAACTGTTGGTCCCGAACCATCCGACCAAACCGTCCAACCCGACCGTCCCGGACATTCCAAACGGTCCGTCCGGAAGAAGGTCCGGATCTCCTCTAGTTGTCCCGAACCATCCGACCATACCGTCCAACCCGATCGTCCCAGAACTTCCAAACGGTCCGTCCGGAAGAAGGTTCGGATCTCCTGTAGTTGTCCCGAACCATCCGACCAAACCGTCCGACCCGACCGTCCCGGACACTCCGAACTGTTGGTCCCGAATCATCCGACCAAATTATGCAACCCTACCGTCTTGGACCCTCGCAACTGTTGGTCCCGAACCATCCGACCAAACCGTCCAACCCGACCGTCTTGGACCCTCCGAACTGTTGGTCCCGAACCATCCGACCAAACCGTCCAACCCAACCGTCTTGGATCCACCAACTGTTGGTCCCGAACCATCCGACCAAACCGTCCAACCCGAACGTCCCGGACATTCCAAACGGTCCGTCCGGAAGAAGGTCCGTATCTCCGCTAGTTGTCCCGAACCATCCGACCAAACCGTCCAACCCGATCGTCCCGGAACTTCCAAACGGTTCGTCCGGAAGAAGGTCTGGATCTCCTGTAGTTGTCCCGAACCATCTGACCAAACCGTCCAACCCGACCGTCCCGGACCCCCCAATCTATTGGTCCCGAATCATCCGACCAAATTATGCAACCCGACCGTCTTGGACCCCCCAAACTGTTGGAACCGAACCATCCGACCAAACCGTCCAACTCGACCGTCTTGGACCCACCAAACTGTTGGTCCCGAACCATCCGACCAAACCGTCCAACCCGACCGTCCCGGACAATCCAAACGGTCCGTCCGGAAGAAGGTTCGTATCTCCGCTAGTTGTCCCGAACCATCCGACCAAACCGTCCAACCCGATCGTCCCGGAACTTTCAAACGATTCGTCCGGAAGAAGGTCTGGATCTCCTGTAGTTGTCCCGAACCATCCGACCAAACCGTCCAACCCGACCGTCCCGGACCTTCCAATCTGGTCCCGAATCATCCGACCAAATTATGCAACCCGACCGTCTTGGACCCCCCAAACTGTTGGTCCCGAACCATCCGACCAAACCGTCCAACCCGACCGTCTTGGACCCACCAAACTGTTGGTCCCGAACCATCCGACCAAACCGTCCAACCCGACCGTCCCGGACATTCCAAACGGTCCGTCCGGAAGAAGGTCCGTATCTCCTCTAGTTGTCCCGAACCATCCGACCAAACCGTCCAACCTGATCGTCCCGGAATTTCCAAACGGTTCGTCCGGAAGAAGGTCCGGATGTCCTGTAGTTGTCCCGAACCATCCGACCAAACCGTCCAACCCGACCGTCCCGGACCATTCAAGCTATTGGTCCCGAATCATCCGACCAAATTATGCAACCCGACCGTCTTGGACCCTCCAAACTGTTGGTCCCGAACTATCCGACCAAACCGTCCAACCCGACCGTCTTGGACCCACCAAACTGTTGGTCCTGAACCATCCGACCAAACCGTCCAACCCGACCGTCCCGGACATTCCAAACGGTCAGTCCGGAAGAAGGTCCGTATCTTCTCTAGTTGTCCCGAACCATCCGACCAAACCGTCCAACCCGACCGTCCCGGACCCTCCAAGCTATTGGTCCCGAATGATCCGACCAAATTATGCAACCCGACCGTCTTGGACCCTCCAAACTGTTGGTCCCGAACCATCCGACCAAACCGTCCAACCCGACCGTCTTGGACCCACCAAACTGCTCGTCCCGAACCATCCGACCAAACCGTCCAACCCGACCGTCCCGGACATTCCGAACGGTCCGTCCGGAAGAAGGTCCGTTTCTCCTTTAGTTGCCTCGAACCATCCGAACATACCTTCCAACCCGACCGTCCCGGAACTTCGAAACGGTTCGTCCGGAAGAAGGTCCGGATCTCCTGTAGTTGTCCCGAACCGTCCGACCAAACCGTCCAACCCGACCGTCCCGGACATTCCAAACGGTCCGTCCGGAAGAAGGTCCGTATCTCCGCTAGTTGTCCCGAACCATCCGACCAAACCGTCCAACCCGATCGTCCCGGAACTTCCAAACGGTTCGTCCGGAAGAAGGTCTGGTTCTCCTGTAGTTGTCCCGAACCATCCGACCAAACCGTCCAACCCGACCGTCCCGGACCCTCCAATCTATTGGTCCCGAATCATCCGACCAAATTATGCAACCCGACCGTCTTGGACCCCCCCAAACTGTTGGAACCGAACCATCCGACCAAACCGTCCAACCCGACCATCTTGGACCCACCAAACTGTTGGTCCCGAACCATCCGACCAAACCGTCCAACCCGACCGTCCCGGACATCCCAAACGGTCCGTCCGGAAGAAGGTCCGTATCTCCGCTAGTTGTCCCGAACCATCCGACCAAACCGTCCAACCCGATCGTCCCGAAACTTCCAAACGGTTCGTCCGGAAGAAGGTCTGGATCTCCTGTAGTTGTCCCGAACCATCCGACCAAACCGTCCAACCCGACCGTCTCGGACCCTCCAATCTATTGGTCCCGAATCATCCGACCAAATTATGCAACCCGACCGTCTTGGACCCCTCAAACTGTTGGTCCCGAACCATCCGACCAAACCGTCCAACCCGACCGTCTTGGACCGACCAAACTGTTGGTCCCGAACCATCCGACCAAACCGTCCAACCCGACCGTCCCGGACATTCCAAACGGTCCGTCTGGAAGAAGGTCCGTATCTCCTGTAGTTGTCCCGAACCATCCGACCAAACGGTCCAACCCGACCGTCCCGGACCATTCAGCTATTGGTCCCGAATCATCCGACCAAATTATGCAACCTGACCGTCTTGGACCCTCCAAACTGTTGGTCCCGAACCATCCGACCAAACCGTCCAACCCGACCGTCTTGGACCCACCAAACTGTTGGTCCTGAACCATCCGACCAAACCGTCCAACCCGACCGTCCCGGACATTCCAAACGGTCAGTCCGGAAGAAGGTCCGTATCTTCTCTAGTTGTCCCGAACCATCCGACCAAACCGTCCAACCCGACCGTCCCGGACCCTCCAAGCTATTGGTCCCGATTGATCCGACCAAATTATGCAACCCGACCGTCTTGGACCCTCCAAAATGTTGGTCCCGAACCATCCGACCAAACCGTCCAACCCGACCGTCTTGGACCCACCAAACTGTTCGTCCCGAACCATCCGACCAAACCGTCCAACCCGACCGTCCCGGACATTCCAAACGGTCCGTCCGGAAGAAGGTCCGTTTCTCCTTTAGTTGCCTCGAACCATCCGAACATACCTTCCAACCCGACCGTCCCGGAACTTCGAAACGGTTCGTCCGGAAGAAGGTCCGGATCTCCTGTAGTTGTCCCGAACCATCCGACCAAACCGTCCAACCCGACCGTCCCGGACATTCCAAACGGTCCGTCCGGAAGAAGGTCCGGATCTCCTCTAGTTGTCCCGAACCATCCGACCAAACCGTCCAACCCGATCGTCCCGGAACTTCCAAACGGTCCGTCCGGAAGAAGGTCCGGATCTCCTCTAGTTGTCCCGAACCATCCGACCAAACCGTCCAACCCGACCGTCTCAGACCCATCCAAACTGTTGGTCCCGAACCATCCGACCAAACCGCCGAACCCGACTCTCCTGGAACTTCCAAATGGTCCGTCCGGAACTTCAAGATCTCCACTAATTGTCCCAAAACATCAAAGCAAACCGTGCAACCCGACCGTCCCGGACCTTCCAAACGGTCCGTCCGGAAGAAGGTCCGGTTCTCCTCTAGTTCTCCTGAACCATCCGACCCAAATCATCCAACCCGACCGTCCCGGATCCTCCAAACTGTTGGTCCTGAACCATCCGACCAAACCGTCCAACCTGACCGTCTTGGACCGACCAAACTGTTGGTCCCGAACCATCCGACCAAACCGTCCAACCCGACCGTCCCGGACATTCCAAACGGTCCGTCCGGAAGAGGGTCCGGATCTCCTCTAGTTGTCCCGAACCATCCGACCATACCGTCCAACCCGGTCGTCCCAGAACTTCCAAACGGTCCGTCCGGAAGAAGGTCCGGATCTCCTGTAGTTGTCCCGAACCATCGATCAA